>JADLZN010006208.1:0-242430 GCA_018155175.1 Sinocyclocheilus anophthalmus | reverse complement strand
CTTGTGGGATAACGCCGTGATCTGTTGCTTGAGATCATTAACCTCCTGTTTCAGACCCATGAGGTTGCTTTCGGCTATGGTGCAGTAGGTTGTCGGCAGCCCTGGGTAGAAGGGTGTTCCTCACAACACCTGGCCAGTCCTTTTTGGTCTGCATTCTGGGCAGTTAGTCAGAGCATCTGCAACATTTTGGCACACTCGTGTTGAGCGTAAGGGCTAGAGACTACTACAAAATCAAAACAGAGTGTGAATGCTACGGTTTTCCAGCTAGGTTTTGCCACAGGTGTGGTTAGCGGAAGTATTGGTTATATCCTGCTGGGGATGACAGGAATGCTAAGATAGTTTTGGGTCAGCATATGTTTGCTGAAAGGGGTGTAAACAGAGTTCTGATTGATGACTTAAGACTGTTCTTATTGTCAAATTATCACTCAGAACTTACTGATGTTTCACAACAGGCTCAATTTCTGAAGAAGTGAAGTAGAAGAGGGAAAAGGAAAAAGAGAGCATTCCTATTCAGATTAAGATTATTACTTGCGCTCCAGGACTGACTGGTGCCCTAGGTATAATAGAGCCAGGTTGAAAATAAAACAAATCAAAAATAGAAGTGTCTCTGGTTCCTTTTGAGGTTCAGAGAGAACATCAAACCAAAGTCGAACAAAAGGGGGTATACAATGTAAATGGATTTAAAATTAGCTGACTTATATTATTAAAACAGGGTAATCAATCTGGTATTAGGAACAATCAGTAGCACTAGTGATTAACTGAAAGCTTTGTGTTGGGCAACACACCATGGTTGGTCACAGCTGCTGCGTGTTCAGCTCCCATGCCGAGATCATACCATGTGTGTGCCCCGCCCTTCGTAGCGTGTTATTCACTGTGCTACTAAAAACACCCCAAAAAGCTTAATAAGGTCGATTCATCTCTAGATAGACATTTAAAATGTAATTAAATTTAGATTTAATTAACTAGTAACTGAGTAATAGCATTCAGGAAGGATACATTTAAGTTTGTTACATTAGCTGAAAATAATTGAAGATGGGGAAGCAGAGAATAGAGAAAGTGAAAAATCAGAAACAAGGGATTAGGTTAAATTCAAATTACTTCACACTGCATACACACATGCTGTATTTAAAAGCTTCAAGTAAAGGGTGCTAACCCCTAATTGTTAAAGCTATTCGGTAGCTTAGCCTAAGATGAAACGATGCTAAGTTGTGTTAGCTTAGCCGGTTTGTTTACAACATGGCACCACCAAGTGACGCGCGTGCTATGTGGAGTTAGCGCTTCCTGTGACAAGTCGTTGTCATGGTAACCAATGCATGCCAGTGCAATTCAAGCCGTTTAGTGTCTGCCTATTTTAAAGAAGTTTCCCACAGTTTTAGAATGTGGTGCTTTCAGCCTTCAAGACTTGCCTGCATTACATTAGCACTTCGGTGAGTACTTCTCTAATTAAACAATAAACTTCTTGCACTTGTTTAAAGAATAACAAAACAGGTTTACTGTAAGTTAAAGCTTGTTTAAACATATATGTAGTTATGTGTGTCTCACACATGAATACTGAAGTACAGTATTACGCCTTTAGTTTCACTCAGCGAGTGAAACACAGTAATGACCACCAGGTTGCTAGGCTTGTATATATACAGTCAAAGTGTAGACGAATTGCATTGATCTAATTATAATCTATAAGGCCTTTATGCTGTAGAAAGAGGAGCATCACTCAAATCTTACACTGATACCATAAAGCATGAAATACATAAAGACTCTACCAATCATAATAGCGGTACCAATTCAAGCCCCTACTTTATCTGCATTTAAACAAGCCAGCAAATAGGGACACAACAGCGGATCTCAAGTCACGCCCTATTCTAACCTGGACTATCAAGCACACACTTTTAGGTTGACAGTGTTTAAACTCATAACTTTAGTTTCATCACGCCCGCATTCTCTCCACCAATATCTGTAGCGGATCAGCTCATGGGGAAATATGAATAATTAACAATAACTAAGTTATAATTAATTATAAATATTTAGATTCGCTGTAGATATTTAGCTGACCTCTCTGTCAACTGTCTTTTCAATTCTAAGAACTTTAATTTCCTGTTTAAGGGAAATAACTTTTTTACTGTACAATACTACTCAGAGCATGTAGCATAAATCTGCATGATTAGGGACTCCAGTTATGAGCAAAGAACAACGTCAAGTGTGATACAAGTAAGACTTTATTAACTACATAAACACTTAAACTAGTCTAACATACACACACACACACGCATAGAGTTGGTATAGGAAAAGGGTTCAAGCTTAGGCAGTAAAGAGAAGAGAAATAAAAACATGAAGCTATGGTACCATTTGATATTCAGCAGATCTACAGCCTGAAGGAAACATCAGTTCCTTAGATCAAACACCCCTTTGTAAAAAGGTGCAAATGATACTTAATGTATCAATTAATACGACTAAGTTTCATACTTGCACGTCTTGTCTGTCTGAACGAGAGTCCGGATGCAATCTGAAGGCTCAAGTTGATCTTTGCTGAAGTTGGTTGATGAAAAAGAACCAGTTTGAGCCAGAGGATCTTTGGTGAAATGGAAAGTCAAGGCCGAAGCCTGGCGCGAACTTAGCAGGTTGCAGAAGCGTTCTAGCTCACATCCTCATCTTCTCAGAATCTAACAGAACCGCAGACTGAAGGCGGGTCACTGATGTGAGGCCTTTTAAGGTCTGAGAAGATTCACACTTCTCAGGATGGGCTTGTCCAATGAGAGAGGCTGATGTCCCAAGCGGGAGGTTGCAATTGCTGGAGGGTTTACGACTCTTTGTCTGTAAGCATGGTATTTTGTATATGTAATTCGCTTGGGTGTTGATGCACAAACTAGTAAAGATTCTTAGAACATTAATATGTTGCATAGGTATCAGCATGTAATATGCACTCTCAATTAGATCATCCAAAGATGAATTCATAGAGACCAAACATGATATAGGTGAGGTTATATTAATTAGTGGTCTATCAAAACATGCATAAAACAGCATACACTACAACAGATAATATACAAGAACAGTAATGGTATACACAATGACTGAAGGATATGTGTATTCAATCAAAAAAAGGTTTTCCTATGAATTAATTAGAACACAGTCAGGTTCTAAGGGCAGATATGTCTTTCCTATGAGGAAAATTAGTGAGTTTCTCTGCCCGCATTCCTTTAGGTAATAAAACCAGTGATATCAGCATTGGATGCCATGGAACCAGAGGCCTGTTCTGCCGTTCTGAGGTGTTAGGTGCATTTCGGGCGAAGGGTCCATAGACCCTCATATGGCTTTTTAACTGAGGGGTGTTACAGAGTATTTCTTAAATATAACAAAAAAAATTGTGTGTCTGGTCCAGACGCTACAAATTTCCATGGGTGGACCCTTCCCCCGAAATGCACCTAACACCTCAGAAAGGCATAACAGGCCTCTGGTTCCATGGCAACCACTGCTGATATCACTGGTTTTATTGCCCAAAAGAATGCGGGCAGAGAAACTCACTCATTTTCCTCATAAGAAAGACACAATGCCCAGAGAAATGGACTGTACTCTAATTAATTCATAGGAAAACCTTGAAAAACCAAAAACCTTTTGGGTGCATCAAACACCCAAGCGAATACATCATGCAAATTACCATGCTTAGAGATAAAGGGTCGTAAAACCCTCCAGCAACTGCCACCTCCCGCTCGGAAATTCCATTTTTCTCATTGGACAAGCCCATCTTGAGAGGCGTGAGTCTTTTTAGACCTTAAAGGCCTCACATCAGTGACCCGCCTCAGCCAGTCTGCGTTCTGTTAGATTCTGAGAAGATGAGGATGTGAACTAGAACGCTTCTGCAAACCCGCTAAGTTTGCGCCAGGCTTCAGCTTTGACTTTCCCTTTCACCAAAGATCCTCTGGCTCAAACCGGTTCTTTTTCATCAACCAACTTCAGAAAAGATCAACTTGAACCTTTTGGACTGCATCAAGCCTTTCTTTCAGACAGACAAGACGTGCAAGTATCAAACTCAGTCTTATTAATTGATACATTAAGTATAATTTGCACCTTTTTCAAAGGTGTGTTTGAACTAAAAACTGATGTTTCCTTCAGGCTGTAGATCTGCTGAATATCAAATGGTACCATAGCTTCATGTTTTTATTTATCTTCTTTTTTTATGCCTAAGCTTTAACCCTTTTCCTATACCAACTGTATGTGTGTGTGTGTGTGTGTGTGTGTATGTGTGTGTGTGTGTATGTTAGACTAGTTTAAGTGTTTACGTAGTTAATAAAGTCTTACTTGTATCACACTTGACGTTGTTCATTGTTTGCTCATAACTAGAATCACTTAATAATGCAGATTTATGCTACATGCTCTGAGTAGTATTGTACAGTAAGAAAGTGATTTTCCTTGACCAGGAAATTAACGTTCTTAGAATTAACAGACAGTTGACTCTGAGAGGTCAAGTAAATACTTACAGCGGATCTAAATATTTATAATTAATTATAACTAGTTATGATTAATTATTCATATTTCCCCTTTGAGCTGATTCGCTACAACAGTAAGTAGATTATCTTCAGATCCAGGACTTTCAGGTCTGCAGATTCAACTGTGAAATTCTGATGAACTCAAAGATGAAGTTCTTCCTCAAAGAACAATGTCAAAAAGTTTTATTATTGTGTTTTCTTATGAGTTTCATATTATGTTCAACTGTCTTATGTATCACTTGTAGTTTGCTTGCTCTTTCATGAAGGCCCACACCCAACACCCGTTAAGAAGCTTTACAAACTGTTCTCGTCCAGGAAGCTGAAGAAGAGACTGTAACACCTTTAAGAGTGCCTGAGATTTCATTATTCATTGTTTTTAAAATTATATTGTTATTCTTACACTTAAGATGAATATAGGAAATGTAGATGCAAGATATACTGTCATATGTAGTGTTGTCAAAAGTACCGACTTTGGTACCAGTCGGTACTGCAATTTTAAAAACGTCCATTTCCCGCTAACATTTGAGCAGATTCTTAAAACACCGCTCATGATCATCGTACCTGTCATGTAGCTTTGTAACGGATACTTCTGTGCTTCTCTTACAAGTAGGGACCCAGCTAACAAAAAAGGTCCCCAGAATGTCCCCTAAATGGCCTCTGTGAACGTCCGCCGGACATCAGTGTGTAGGGTCCCCTTGACGTCGAGCGGATGTCCGCGAAGACGTCCTCCGGCCGTTTACAAGGACGTTTACAGGACGTCCAGCGGCCATTTGGGACATTTAGGGGACTTTCGCTTTAAGTCCTTAATTTACCATTATTTCTTTTGAACAAACGAAATTCAGAAATTTCATGTTTTAGATTGTAGGTCATCTTGTACCCTGTCAAGGACAAAGCTTACCGGGCAAAACGTGATATCAAAAGCATCCTAAATGTTACATGTGTTTGCACCATATTGTAGTGAGTAAACTTTCGTGGTATTGCTGTTTCAAATATCCCACCATAATCTGTAGTCTGAGCCTTTCAAGGGCTAATGGCAATGGCAGATGTTACTAGTTAGTTTCAAGGAAAATCTTTTTCAAATAATGTTCTTTTTTCTGTTTGCCAAATAACCCTGTGTATGTGTCCACCACCGCAACCCCCAACCCCCGGAAAAAAGTTCAGGCTTAGGATTTTTTTTTTTTTTGCTTTAACCCCTATTTGCTGTCTGCGTTAGAGCATTGTTGAGAAAAAACAGGAATGTTTTGGAAACACATTATAGATGTAGGTGTCCTTGCTTTGTGGGGTCACACAGGTAAAGTCACTGCCAGGGGCAGACTTACCCATTAGGCAAAGGTAGGCGACCGCCTTGGGCCCCCAAAAGCCTTGGGCCCCCTAAAATGCTTTTCATATAGGATATGCGCATTAAGCGCTGACACGCGAACGGTTGCTGTTTACGGTGTTTATTACCACGACAACCATTGGAGACTCCGAGTTGAACGTGCTTTTTGTGTATCCTGCTTGAAGGAGATGAAAATATAATACACCCACTGTTTCTCAATATTTAATTACAGCTTCAGATGCATGATATGTTTATAATTGTTTTAAATGCCACTTACTCATTCATGAGAAGGAACCAAGTAGTTACTTTTTTGGTTGATATAATCCTTAGGTGTGTAAATGTATAATTGCCATTTCATTATTTTTTCAGTTTTATTTTAATTTTGTAGTTAAAATAACTAAAAATAAATGTATTTAAAAGTTTAGAATTAGACAGCCTTTGCTCACAGGCTTACGCTGGTAACTCATCAGTGGACTTTCCTCGTCAGTATAGGCTATATTTTTTCACACTTTTCTCATTCTATATTTCTGACGTTCCAAAAGCGCCTCCTACTGGAAGAGAATGAATGTTCATTTTCAATAATCCAGTCTGTAGTTTTTGTTCGGACCAATGGGAAAATCCACCCACATAACACCGTTTTAAATTAATATAATCATTTATACTTCTGACTCACCCCTGGTTTAAACACTCAATTGTGAGGTTTATCATTTTATAATTTATTTTGTTTTTGTGAAAACCTGAATCTCAACTGTAAATCAGTTGCTATTTTGTGAAATAACCCTTCTTAACAGCAAATAAAAATATAATTAACAGACACAATGAATTAAGCAAACGACTACCTGACTCTGCCTGAGAGATAAGATATACTTACCTAAGGATTTTTTTATATCTCTGAAATATATTATAGTATTCTTGAAAACAATCCTTTAATGTATTATTGAATAAAATATTAGTCAATTATCAAAGAAATAAAAAATTAATAGCCATAATATGTACTATTGTAACTGCTGTGATACTATGATACTCAGATACTGTGATTTCCTTCGCACATTACTGATTTCACCATTAACTATTCACTTCAACAGTTTATGTTGTTGCATATGGTATCATTGTAATAATTGACCATCAAAATATATGGGCAGACATCACCTTTTCTGTGTTATCATGTTTGATTCAGAAGATATGACACAAAATACATAATTTGTTAATGGCGGAAAGTAAAATGGCTGCCATTGCAACCACGAGGTGCTTTTGCTATGGCTCCATTTCTGAAAATGTTCAGGGCCTCAAGCTGTACAAGTGTAACATGTTTCATGCTTTTATGAAAAAGTGCACATATCACCTGGACTAGAAGATGAACCCCCTTTAATTTTAACAGAACAGTTTGCATTCATATACATTGTTTGTATAACTTTACAAAAGAAATCTTTAAACCCAATTTTTTTAATGACCTAAAAATAAAAGCATGCTCCACTGTGTCGAAGGCTTTATAAAACTGAAGAAAAAAATAAATCCATCATCAATACAGAGAGTAATCCATCATCAATACAGAGAGTAATCCAATAAGTCTAAAATCAGCCTTATATTATTTGAAATATGCCTTTTCTTTAAGAAGCCAGATTAGGCCTCATCTATAAGGGGGTCCATAACTGACTTGATTCTGTTTGCAAAGATCAGGGCAAACATCTTATAATCATTGTTTAATAGTGAAATAGGTCTCCAATTATCTAAAAGCAATGGATCTGTTTTTGGTTTTGGAATCAATGTTATTTATCCTTGAGTTAATGTAGTTGGAAGAACTTAATTTTCATTCGTGATTTTTTTTTTAAATAAATCGATTTGTTTTATATTGCAATTTTGGTGATTAAATTTTTTCCCCCCAAATTGTGTTCTTGTTTCTTTTTAAATTGTTCTAATACACATAAAAGGTTGTGGAGTCCCACTGGCACCATGAATGCATCACGGTATTGCAAACAATAATACATTATTGTTTTGAGCATAAACATTTCTTTTCTTTTTTCTTTTTTTTTGCAATTTACATCTCTGCATTGCCACGTTGCCTACTGTGTGGAGTCGAGAAATATGGAGACGAAGGAGATTCAGGATAACAGTCTTTAATAAACATCCAAACGGGGTAACACAGGGCAGGCAGGTACACACACGTAGCATTGACGACACCGGACAAAGGAACGGACAACACTTTAAATACAAGACTTAACGAGGGAAGATGACGAGACACACCTGAACTGAATGAACACAATCAAACAAGTGAGAAAAATAGGTCACAGAGCACATGGGGAGAAAAACACACACACAAACAGTCCAGGGGCTTGACAGTTCGCCCCCTCCTGGAAGGCACGTCCTCGCGCCACAGGAACAACAAAGGGAGGGACAGAGGGGAACTCAGGAGGAGGTTTGGGTGGAGGATGGCAAACAGAGTCCAGGGTGGAGACGATGGAGGGAGGAGCCAGGGAGGAGACAGAAGGAGCCAGGGCAGACCAGATGGAGGAGACAGGAGGAGCCAGGGCAGACCAGATGGAGGGGGATTGTTGACTTGTTGAGGACGAGAGCAGGAGGGTAGGTCCCAAGGGAGGACCACGATGGGAGGGAGTGTAGCCAGTGTGACTCGTGAGTCAACACATCACCAGACCTGATGTGTGAAGTCCCTCAACGGGTGTGGAGCCAATGGAGGGAGGAGCCATGGTGGATGAAGGGCTGATAACTCCTGGGGGCCGACCGACGGCTGCAGAGCAGGTGGAGGAGCCCGAGGCAGAGACGGAGAGCCAATGAGCCAGAGCAACAGGGAGGATCCAGAGGGCTAAGGCGGAGCAGATGGCTCAGGTGACCGAGGCGGAGGCGGGGATTCGGAAGGCCACTGTGGAGCTGGAGCGACAGAGGACCGAGGAGGAGCCGTAGGGAAGGAGGAGTCTCACAGAGCCAGAGGGACAGAGGGATGAGGTGCAGCCGGGGGAGTGGAGTCCCGAGGCGACGGATGGTCAATGACAGACCAAGGCGGAGCTGGAGTGACGAGGGAGCCCGGCAGAGCCAGTGGACTGCCGGGCCATGGCGGAGAGGAGGGAGCTAGGAGCCAAGGTGGAGCAGCTGGGTCTACGGGCCGAGGCGGAGTCCGGGCCTCAGAGGCTGGATGCGGAGGCAAGGGATTCTCCAGCCATGCCGACGATGGAGACTGGCAGACTGGTACTCGCACCAAGCTGAGGGTGAGCAGATCGGCTGCTAGACGACAGCGGTGGAGGAGGCAAGAGCAGGAGGGTGGGTGAGCATTTCTGAGCCACCAGGCTCTCAGGGCTGGTGTGCACTGCCCACACACACGAAATCAGACAGGGGAACAACAGGGGGAACTTCAGGGCAGACTGGTAAGTCCGAGGAAGGTGGGAGGAGAATGAGCCTCCAAGTCTATTAAGTCCCCTTCAAAGTCCAGCAGTCCCAGATACACAATAAGCTCACCCTCAGGCCATGGTGTTGCAGTCGGGCGGAGCCACCTCTATGCGTCTAGCTGTCCATAGGCTTTATTCACCTCGTCGAGGGAACCTGTAGCGGGCGCTCTCACACCTGGTCTGATGTCACTAGCAGCTCCGGCTCCGTGGCGATCCTCAGCTCTGTAGCTCCGTGCGGCGATGGCTCGTTGGTTGTGGCGGGCTTGGGGTCTTCATCATCGGTGGGCTCGGGCTTGCGCTCTGCGCAGCGGGGTGATGGGGGGCTGTGCTCTGGGTCTGGCTGTGCTCTGGATGGGATGAGCGACCGAACCACTCTCCAGCCAATGGATGATACCTTCCCTCCAGCTCAGTCCAGTGGTGTCTGGGAGGTCAACGGGGCAATGGTAATTTGCCCCAATCCAGAACAGTGAGTTCAGCGCAGCGTCGTCGAACGCCTTTAAAATGGTGAGCTGGCTGAACTCCCACGATACCAAAAGCAGGGGCATGTCATAGCGGGCTTAGGGAGCACGAACAAAGCAGCGAGGGGGGATCCTAGGAAAAACGGGTTGACGGAAAAAAACAAATGATTTTTTCAGCTCACTGATTTTTCTTTGTTTGGTCCATTGTTCTGTCACGGTACCTACTGTGTGGAGTCGAGGAATGCTGAGACAAAGGAGATTCAGGATAACAGTCTTTAATAAACATCCAAACAGGGGGTAACACAGGGCAGGCAGGAGCACACACGTAGCATCGACGACAATGAAGAAAGGAACGGACAACACTTTAAATACAAGACTAAATGAGGAAGATGACGAGACACACCTGAACCGAATGAACACAATCAAACAAGGGAGAAAACTAGGTCACGGAGCACATGGGGAGAAAAAGACACACGAACAGTCCAGGGGTGTGATATGCATCACCACCTACTGAATTTATTTGAGCTCTATTTATTTCTTCTGATTTATTTTTTATTTCTTGGTCCTTTTGTCCAAGAAATTTAAAAAACACATTATGCTAGCTTAAACTCTGCGTCAGTCTGTTCCTACTCCTGTAATGTTTATTTACACTTCTCCCCTTCGCTCTACTGTAATTGTGGAAAAACTACATATTTTGCTTCTTCAGACTAGCTGATCTCTGGCCCGTCTGGCTGCGGTTTCAGCTTGCACAGTGTGTTCAGCTCTTTCGGCATCCACACAGAGCCCCTCACAGACTGGAGCAGAGGATCAAAATTGTGTGGCGGTGTTTAGTCCATGATCCTCTTTCTGTAGGTGATCAGGAAGCTGTTCTCTACACTCCCTTTGTCACTCCTGCTCACCATATACAAATAATCAAAAGCATTTATCCTGACTGATCCCAACAATACAATGCAGCCATGACTGCTGTGAGTCAGATAAATGTGTGTCACTGGCCACCTGTTCAGTCTAACCTGGGGTGGTGCTCAAAGTCATCTAAACTGGGCCGATCTGATACTGCTGCAATGAGACACCAGCGAAACAACTGACGGCACTCTATTACACACAACACAGTCTTCAGCAACATAAAACAACACAATTCACCAGGGGCATGTTTCAATAAGGAGGTTCCACCAACTCTGAGTTGACACCCTAAGACGGGAAAAAGTTTTCAGGTTCAGAACAGCTGAATTGAGTTAGTTCAATCGACTCTGAGTAGGTTGACTCTGAGTTTTGCTTGTGTACCACAACTATGAAAAGCCATGACTAAAGGAGTATTCTCATGAGTTCACATGGCAACAACACCTGACCAAAAGACACACTTTTTCCACATAGTCTAATGCTCTTTTCACATAAATAAATGTTCTCTAATCCAAACTGTTGCATTTCTTAATTAGAGTAATGAAATTAACATTTGACTTCTACTCAGCCTTCTAACTTGACTTCTAACAGCAAGAAGACTTGCAAAATAATGAAGAAGGTGAAGAAGATGAAGAGGAGGTGGCCACAATACCAAGTATTAGAAGAATATTACAAAATCCAACAGGGAAAAGAATAACTGTTGCTTTTGTAGCCTATTTGTAGGAAATAAAGATGACCAAATAAATTTAACCGCTGTAGTGGTGGTTAAGGCATATATCGCTAACTACCCTTCCATCTGGCATCCTTCCATTCAATACAGTAATCAGCTTAATTTTCGATGGGTTTGTGCTCAGAAAACTACACAAATATTATAAGAAAGAGTGTGAGAGCGAGACACACTTTTTTTACCGCTCTGCATACAGCGGTTTTACTAATGTACTCTGAGCCCGAGTTATATAGAAAACTTAGCCATTGTTAAAAAATGCGGTACCGCTTCAAATATATCATGTGGATGATGGCCACCAAAAAAAAAAAAAAAAATAATCCTCTCCCGATGTAAATTGTACTCCCAACGAATGTTAATGCAGCTTTCCCTCAATCTACAAGATTCTGTATAAAGGACATTGCCATTTTTTTCACGTCAGAGTGTCTGCCATTGATGAAAACATAGTGCAAGTGAAAAATATGAAATAAAAATATTAAAGATTATTAAATCAAGATGCAATTTCTACAGTAAGAAAAATTACAAAGTATTTTTGTTGTTATGTGTAGGTTTAATTGTGGTATTTTATCTGCAATCGGGAAAGAGAGGCCAAATAATCTTGATTCCATTGCATTAAAGATTTTTTTTCTTGTTTTTTTTAAGTAAATTGCAAGATTCATAATTTAGATTCCCAAACATAAATACTCGTAAGGAAAGACATTTTTGGCGGTACAGCAGCCTGGAGATGAATAAATGGGGTATTTAATACACACATCGCTAATGCCTCTTAAAATGGTGGAAAACGAGGGAAGACCTGAAAGAAAAGTGCTGGGGGTTAACAAAGACAGCGTGTTCCCCGACCAGGGTTAGGTAACAGGAGATAGTACCATGGTTATCAATCTTAAAAGTGCGACAAAGATCCCAGAGGTTACCTCAAGATTCTAGGGTAGAACATACACAGAGTTTTCTGGATGTGGATTTATGGATCTGGAGGTGTAATTTGTATATCATGCTCGACCTGTAGAACAGTTCTCTAGGGGAGGAGAAGTGCTTTTATAGGTATCCCCCATAGCCTCGGAAGGGGAAACAGAAGGACCCAGGACGGTTGAACGCCGAAATCACCACCCAACCTGACCAAACTCAAGTTCTGCATGATAGCAATGAACCGCTGTAACGCATCAGAAGAGGCGTGAACTGTATGAAGACTACTGAAGGCACTCGGATAGGAGGTGACCCCTAATAAGCCAGCAAAAATATCTGGAAAGGTTCCAAAACTCTCCAATCCAAAAAAAAAATTCCGCGCTAGTTGAGGCGCAATAACCCTGAAGGCAAGTTCAACGTCAGAGAACAAACGACCAGATCATGTAATAGAACTAAGCTAAATACAACTGCAAGTATTATTTTCATCTTCTGTTACTGTTTTCTTTATTATTTAAAAAACAAACCATTTTCCGTGCTATTGTGTACTGCATTAGAACTGAATCCGGGCGCACCGTGGATCGACACTACTGTACAATTGTTCGGCCCTGGGTTGTGATTGCTGTATTGGGTACACCCATAGCATTGTGGAGTCAGTGTTAGAATACAAAGCAATCGCTAATAGGATTAAATGTTACGGACTAGTCTCTTTACCCGCCTACAAGAGCAACCCGTCCACGAGTTGTGGAAATTCACTTTCATGAGCTCACAAGGACACAGGCATTTGCATCTGTTTCAATACTTTTGTGCAGTCAACAAATAAGGGCATAACAAATTGAGTGATTCAACGTTTTATTTTGAGCACAAACAATATATTGTTGAATATACATTCATACATTGAAGTAGTGAAGAACATTACAGGCTGTCTAGAAAATCTATGCCAATAAATCTAGATCTGTTATATACGTACACATACACAGGACCTCAGTAACTCCTAATTCGTCTCTACATTTAGATATCACATCCAGAGCTTTTGCTGATGGTTACACAGATGGGCTATTTGCTGTTAGTACACAATCATTATTTGGATCGCATGCAGAGTCGATGATCTAACTCATCAGGCCGACCATTTGTACTCTGTTTTTTAAAGGTGTCAAATAAAGAGACACATTTACGAAATGTATTTAAACAGCAATAAATTGTAAATTACGTTTACAGCAAACAAACCGTAGAAAAACAGAAATATACCGGCAAATCTGCTGCTGGTAGTTTACTGTAAAATTACTATGAAATCACATTGCATTAAATAGAAAAAAAAGTTTTGGGAACTTGATTATAGGAGAGTAAATGCTGAAATGAAGTGTTATTTCAAGGTTTATTGCATGTAATAATATAGGGGGTGATCTATTCGTGTTTAATGTTCTGTTTTGTTGGGATTTAAAGGGTTTCTGTTGTCTGAGTTTTGTGTTACCACTATGCCGAAGAGCAGAGAAACATTGATGTTATGCTTCATGTTGCTTTATTTAAAGGCAGTAACTGTGGAGTTGCTGATGCAGTGATTTCTTCGCTAATTCTAAGAGATCAGAGGTAAAATGGTGTTTCTAGTTTGAATGATTTTGCTTAATTGAGTTAATTTTCAGAGATTTTCTTTTTTAGTGGAATTAAATGTAAAGGTAACACTTTACAATAAGGTTCATGAGTTAACATTAGTTAACTACTTTAGTTAACATGAACTAAGAATGAACAAAACTTCTGCAGCATCTATTAATCTTAGTTCATGTTAATTGCAACATTTACTAATGAATTATTAAAATTAAAAGTTGTGCTTGTTAACATTAGTTAATGCACTGTGAACTAACATGAACTAACACTGAACAACTGTATTTTCATTAACTAACATTAGCAAATACTGTAATAAATATACTGTTCATTGTTTGTTCATGTTAGTTAATACATGAACTAACACTAACTAATGGAACCTTATTGTAACGTGTTACCAATGTAAAAAGTTCAGGGTACTAATATACTGACATTATAACTATTAGTTTATAAACGTAATTGGCAGTTGGCCAATTTAAAGCAGTCAGTTTCTGCAAATGAAATGAAATACATTTTGTTTTAATTTAGTGCATTACAGTAAAATTCTGTAAAGTACTGTAAAATTAACTGTACTACAGGCAAATGTGCTGCCAGTCTTTTACCGTTAATTTACAAGACATTTTTTACCACACTAGAATTTAAATGAAAAAAAAAAAATATATCTTTATAGATACATATAATATATATATATTAGCTATTTATAAACAGTTACTTTGTATGTGAAGTTGCTGCCAGTTCATTTCTGCAAATTTACACTGAAAAGTTTTTTTACATGTAGAAGGATGATTTACCTCTGGACTGGATTACAGTAATGCTATACTTCTGAATAACAGTTATTCCTCGAGATCAAATATGTTTTACTTATTATAGCAGGCTAAGTGCTAATTGAACATTAAGACTAAACAACAAGATAAATGTAATACAAGTTGTTTTACACATGCCATGGCTTATTATATGCATACAAACTGAAATGAAATAATAATATCCCTACATATTCTAATTGAGAAGAAGCTAACTGAAATACATAAAGACTGAATACTCGTGCACTGCATGATCAAATATACCACTAGTGAAGTCATTTGAGCATAAATAATTTCATCCAAACTCCATCATTCATGTATATGATTTCTTTGATGCTCTTTTCAGTTTATGCAGTTCATGAAGTTTTGGGCTTCAAAAAACCCTCATGGATAGATGTAAATATATTCCCAAAATATTCCTTAGTCCTGCATTACAGTGTATAAAATGACTTTCTGGTTGGTGCCTTATAGAAGACACTTCTGTCTTTCTGATATGTGCAGAGGTTGATATTTGTGACAGAAATGTCATGCAGCTACTCATTCTTTTTGCGGGTCATTTTGATCATCGTCTCAGGTGAGCGGTACAGAAAGATGAGCTTTTCAAACAGTTGCTCCTCCATCTCCATCTCTCCCGTCTCTCGCACAACAAAGATATCATTGCACAGTTTTAGTACACGGTCCACACACGGCAGCTCCTCATACATGATGGATCGAGATATGCCTGTGAAGAACTCCCGTACAAACTTACCAATGACCAGCACCACAGACATGTACATACCCACAATGCTGCAATGTCAATAGAGAGAAAACAAAAAAGGAGAGATTTCATATTCAAAATCATAATTTTTTTTCAAATAATTATTTAAGATTTTAAACAATCATTTTATAACATTATTTCTACTATTGTAATTTCTGTAAATGTATTTATGCCACCTCTGCACAGCATTAAACAGTCTGTAAATTCACTGTATTTCCTTTCTATGTTAGTTCAAAATAACCTGTGAGAATTACAGGCATGATAATACATGTTTACACCTGGAATCAAGAATCTTAGATGCATCTCCTGTGACAGATTTTCATATTTCTAAAAAAAGACACTGTTGCTACTACATATACTTGAATTTGAATCTCACCACAAATACAGTGTTTTGAGTTGAATAGCCTACTGTTTATTAAGAAAATGAACTTGATGAACTTATACACAATAAGCAGAAGTGAATAATCTGTCACTTCATAGCATGTTGAAGATGATCTTTTTATTTTCCATCTTTTGATCAGTTGGATACCCCCTTTTTTTTTAAAAGTTGCATGCAACTAGCAAAGCTTCAAACATTGTTTTAGTGCAATGGTTGTTTAATTAAAGGATTAGTTCACCCAAAAATGAGGAGAATTGTGTCACAATTTACCCACCTATATGTTGTTCCAAACTCATAAGATTTTTTAAGTCTTCAAAACAGAAATTATATTTTTAATATTCTTCCATGATTTTTGTCCACTCGTTGAAAGTCCACTCAACCAAATTTTTGGTCCCACTTTATATTGTGTCCCTAATACCCTAATACCTGTGTACTTACATAGTAACTACATGTGTACGTAGTATGTAACCACAGTGTAAGTACACATTGGTACATAGTATCTACAGCTGTAATATTTCTGTAACTACACACATGTAACAACCCTCAGGATGGTTTGTGTAAGTACAAATTGTACATGAACAGGACATTGGTAACAACACTTTTTTTCACTTCACTAAGTACTCGTGTAACAGGAATTATATAACTACCCTTTGTAACAACATGCATAAGAGTAACTGGAACCATTTGATCCAGGGGGTGGAGATGGGTAGGTTTAGGGGTGGAAATGGGATCCAGTTTCCACTTAATATAAGGTGTAACATTCTGGACACCAACCACAATTTATGTGTAAAGCCAAACTTACTGGCCGCTGCTGTGTAACATCAGAGTAATTACACGATAAATCTAATTAAAGCGGTTAACACTCTTTACCAAAAAAGTGGTGGGCCTGGTACCCATTTTACTTCTTACCAAAAAGTTGTTGTACCAATGTCCTGTTACACATTTGTACTTACACATACCATTCAGTGGGTTGTTACATACGTGTAGTTACACAAACATTAGAGCTGTAGATACTATGTACCAATGTGTACTTACACTGTGGTTACATACTATGTACACATCTAGTTACTAAGTACACAGGTATTAGGGACACAATATAAAGTGGGACCAAATTTAATTCACAAATAAACATTGATTAACACACATACACAGAGCACATAAAATAAAATAAAAAACTCAAATGTATGTGTGTTTGATTCAAATGGATTACTTTTATGAAGTATTTGAATGGAATTCGAATCATCAGATCACAAAACATTTTGAATCCTATCTACACTTGTATTCAGCCCTAACCTAGTTTGGGTAAAGAGACTCAAATTCTGTTCTGTTCCTCATAAAAAGCTATTGTATGACTCCAGAATAAATATGGGGTTGTATGTGTTATGACACTTGATATTTTTCATTATATAAAAAAGATCTTTTGTGTTTCATGGAAGTATAAAAGTCATACAGGTTTTTAACGACAGCTGACGACTCTTTATTGGGTGAACTACTCCTTTTGTCATGAATCTGGTCTGTGGCCTTCCGTCCGATTGCCACCAGAGGTCGCTCTCCCATTATACTGACTCACACCACACAGACTGTTACACATCACCATGGACTGCATTTCCCATCATCCATTGCACTTGTTACAGCTGTGTGCAATCAATCACACGCTCAACTGAAAGCTATTACACACACTATATAACACCCACTCATATCCTGCTCAAGACGCCAAGTATTGCTTAGCATTTATCGCTCACCTAGGGATAGCTACTTTACGGAGCCATTCCAAGTTCCTGAGTCTAGCCTTGTTCATAGTCTGTTTTCCCGTGTCTTGATCCTAGCCTGTTATCTCGTCCTGTGATCCCTGAATGCCCTGAAGTTTTGCCTGTGTATCTTGGATTTACCCTTTGCCTTGCTGTTTCGGACTGTGTTTGCACCTCGATTGGATTATTACTTGTTTTGGATTACTCTTTTATCTTGCCCTCAACATATCTGTTTGCTGGTGTCCGACTCTTGCCTGTGTTGGCCATGCCTGTAAATAAAAGCTTGCATATGGATCCGCATGCCTCTCGTCTCATCGGCTCCGTTACACCTTTAATATGTACTTACCAGACATGTTTCAGAAATGATAAAAATGACTGAAACTCACCCATATCCAGCCAGGAAGCCCACGCTGGATGGGCTGACTTTATCATTGAACACCACCATCTCAATACTCTGGCATCTGCTGACTGGAGGGCCAGGAAAACACTCTTCCACCACCCACCACTGCGGCCCCATCTCTGCAGAGCTCCCGTTTCCCCGCTGCAGTTGATGGACAGGGGGGTGGAGGACGGAAGAACTGTAGATGAAGATCATCCAGGCTTTTGGGATGTTCTGTGAATGATTCCATTAAAGTCAAGAAAACATTCTTTGATCTGCAGATCTGTTGCTCTAATGCCATTCATTTACATGTAATCACTTAGAAGAAGCTTTTATCCAAAGCAGCTTACAAACGAGGATTACAACATAAGTGATTCATCCTAAGCAGGCTATAACGAGAGGTGCTAAAATGCAGATTTTCAAAAACTGTCTTGAAGAGCCAAGAACAGAGTAGGAAATCAGAACTAGTGTGTACTGAGCAAAGAAAGAAAGGTTTAATAACTCACCCACTTGAAGTCGATGTGCCACTTTAGCATTAGGCCTGGAAGTTCCTCTGATATATTTTGGCAGCAGATTTTCCATTAACCTGACAATCATCAGAGAACAGATGGAATGAGAAGTAGCAAAAACAGATGTTGAAAGCATCCATACTTAAATGTTTAAGAAATACTTACACTGGACGGCTGCGTGTCCCTCGGAGCATAGACACCAGTTCCTCTCTCAGTCCACTATCTTCATACTTCACTGTGTGTTCACCAGCCGCCTCTGCATTCATCACCAGAGATGCATTTCTGCTCAAACATGCAAAAAACACAATGACACATCACATGTACCATAAAATGTTAAACATTTTTATCATTATGAGATGAGACAGAAGGCACGAGTGAGAACATAAAGCATTGCCCCCCATCATAGTACACTTTGTTGCCAGAGTATCTTCAAATATCTTCACATGTCAGGAAAGAGTATGGCGACTTTTACCTTCTGTAAAAAGGTCCAGTATAATTACCTCAGGTAATGCTAATCCTGTGCAAATAGACCAGTTGTATATACTGTATGTATGTAAATATTCAGTAATTTCCTGTTTAAATGTATTTTTCCGCAGTTTTTCAAGTATGGAGACACTCGAAGAAGCCTTCAGTTGCGTTCTAGGTGGTGTTTTACGCATACGACGACACAAACCATTCAGATCAAAAAGGAGGTCAAAAGTACTTGTTAAAGGCATATGGAACGTGTGTTAGTAAGTGCCTATTACCAAAAGAATCAAATCAGAATTGAATTAATTTAATTAATAAATCGCTCGACTGAACCTAATTCAATTCAATTCAAGTTTATTTGTACAGCGCTTTTCACGATACAAATCATTGCAAAGCAACTTTACAGCAAATTAAGTTTCTACAATATTTAGTGGTAGCTTATCAGTGGTGACTGTCAGTTAATGTACATATGGCAGAAATGTATGGAAAAATCAATTAAAGACATAATCAAACAGACAATGAACACTATTAACAGCAATTACTATATGATGCAATCAAAATTATAGCAAAATGTGGCAGTTCTGTATGTGGTTCCAGGGTTGGCAACCTAACTGTTTTATATACATGAAAAACAGCCCAGTTTCCCCTCCCACTTCTGGTAGTTTTACTGATATTTCTTATCCCGTGGGAATTGGCCATTGATATTACAGACGTCCTGTGGTAAAATTACATTAATCCATCTACCCTTGTAAAACTAATACCGTCTGAATTGGGCTTATAATGCATATTGTGCCCTGAGGGTTGACATGACTTGACACCATGTGTAGAGTTATTCTATGCCCACTATGGTGCTAATTATTCTAGTGAGGCAGGCACTCCCTTAGCATGGTGGAGTGGGCATTGGTTCCCCATAGGGTCAACTCCAGATGCCGCATCAAAGTTTGAAACTTTGAAAGGGAACATCTAGGTTATGACTGTAAGCATGGTTCCCGTTTCGTTGTCATGCATCGAGTTTGCCTGCACATCTCCTTCAGACAAAAGGGTTTTCCAGGTGCCTTTTTATACTCACGGGCACTCCACGGACATTATGGACTGTTGTCACTAAATTTGCTACACTTTGCTACACATGCTCAGACAACGATCATGATGATGGCATTCCCCATAGCATCAACCAATTTTCCTTCTCAGGGAACCATGGTTACAGTCATAACCTAGACATTCTTTTTGGTGAGTCAAAATGAGTAAAAAAAAATCTATTTGTTTTTCATGTAATGGGGCTCACACACCAGACGAGAAGTGCAGCGCCGCACCACATCTTTAAAATTTGAACACATTGTTTTTTACGAGTGCACGCACACAGGCAGTGCCACTCGGCATCTACAACAAGAGGCTGTTCAAAATCCTGCCATGCCACAGCAAGAATGTCATTCACATATTTTTCCATTAAATTATATTATAATTGTCCCAAAACATTGTTAATGTACATAATGATTTCACCCTAGCAGATGAGAGCAATGTATGTTTTCCTCAGATGCAATATATGTTCTGTATATCAGTGTGGGGGGAATAATGGTATCTCTTTTGTGGTGCGGTAAAGTGCTTACATGTACACAGGGAATTTCAGCCCCCAAAAATGCATTAAAATATGCAAGCACTGTTAATGCAACATTTTTTGTTTTGTTTAGTTTTTTTTTTCTTTTTTCTTTCAATTATTGCAATTCGTGCTGAATTGCATAAATTGAATAAAATTGCAATTAGTTTTTTTACTTCAAAATTTTAGTAATTCATTTACTTCCATGCAAAGACACCATGAAGCCTTTGGTCTTTATAATTTGTGCAGTTGTTGTGATTGTGAGAATATACCGTAGTAAAGTCCAGCGCAGTGTGATGTAGAAGTGTGTCGAGTTGCTGATTTCATAGATCATGGCATCTCGGCTGGCAGGACTGACGTTCCACAGTCGACTGGCGTCACTTTTGATCTTTGCCATCAATATGTCCTCTGCCATGTAGTTCACAATAAACTGCATCGCCGACTAATTGAGGCACATGGAGGACAGTTTGATCAGACTGACAACAGAAGGATGACAGTCTATCTGTTTAAACTCAAGGTTCAATGTGTTATTGTATTACAATTTATAACAATCATGAAAAATTAAGATTAATATAAGTTTCAGTGACAAAAACAGCAATCTAAAGGTGAAATTGCATTTTAGCCTGTGTGCATACTAAAATGTGTTAAATGACGTGAAAGGGAACTATAAATTGCCATTGCTCATGTTTTGGGACAAATTTTATGTGTACCGGGTAAGTGGCGAAGTGACTGCTCATCTTCTGGAAGGTTGATTGAGAGTATGGGATCAGATTGTGTTCCTGAGCACTCATGGTAAACAATGGCTGTAAACACATGTAAAAAGAAAACATGATTAATTATACTTATACTTATACTAGACCAGTGGTTCCCAGTCCTGGTCCTCTGCACATTTTGTATGTCTCCCTGATAAAACACACCTGATTCAACTCATCAGCTCATTAGTAGGTGAGAGAGACATCCAAAATGTGTACTGTTGGGGGTATCGGGTTTGGGAACCACTTTACTAGACCAGTGGCTCCTGCAGGGCCAGTATCCTGCAGAGTTTTGCTCCAACACACTTGACTGGATGTTCCTAGTGAGTCTAAAGACCTTGATTAGCTGGTTCAGGTGTGTCAATTAGGGTTGGAACTCAACTGCATTGTGGCCCTCCAGAAATAGTTTTGACACCTCTGAAGTAGACATATGTGCCAAACATTTGTGCCATAATGTATCAGTTTAGGTGATTTTAATTTATTCATATACATTTTTTTGTTCATGTGTGCTCTTAGACACTGTAATAAAGTAATGATATGATTTAATTGATGTAGTCATCGTCATATGTATTTAAGGAGGTGTGTTCCAGTGTTGCCAACTTAGTGACTTTTCAAACCTCTTAGCGACTTTTTTTCCAAAAAGTACTAGTGACAAATCTAGTGACTTTAACTTTAGCTACTTTCCAAGACTTGCCAGCACTGCTGTTGCAGTCACTGTTTCATATTTGTTCCATTGTCTCCCAGACAGCAACATAGTGTTGGCCCAGATCCGGCCCACATCTGGCCCATGTGAAATCCATGCGGGCTAGACGTGGGCCGGCTCTGGGCCGAAACTGTCTGCTGTCTGGGCTGACAACAGAAACAGAAAAATATATAAATTAGAACAGCTTTATTTGGACATATCTGGAACATTGAAATACAGTGTGTGCACACAAAGAGTAGAAGAGAAGCAAACATGTGAAAAGGGCTGATATTAGGCAGACATCATGAATATACTAATTATTGGCATTATCTAGGGACATTTAGCGTCTTAGCTACTTAAGAATAGTTGGTAACACTGTGGAGTTCTAAAAAACTCATGTACAATATGTCCATCAATCACAAGAGTAAAACTTTGTTAGATAAAGAAAGACCTTTTTGGTGCAAAAAAACTTTTCAAACCTTAGTAACTAACCTTGAGAAACATAATATACAGGGGCGCACATACGTTTTTCAGCCTGATTCCCATAAGAGAACCTGGAGATTTGGTTTGGTCCTCACACTGCACATAGTATTACAAAATAAATTAATAATAGTGACTTAGTGATAATACTATTGCACTTTATTTAGTTCGTTTTTCAAAATAAAATAATAAACGAAATAATAAAGTGTGATAATTCTATTTTTAAATAAAAAGGGAGTATTAAATACAAATACAATTATTTTATAGTAAACTTAAAAATAAAATGCTAATATTTACTTCTTTTTTTATATATGAATTTTCATAATTTTCAACCTTAAAATCAGCAGGCTTTCCTTTTCTTTTGCCGGCAAGTAAGTATATGTGCTTCCGGGTTTAGCGCACCGATTAAAGAGCATCAGTGAATGAAATGTCAGTTTTGCATTGTGCTTTGAAAATGGCTATGGGTAGCCTAGATTTATGCTTTTGCACAGAAATCTTATACAGTACAGTTTGTCGATCTAAAATGGTAATTGTACATTAACAGCTGCCAACCATGTCAGTACACAAATTTTTTATTTTGGTCGCGCATGCGGACCTGCAGACCACTTATGTGCACCCCTGATAATATACAAATCTGAAACTGCATTTCATGACTATCATGAATTGTGATCAGATATATTTCGAAACGAAATATAATCACTTTGCCATTACATGCAAAACTGAACTATTTTAATAAAGACAAGGACTGGGCTAGGGCCTGAACGTCACGGGCCAGGGCCAGGGCCGAACTAGGGGCTATATTTGAGGCCCGTGCAGGGCTCTAGCCTGAACATCTTCAAGTGAGTGGCGGGGGAAACCAAAAGTTGATGCCGAAAGTACAGCACTCTCCTACCTTCACTGCTGCGACTACTCTTGTTTGTATGTGTTCCTTCGCTGGCATTTTCCACATTTCGTTTTTCTCCCTTAATAACAAATGTGTCCATTCTGATGCTCAATTTTACTGAACTAATGGCTGCTGATGACTATTTGAATTGAATTCTGCCAAAGTGCGCACTTGTAAGTGTTCGTTAAATGCGTAACGTTAATTACGTGAGTAGGCTACAGGTCTGCTCATGTCTGAAAATAATATATGAAAAAATTATTTTACATAACAAAAACATTATAGCTTATATTTGTTTAGTACATTTTTAAATTAATGTAAAAACTAAAATGAATTGTAAAACTGAAAGTAATTTTTAAAATTGTGTTCAGCAGGCCGCACTTGAATTCGTGACGGGCCGCGCACATGCCGCTGAGGAGAGGGGCGGGACGTTTAGAGGTGGTTTAGCCAATCACAACACACTGGGCTAGCTAACCAATCAGAGCCCATTGCCTATTTCTGAGGGCGGGGCTTCATAAAAACAGGAAATCATCAGAGCGTTTCTCAGAGAAGGGACAGAGCGGTGTAGAATAAAGGTAAATTATGTGAAAAATATATATTTTTTTAAACGAAGCATTTACACATGTTAGACTGCACCCCATAAACACAATCAAGCCTAAAAAAATCAGTGAACCACCCCTTTAATATATAGACATATTTCAAACTTATATCTAGTTTGTATATATAATTTAGGTGTCATCAGTTAGGATCTTAACTAATCAAATAGCACACCTGTGGAATAGCAATTTTTTTCTTTTGAAAGCCATGTTTCTATCATTTGTAAAACTGCATTTTTCCATCTTAAAAAATATATCTAAATTACAACCTATTCTCTCAATGTCAAATGCAGAAACGTTAATTCATGTTCATGACCTCAAGGTTAGATTATTGTAATGCTTTATTGGGTGGACTTTACTGGAAGAACTCAGCAGCTAGAGCCAGGAAGTGTGACCATATTAGCCCCGTTCTGCAGATCCTTTTCCTATTTAGCGCCAAACTCTGGAATAATCTACCTAGCTTTGTTCTGGAGGCAGACACACTCTGTCAGTTTAAATCTAGATTAAAGACCCATTTCGTTAACCTGACATGCACATAATACACTATCCCATTTTTGTAATTAAAATGTGTTACATAAAGATGACTTGACTTATAATACAGATTACAATGTTACTCTTTAGTGTTGAATCACACACCTCATATCCAAGTATGCTCAACTGGATGGACACATCTAGAGGTTGATTGGTTACTCCTGCTACAGATTTAACCAAAGACATAAAGAGAAGAGGGAACCAGACGATGCAGATGAGAGCAAAAATAATGAAGCCGCCCATTGTGTATTTCACCATCTTCTTCTTCCTCTGTCCACGTCGGTGGGGGTATTTCTGTGGCAAGAAAACATTCTATTATTTTATAGTATGTAAAATATCACAAACATATAAGGAAAGGGATATTTTAATAAAATATAACAAAAGTGAGTACACCAATGTGAAATATAATTTAAATGTCAAACGATTGGAAATTATATTACCCCCTCAATTAAATTATTTCTTAGATGATATGTAGAGTATTTCCTATTATAATAAACAAATACTTTAAAAAGATTATATATTAAAAAATACCCCCACCCCCTAAACGATACAAAAGTATTACTGCACCCTGTGATTTCCAGCTGTTGGCTATAAAATGACACATAAGCACCAGAACTTTCTCAGTTTAAACACATTTACAGAAGGGATCAGGAGCTATAGAATGAGCAATAGTACCACTAATCAGAACTGCAGTGGCAGCCCTTCTAAAACAACACCACATCCGCATGACCTGAGCTAGGTGTGTACCTGCGGATCATTAAAAAGGTTTTATTACATGAGTATTAAAGTATTACATGATTTTTTTTTTTTATTTAAGGTCATGAAAAGTCTTAAAAAGTCTTATTTTTACTTATGAGAGGTCTTAAATTTTAGTTGAAAATTTGATGACATATCTAAATACTTTACTGAATTAAAAAAAAATCTTATTAGCATTATATCATTTTTCTGATTCTTAATTTTAATTCTTTCTTGGTGGATTTGCTTGTTCATGTGACATTTTGCGGCATTTAAGACAGTGTATTACATACTCGTGCACGTGAGAAAGAGAGAAGGATAAGAAAATGGGTAAATATAAATTAAGTTTATGTAAGTTTATGTTTATGTAAGTTCATTTTTTATGCTTACTATGTGATGTATGCAGTTATATGCCCCATTGTTTTGTCTTTTATTTATAACATATTATGAAGTTACGTCACAATATCACACAAGCAAAGGAGCTGTTCTTTTCCCAAATACTAGCACGATTGCAAATCAGCAATACTGTTTGTTTTTCCTTTATTTCACTAATGTACATTTCGGTCCCACTTTATATTAAGTGGCCTTAACCTACAATGTACTTGCATAAAAAAATAGCTCACAGTGTACTTATTGTGTTCATATTGTATTACAAACACTTCTGCTGCTATTGAGGTGGGATACGGGTAAGGTTAGGGACAGGTTCGATGATATGGGTAGGTTTAAGGGTGGATTAAGGTGTAAGGGATGGGTCAGCAGTATAATTATAAATGTAATTACAGAAATTAATTACAGATGTAATTACATGCAGGCATTTTTTTAAATATAAGTACAATGTAAAAACATGTATGTATCACACACAGTGGTAATTTGTTTCCTAATAAATATAAATTCACAGGTCAGAGTTCACCAAATGTGTATGACGAGAAGATGTGTGACTAATAGAGGAACTAAAAATCACAGGTTGACTTCTTTATTGAATTCAAAGAAGGTAAATGTGTGAGACATCTAAGATATGTAGTGTTGGAAGTACTGCAGAGAGTACTAGAGCATGACTTCATAAAAAGGTATGAAGTCACCTGTATGTATCAGTTTGGAAAGATAAAATTAATTTGGATGGCAAATTTTCACCTTTTCTGCTTCTCTCCAGCATTTGAGAATAAAGATGTTGGCATAGATGTCCTCCACACAGATCCAGCTGGACAGGCTAAGAGTTGTGTCTGTCCACACCCAGTCCATCACTGCCCTTAACTCAGTCAGGAACGGAACTAACCTGAACCTGTCAAAAAAGCCCATTACATTGACCTTTACATTTAATCATTTAGCAGACACTTTTATCCAACGCGACTAACAAATGATGACAATAGAAGCAATCAAACCCACAAAAGAGCAACAATGTGTAAGTGCTGTGACAAGTCTGGGTTAATAAGACAGACACACAAATACTGGTCTAAGATGACAACTACACAAGCAAATCAGCAATGCATTATGCTGCCAAGATGCTACAATTATCCACACATTATAATTTTTGGGATTCCCATACTTTGACCAACTAATGAATATGTAGTTATTCACAAGTAGCAAAAAAAAAGTAAATAAATAAATAAAATAAAAAGAGAAAAAGAAAATTGGCTTTATCAATAAAGGACCACAATTGTGACAGTGAGTCAGCTTAGCAATCGTAGTGTATCATAATTCATAATTAGCACATGTAGTAATGGTCTGGGAAATTTTGATGTGTGTAACCATTAGTAAAATGTAATGCTGTCTTTTTTTCTTTTCATATAGCAGACTGTATGGCATTTTTAAATTCTTATATTAGTATACTACTGTATATCATTAAACAGGGTATTCCTTTAAACATACATAAACAGGAGAAAACACATCTATTTTTCAAGAAAATACTTTTTCATGTATCAAAAATATGTAATATAAACAGACTGAACCGTGCTCCTTTATAGTAATCAATTTGACCCTGTATACTTTTGACCACTTAACCAACCATTAAACCTACCCATACCACCAAACCTGTCAACCTTCCGTTTTCCGGATTCTCCGTATTTTACGTCTATACCGCTAGCATCTCGTTTAAAGATTTGCCCTATTTTCGCCCATATTTTTAATCATTTCTATTAAAAAAAAGTAGATATATTTACAGATTATTATTATATACTTACAGTATATTTTCATTTATAAGAGAATAACTTACACTTCAAAGGCTATTTACTTGACTGAATATGATCGCGCAGTTTCCAAAGTCAGGAGCTGCACTGACTTTGGTTCGCGCGAACAGGGAAGGAATATATTCCTGGCGAAAAGCGTCACCTGCTGGCAGAGAATGATTTTGCATTTTCAATAAGCCCGTCTGCTGCTTTTGCTCAGAACACAGCGAAAATCAACCAATATTTTTACGCAGCAAACACGCAGTTAAAAGTGTGAATGGTGAATTATAAATTATAAATGAATTATAAAACTCTAAAGATATAGCCTACACTAAGATATATTTTTGTTACTAAATTAATATAATTGTTTGATAATAATTGTTAAAATTTATATAAAATAAAATAATATATAAATTGTTACTTTTGACTCCACCACCCCCCATACCAACACCCCCCTTTCCCGTATTTTGGTACCCAAATGTTGACAGGTATGCCATAACCTTACCCGTATCATACCTCGATAGCAGCAAAAGTGTTGTGCATTAACAAATAAGCTTTTAATCATTGTATAACATCTGTTAAAATCATTTGAAGAATTTAAAAAAGTGCATGATCATATGAATTGAAAGTTTAATGATGTTTCTAAGCATTTTAATTTACATTAAATAATGATATGTTAATCATTAGGTAATGTTTAATAAGTTTATTGGTAAACATTACAAGCACTATCTAATGTTTTAGTTATTGAATAACAGATTAACAAATGCAGTGACACTTTATAATAACTTTCATTAATAAATCCTTAACAAACATTATATAAAGTGTTACCGGCTAATTAAAGTGTTTTCATGCAAAGAATAAAATTGCCATTATACTGATGTTTGCTAACTTTTTAATTGTATTATCCAAATGTACATCAACTGGCAAATCATTAGGCAGTAAAGGCTTAGGAGTCTATTTAAAGGGAATTAAAGATGTCTGGCCAGAGGAGAACTGGCCCCCCGACTGAGCCTTGTTTCTCCCAAGGTTTTTTTCTCTATTTCCGTCACCGATGGAGTTTTGGTTCCTTGCCACTGTCGCCTTTGGCTTGTTTAGTGTCAGAAGCTGCAATTCTAAAAAAAAATTGCCTGCCACGGCAGCAAATTCAGCAGCTTTTTGATGTTGTTGGTCCAACTTCGTAGAGACAAACTTGACAGAGCTACCCCCTTAGCCCCAAAATTCAGCTGCTGGGGCCTCTCCTCTTTCTCTGCGATAGTAGCTGTTGATTATATGTTTAGCGTGTTGCAATTTTTAAAAAAAAACATTTTTTAGGTCATCCAATAACAGAAATTTGTATTTTACACCAATAATGTGATGCGGCTGCGGAGTAAATGAAGACACTACGGAAAATATATTATGATAATATAAATGACCCTTTCAAAGGCCAGTGAAGACATACTGCCAGTTAGTGTAGCAGGTTGCAACCTCCCAAGGTGTAGTTCAGGGAGTATGCCTAGAAAGGTAGGGTACAAACCACTAGATAGCACAAAAAAACGTGGCGTAGCACTTTCCAAAACATCCGCTTTTCAAGATGCATATGTTTATTTGTCTGATCCTTTACGTGATCGCGCGCAGCAGCGCAAAGCTGATTCTGTGCTTACTTGATCTAATAATTTATGTTTTAAAATTTTTTTTAGATTTAAGTAGCAAATGAGAAATGAGCTAAAATTAATGCATATATTTTGACAAAGGTCTTCTTTATGATTTTCAGTTTTGTTTAAGATAATTAAAGCAACAGTTTTTAAATAACTAAAGAATATGTATGGTATTTGGGGTAAAAAGTGCCCCTGCTGTTGGGGCTAAAGGTGCAGTAATTAACATGATAATTAATAGATGGCTGACTTTTCCATTTGTTGACATGACAATTAGATTCAGATGGTAAATATCATATATTATGTTGGGCGTCCATATTAGAGATAATCACCATGTTCAGAATGAAACCATCATATTTAAAAACACAATATTAATCATATCATATAATAAAATAAAATTTGTGATTCACTTATTATTGGATCTCCTTCAATACTTTCAGAATCTTTACTTATTAAAATGATTTTTTTTTCTGTATTTTAAAATATATATTTTTATTTTAACATATTTTAATGACAGTATATTTATGGAACAAAAATTAATTCTTTTATTTTTCAAAATAAGCAGAAAATAGTACAAAAAAGGGATTGTTTGAACAAGTATTAACTTAGACATTTTTTAAAAAAAAAAACATTATTTTATATAAATATTTCAATTTAAGTATTTGTATCAATACCGTGTGCCTTTTACCCCATGTGTGGGGTAAAAGGCCCCCCTTGCCACCTCATACATTTATACGATTTTTAAACCAAATAAACAACTTGAATGATTTATTTTCACGCAAAATATGTTGCTCCATTAATGTTCAATACAACGTATTTTTTTTTTCTGCAATTATACATTTTAGGCGCAGTGAATGGCACATTTTTTCTTAAGGTGGGCCTTTAGCCCCATTGTACCCTATACCTTTATTTAAGCTAGACCATTAGAGTCTTTGTGGCATGCTAAGAAACAACGTTACATTCTGTTGAATGTACAGAATTAATGACCAAATCGGTCATTGTGGAGCGAGTAATTTACTTACCCCTGAAAGAGGAAGAGGTTGAAGTAGTTGTGGTTCTTGGTAAGAAAATTTCCAAGAACACGTTTTGGGTAGCCACATTTGATCTGGTATGCTGAGAGACCAAAATAAATGCACTTCACAAAGTACCACAGTTGAGCAACTCGATTCCTGTTGAATCTCCTGAAATAAGAAACATTACAGTCAAATTAATATCAGCAATCATAATGGTAATCCATATTGTATTGGTATTGGTAAGCCATATTGTAGGGTTCACACTTAGTAATTCCGTTATAGCACACAACTACTACAATTTACAAGCCCAATTCTTAAGTGATGGGTTACACCTTAAAAATGTCCCTGTATGTGTATGTAACCTGGGGAGACTTGGGAATGAGACATTAGCTTACAGAACTGCCCCAACCATTTAAACCATTGGATTTACAAAGTGTGAAGAGGAGACTTTAGAATGGGAACAGGGAGGGTTTAACATCTTAAACCCAGCATTAGCACTTAAGAACCACTTGCATAAACAACACAGTAGAAGCTTTATTCTTACGCTTATAAGTTTTTTTAAGTAGTTAGATGCGATAATTGTAACTTTTTTTGTGGGATTATAAGAATGTGAGAATATCTAAAAAACATTTATGCAAAACTAAAAAGGAGGAAGGGTTTGGCCTGCTGCAGTTCAAATATTACTATTGGGCAGCTAACCGAAGTGTTTTCACATGCTGGAAAAAGCAGCCTTCTGATGCAGATAGAGATCCATCCTGACTTGTATGATATGGAGCAAGTATGGAGCAAGCATTTTGCAATAAAATGTCTCTTGCTGATCTCCTGAATGTAGTCCTATTAGAACTGACCTGGCCTTATATGATAATCATTTTGTTATAAATAATGCGCTGAAAATATGGAAACAGATTAAAGCCTATTTAAAGACTCCCTGCATGTACCTAGATAGTCCTATATGTCAGAATTATGCCTTTTCTCCTGGTTTGTTTGATTCAGGTTTTATTCAATGGGAGAAGATTGGCATTCAAAGAATAAAAGATCTGTATATAGATGGGACATTTGCCTCCTTTGAGCAACTAAAAAAAGGCTTCAATATCTCTAATTTTTAAGATACTTTCAAGTTAGATATTTTGTAAAAAAAAAACATTACATTTTAATGTGATGAAATTAACAAGTTTAATCCTTTGCATCAGGGTGCAGTGTCATATTTCTATAGTATTCTGTTAAAACAAGAATTTGTAGATGAAGCCACCATTAAGCAGGCCTGGGAGATAGAATTATGTCTAGAGATAGATTCAGACAGTTGGGAAGAAGGCCTTGAGAACATACATACTTGTTCAATTAATGTAAGGCATAATTTAATTCAGTTTAAAACCTTGCATAGAATATATTTATCTAAGGTGAAATTGCACTGCATTTTCCCAGAGGTTTCTCTATTCTGTACTCACTACGGTTGTGCCATAAATGACAGGAAAATTGGGAAAACATATTTGATTGTTTTTCTAAAGCATTCGAAAATAATCTCGAACCATGTCCACTTTTAGCTATTCTTGAGATGTTTAGTAATTTAGAGATGTGTAATATACATGAAAGACAAGCCATATTATTTGGCATGATAATTGCCAAGAGGGTGATTTTAAGAATGTGGAAAACTGATTTTGCACCCAAGTTCAAAATTTGGGGTGCATACATGTGCATTGAGAAAACATCATTTTTTCTACATTAGAAAATATATGAGATATGAGAGTCTTAACTCTATGACTGAAATTGGTGCTGTGTGTACCTGTTCAAGTTTAGTATTACCAGTAAATTTTGACCTGCGTGTGTTTCATTGGAGAAATTGAAAGTGTAACAACTGACCAGTGTTACATCCATCCCAGTCTCCCACCAATCATGATAATTATTGGTATTGACTGATATGAATAAAAGTTTTACGGTGATGTTTTTTTTCAATGCCACCCAGCCCTATGATACAGTAATGACGGTCAACTCTGTGAATAAAATTAACACAGCATGATCACAAATCAAATAGCTGCATTACCATGTCTGTATGTCAGTTTACTGTTTTCACTCAAATGTATTTAAAGAAATTGTATAATTACAATTACAAATTTAATGAGTTATACAAGACTTATTTGTTAAATTGAAAACGTCTTGGGTTACGCATGTAACCATGGTTCCCCGAGAGGGAACGAGATGCTGCGTCTTCAAGCGGACACTATGGGGAATGTTGCCAGCATGACCGGTTCTGAAGCACATGTGAAACAACGCCAATCCTATTGGTCCACGTGGCCCGTGACATCATGACGGCCGTGACCAAGGAAGTGACAGACATACACCAAGCCTTTCCAAGCCACTGATGTCTCGGGCCGTTCACATTACCTGGCAGAATGGGGGAACCCAATTCAGATAAAGGGGAATATCCCACCCAAGTTAAGAACACAGCTATTGTAGAAGATTTTTATTAATCCAAATAGGAATTAATCAAGTATAATCAAGGTGAATCTAGCCATTAATATATCCAGTTATACTTCCATTATAATCCCATATGCCTGTGTGTAAAAACATGCCTACGTGACAGAATGTACAGACCTCAGATGGGAAACATCTGGAAAAAAACATAAGTGGGGGCTTTCTTTAACATAACAAGACTAGAGAGGAGGGGCTTTTTTCTCTAGGGAGAATGATATGCACAAAGGAACCATTCTATGTATGGAAAAACTGTATGGAATATATACCCCACGCCTCCAAATCCAAATGTATAAAAAGGAACCAACAAAGAAGTTCTGGAGATGTTCTCTGCACAGCTTCTCCACTTTATACTCATTATTGAAATAAAGTGGGTTTCTTCTGTGCATCAAAAACCCAAGACTGAGGGTGATTTCTCAGAGCAAGGAAAAGGGACCCCCCAGCTATCCTCAGGTAGCTATGCTATGTGAGCAATACTAGCCTGGATACACAAGACCACTGAAGAGGCTAAACTATAAAGCCTCTCATGAGGGCTCGTAGACCATTTTAGAATGAACAATAAACAGCTAGCCCAGATAGCCATGTAAGGTATTCCTGTAAAGCTGCCCAGACCACAGAGAGTGGGCTATCTACTTACAAGAAGGAAGAACCTAAGAAGGGGAGAAGTCACTGATCTAGCACATAGATATCCTCAGATAGCTATGTACCTGGTACAGGGGGGTTTTTTTTCTTTCCCCCCCCCCCAAGGGGGCCGACTGAGATACCCAGACCATAGAGAGTGGGCTATCTACTTACAACCCTAGCAGGGAAGATAGCACTGTCTAGGTAAGGGCTCAAGGAGACCGCTACTTAAAACCCTAAGCAGGGGAGCAATCACTGAGCTATCCTCAGATAGCTAGGCTCTGGGAAAGGGGAACAGCTAGCACATAGATATCCTCAGATAGGATCGGGATCGAAAACTCCTAAAAAGAGCGTCTGAAACCCACGAACCCCTCAATCCAAGTCTTCGCCGTGCCTTGGCAGCAACGGGACCTGAACCGTGAGACGCAGACGCTTGTCATTCATCTCTCGAGAAGAGGGGTAAACGTGAACGGAGCTTTCTGATTGGAAACACTCACAATGAGTGCATTCAGAGCCCTCAAGCACTGAACGCGCAAGCTCCCGACCAAGACACATGACGCATAGATCTTGTGTGTCCTCAAGTGTCCTCTGGGCACGGAGCGCACCACTTTCAACGATCATGCCTGGTCTCTCACACGTACTTCAAACAGACAGCTCCTGAAGAAAACAAAAGTTGGTGACGTATTTAGCAGATGCCCTTTTATGCTTCCGGGCATCCGCCTATGACATCACGGGCCACGTGGACCAATAGAATTGGCATTGTTTCACACATGCTTCAGACACCGGTCATGATGGCAGCATTCCCCAATGTGTCCGCTAGATGACGCAGCCTTGAAGGGGAACTATAAAGGAAACAAAATTGCTTTTAAAAGAGACATTAAATGTAATTTGACAAAATTCCAGTCTAAGCCCTGCCCATCTCCAGATTTTACCCGAATACAGACACAAATAATTTTGAGATTGCTACAGATACAGATATTAGCTCAATACCCATTACATTAGAATGTAAATACCCTTTGTGCCACCACATTACATTGAAAATCATTCAGTATCTGTCTTTTAGCATATATCTAAATATCTGTAAAACAAAATGCATTTGCTAAAATGATATAAAATACTTTTTAGAGAAAGTTTTCAGAGAAGAATTATTCACATTCACTCCCATTGGCAAAATATTTTTATTGTTTTAAACATACCAAATGTGGTTCCCTCATTTGTTATAAAAAGTATATCTATATATATATATATATATAGTGCTGTCAAATGATTAACCACATCCAAAATAAAAGTTCTAGTTTACATAATATATGTGTGTACGGTTGTGTAAGGGAATTATGTATATATAAAGACACACATGATGTATAGATTTAAGAAAAATATGGTGACGGTTATAATAAATATATTTATATATGATAAATTTATATGAATATAAATATACACTTCACATAGTAGTTGAAATATTCGAAATATATGCTGTATGTGTAACACCCCTGTGGACTGTTTGTTGTGGTTTCTTCCCCTTGTGTTGGTTTAGCCCGTCTAATCATTAGTTAATCACCGTCATTGTGCTCACCTGGATGTATCTCGTTATCTGCCCTATATCTGTTCCTGTCTCTTGTGTTCTAGTTTGTTGGTTATTGTGAGTGTTACCCGAGTGTGTGTCTGTCTCTGCCTTGTTGTTGCTACATTAAATATCCTTATTTTGAATTCTTGTCGTCCTCGTCATCCTGCCTGCCACCACACACCTTGACCGTGACAGAATAACCGACCCAAAAGTGAAGTATAGCGGCGTCTTTCCCCTTGTTTGTTTTCCCGGTTTTTGTCAGTTTTTATTTTTTGTATGGATTACCCCGCCTTCCAACTCCTCCTGCTGGAACAGGGGGAACGCTCTCTTGAGGACCACACCCAAATGGTCTTTCTGTCACCCGGGACAAGCGCAAATCACCCAATACGGACAACTGCCTTGCAAGTTCTAACCACGGTTGAGGACTTAACGCCCCACACAGCGCAGTGCCAGGGTAGAAGGGTCGACTCGAGAGAGCCTTCACCACCTTTGTTTAGAGTGGGTGCTGGTGTCCTGCAAATCACAGCTCACCGTGGACATCGCGGACAATAACACCAGCCCCAATCTGGACCCAGAGCCCAGCCCACCATTACCCTGCTGCGTGGAGCAAGAGCCTGAGCCCACCGCTGACGGAGAGCCATTTCCCACTGCGATCCACGAGCCGGAGCGAAGCCCCACGGCTGAGAAGAGGATCGCCTTGGATGTTGAGCCCAACCCATCAGACCAGGTGCGAGAGCCGGTGACCGTGCCCACCACGAGGGAGCAATCTGTGGACGGTGTGAGCGCGGAGAGGAGCTCCACCCCCTGCATCATGGCTGAGGGTGAGCAGACTATGGAGGGTGGTCAGTGCCAAAATGAGGAGAGATCTCCCTAGTGATACCCAGTCCAGCCCAGGAAGGGCTCCTGATCCACAGTCCAGCCCAGGAAAGGCTCCTGATCCCCAGTCCAACCCAGGAAAGACTCCTGATGTTTCGTCCAGCCCAGGAAGGTCTCCTGATCCCCAGTCCAGCCCAGGAAGGGCTCCTGATGTTTCGTTTAGCCCAGGAAGGGCTCCTGATCCCCAGTCCAGCCCAGGAAGGGCTCCTGATGTTTCGTTTAGCCCGAGAAGGGCTCTTGATCCCCAGTCTAGCCCAGGAAGGGCTCTTGATGTTTCGTTCAGCCCAGGAAGGGCTTCTGATCTCCAGTTCAGCCCAGGAAGGGCTCCTGGTGTTTCGTTTAGCCCAGGAAGGGCTCTTGATTCCCAGTTCAGCCCAGGAAGGGATCCTGATGTTTCATTAAGCCCAGGAAGGGATCCTGATCAGATCTCTATCCAATTGACAGCTCCTCAAAAATGCCCACCGCGCCGGAGCTCCTCAAGCGTGAGTCCCCATGTCGGAGTCTCTCGCTCGCCTCCAGCCTACGGGCCGGACTCTGCCTCGATCATAGACCAGGGGCTCCACCTCGCGCTCCTAGACCCTCGCCCTCCCAATCACCTATCGATCCATCAGCTCACCTGTGCTCCCTCATCCTCCGGCCCGCCTTGGTCGGGAGTCGACCCCCGCCCTCACCTCTGACTCCTCTCCTCGGGCTGTTGCCTCGTCGCTCTGTCCTAACTGCTCCGTTGGGCTCCTCCTCCCGTCAGCTCCACCTTGCCCGTCCTCAGTCGCTACGGCTACGACCCGTGGATCTCTGGACCTCCGCCTGGTAGCCAGAGCCTCGGCTTCACCCTGGTCCCCCGGATCTTCGGCATCCCCCTGGCTCGTTGGCTCCCCGTCTCGGGCTTCTCCTCCACCTGCTCCGCCGCCGTTGGGTCGGCCCCCTGGAGTCTGTGGACATTCCTCCTCCATGGCTCCTCCTTCCGTCGGCTCCACCGTGGGCCGCTATTATAGCTGTGGCCAGGGTCCCACCTTGGGGGGGATCCTACGGCTACAGGTTCCCTTCTGTCTTCCCCTGGCTCCTGCCTCAACGTCACCTCCCTGGGACTCTGTTAGCCGTACTCCTCCTGAAGTCCGTTCTCCCCGCCGAAACTCCACTGTCTGCTCTGACTGCCAGCCTTTGCCTCCTGTCACCATCTCACAACCCAATGACTTGTCCCCCCCGCCCCTCTCTATGTTACTACACGGTGCGAGGCCGCCACTTCCGAGAGGGGGGAGTAATGTACACCCTGTGGACTGTTGTTGTGGGTTCTCCCCTTGTGTTCGTTTAGCCTGTTAATTATAGTTAATCAATAGTGTGATACTGTCTGTCCCTCGTTAGCTGCCCGATATCTGTTCATGGCTCTGTGTTTCTAGTTGGGTCGGTTATGTGAATGTTACCCCGAGTGTGTGGTGTTGTGTGTGTGTGTGTGTCGGTCTCTGCCTGTGTGGCTACAAAAATCCTTCTTTGAAATCCTCGTAATCCTGCCTGCATCCAAACACCTAGGACCGATGACAGTATGGTGGTCAATTCCATAGTTACCGAGGTCCTAATAAATGACAACAACATATAAGATGTCAAACCAAAAACTTTATTTTGGATTCGATTTATTAATCGCTTGCGAACAGCACTAGTGTGTGTGCGTGAGTGGTGTGTGTGGGGTGGGTGTGTATGTGTGTGGGTATATCTATATATAGAATAATATATATATAGATATATATAGGATGAGTGTGCGTATAGGACAATGGGTTTTTTTTTTTTAGTTTTTTTTTTTTTAGAAGCGTCCGGGTCACTGCTGCGGTCACAAGAAGCCACCCCACCAACTGCATCTGATGTTTTCAAATGGATGGAAGTCATTTTTTAGTCACTGTGCCTATCAATATGCCACCGGTTTCATTTTTTGCATCAAATTTGGTGTAAAAGGGCCTTAAATCTGTTTTGATCACTACACTACTATACTTCCATTTGTTATTTCATAAATTGTGTAAGAGTAGAAATAACAGAGTGAATATTTGTATTCAAACTTGGATGATCACTTTCAGGGATTCATATATCACTGTAAAAAAATCAACTTGGCTGTTTAAGCCATTTCAACTGGCTTTCACATACAGCGACACGACGTGCAGGCGCTTCTCTCATATATTATTTATGATGGTCTGAACTGATTTGATGACTGGTTAAGGACAGTGGTATTTTTTATATACACCGACCGTGTCGGTCTCCCATCCACACCACCTGAGTGGCGAATGCGCGAGTGCCATACGCAGCGTTTCCTAGTGACAGCGTGCGTCGGTCGAACGCACTGGGGCTTTGACACACAACGGGACCCGCTCCTCTGTGCGTACAACGTAGTCAAGGGAGTAGGCGAACAATCCAGACGCGAGCTGGGGACATCGCCAAACACCAGAAGCTCCTGGCAAAACAACACTTCCCCCAAGAAGCGTTTACAGGAAGCTAAGGAGGTGCAGAGTCACGGGTCCCCAAGGACCAGGGGTAGACTAAACGAGCCTCGGGGATGAGGGAGCACTGACGAAGGGAACGCATAAGGAACTGGTCTTCGAAGCCCGTTGACTCTGTATATCAGCAGACCGCGTGTCTTCTGTATCAATAATTCAATAAAGTCTTCAATTGCACATTAAAAAATAACAGAAAAAACCAATGAGCAAGTCAAAACTTGGCTGCAGTCTTATTCAACAATGCACTTCAATATGCTCGACATATGGGGCGACTTGAGGCGCAGGCGTCCCTCCTCTCCACGTGGTAGGGTTTTACCTAGAGCGACTCGCCGCGGTGGCCTTAACTCTGCTCTCACTCCATTCACCAGCAAGGGTGAGCGCTGCAGGTTGGATGTTTAGTGCCCATCACACGGTATATGAGATTCTTCATATTAATCAACACAAATCCTTTCACGCTGTAAGTAAACCAAACGAAGAAGGGGTGGTGTACATCCATTTATGTGTTAAGTTTCCCGTGATGTTGTGCATGACCTAGACCGCATGAGATGACCCAGCAACTGTCAGCAATGGCTACCTGTAGAAATTTTGGTCCGGGTGCACGGCCGCCTGCACCAGAGTTGTGCGGCGAGCGGAAGGTGCTGGCCGCCAGCTGCAGGGCTCGCAGAACTTCGTACCTAGGGCTGGTTAGCAACGATGGTACAGCTACGGCAAGCAACTGTAGAGCGCTAGTCACAATTGTAGCTAGGTATGTTTCGATTTCAACCTTGAGATCATCCTGTTTGTGTTAATGGCCTATTTCCTCAGAATACACTCTCTTTAGGGACCTAGGCTGGTATTAAGCCCCATAGCCAGTAAGCCATTATCTGCCCGTTATTTAAAGAAAAAGGCAGATTAAATTAAAGCAGGCACAGAGACGTAAAGGTGCAAAGTGGAGCGCTTAGAGTAAGGGATTGGGTAGGTTAAGTGACGGTGTCACCGACACATGTATAGCGGCCGCGGAACGCAACGCCCGGCGGCCAGCTAACCAAACTAGCACACAGGGCTGTACTCGGGCGTGGAGGGATGGCATAGAAGAATGCACTTGTGAGACGGGAATTAGGGGGTATATCGAGTATATGTGTAGAGCACTAAAAAGAAAAAAAGTTTTACATGATCAGAAGCATTATTATTGTATTCCTTTAATATGCCAGCATTCTATGCAATGCTGTTTTTTTGTAAGTACACAATATATTGACATAGACATATAATATGGCATTGACTAACAATCAATTCTAGAGGCTAAAAATCCTTCCAGAGGAAAACAATCATTCACTGCTGTTTGTGTTTTCCAGGGAAGAGCTGTCGAGCCCATTGGAACTGGATGTTATGTCAAGAATAGCCAAAATGTGTTACACCATTGCTTTGTTGTGGGAACCGTTTTGACAAATCTGACAAAGAGTACAGAAAGTTGAGGGATGGTTTCCGTGGCCATGATGGAGCCGACAGGCATCACAGAGAGTTCAAGGATGGCCTGCGTAACCATGAGTTATGTAGAGTGCCACCCACTGCCATGGGAGGAGCTTTAGTGGATGATGCTGCCACCATGGGACGAGCTGTAGAGTGCACCGCCGCTTTGGGACAAGGGAGCACCAGACTTGAGAGCACCCCCCAAGGAAGCGCTGGGACCACCAGTTTGGGGGCACCGAGACTAGGGCGGCCATGGCTGTTGTAGTCCATGGTGGACCAATCCCCACAGTCATTGGAGCTTAGGATACATAGCCTCCCCAAACAAAAGGTGATTTTTGAGGGTTAATGGTAAAATTCTATTCCACCTCTCTCACAGTGAAGGGAGAGCCATTCAACAAACTCGCAAAAGGTCCCCAGAGGACCACTGATGTAAAATAGTGATTTTAAGGGGTCATTTATTGTTTGGGGAAAAAAGAAGAAGCATTCAACCCCAAGAACACTATTTCCACGGTCAAGCTAGGTGGTGGGAACATAATGCTTTGGGAGTTTTTTTAGCCAATGGGCCAGGCAACCTTGTAAAAGTAAATGACATCAAGAAAAAAGAGGACTACATTAAGATTCTGGAGCAAAACATTATAAAGTCTGCAGAAAAACTTGGCCTGGGGATGCAGTGGGCCTTCCAACAAGAAAATGATCCAAAACACACAGCAAAAGTGGTCAAGAAATGGTTTGCAGAGACCAATATCAATGTTTTGGAGTGGCCAAGTCAGAGTACCGACCTGAATTCAATTGAAAATTTGTGGATATAGTTGAAGACCAGAGTGATGGCTAGAAAGCCATCCAACCTCAAGGACCTGGAGATCTATGCAAAACAGGAGTGGTCCAAAATCCTAGTGGAAATGTGGCAGCAATTATAAAACCATTTGACAGCTGTGATTTTTGAGAAAGGATATGAATAATTGTGGACATGGAATACTTGCATCCTTCGTTAATATATCTAACACAATGTCTTACTTTCTTGTCACTTTTTTGTGTCCAGCCAAAAGATGCCTGTTTGTGAAATAAATATTCACCATAGTTGAGGCATGGATTTGGCATGGATATGAATAATTTTGTGTGTATCTGTGTACACACACACACACACACACAACGGTAAATTGGATAAAGAAAAACACATGGGAATACAATCAAGGGGAATCAGTCATAAATAAAATTGCAAAACCAACACATGAAACAGTAAACTAGGACACTAAGAAACAATAACTATGACATAAAAGTCCATACAAATAGGAAATAATGTAATGTAGAGGGAAATCATGCTATTGTTATGTTTTTCCAAACAGTAATATGCTCACATTTCTATTTAGAATATGCGATGCACATGTAAATATTCAATATAAAGTAATTTCATTATTATTTATATATTTAAATTTTAATCTTTCAATTGGCTAATGGTGCAACGTATTAAACACACTTGCACAAAGATGAAGCAGAACTCCATTAAACACTGAGGAAAAACTAGGAGATTTGGTAATAACACACTACTATAAATGATACCATACAGGGAACAAAGGAAAACTCATGGCTTAAAGAGGAGAGTAATCAGGGAGAACAGAAACAGGTGTGTGGGACTAATTAACAAATGAGGAAACTAACTAGGAAACAGCCAGGCAACACAAGGAAAACTAAACCAACAAAGACTACATGTGACAAGTGGATTGTTATTTGTCTTAAGAGAAATAACTGTCTTATAGCTGTCTGCTAGTAGACACCAACGGTTGTCACAGACTAAGGAAGTTCTACAAGGTTAGCTATAGGCATAGGTTCTCCACTACCAGCGAAGAGCTGCAAACTTCTGTCAGGTTAGATATCACTAAAAGAGTTATGACAGAGAAATGTACAGACAACTGTGTTGTGAAATAGCTCTAAAGGTGCTGGTTACCGGAATAATTTTTTAGTCATCTTTTGGCTTAATCCTACTTTTCTTCCAAAGGTTTCCCTGCCTCAGTTTGTAATCACTCCATCAAGCTGACTGCTTTCCATTTCTCCAAACCTGATGATAATGATAGGTTCCGCCTCTCATGTCTGTAGACTGTACTGCCAGCAGTGGTGGACAGTAATGGAGTAGCTTTACTTCGTTACTGTACTTAAGAACATTTTTCAAGTATCTGTACTTTACTGGAGTCGTTTTATTTTGAGTAACTTTTACTTCACTAAATTCCAAAGCATAAGATCATACTTTTTACCTCACTACATTTCATAAAACTTATCGTAACTCCTTATAATATATCACGTGCTCCGAGACCCAGAAGCGTTGTCTTATTCAAGAACGAACTGATTCTTTTCAATGAACCGTTTAAATAGGTTCGTAAATCGCACCAAACGATTCATTGGCGAATTAGAATGAACCGATTGCAGTTGTTCTAGAATCGACAACTCACTGATTCAAATGAACCGTTTAATGCGAGTCTCCAGTGAACTGAATTCACAAGTAAGAACCGGGAGATCTTGTGAGCGCGCGCGCGTCTGATGCTGCTAAAAGTAAGTAACTAATGTCAAACTTTAGGATTAATTATTGTAACTGAAAATCATATTTAGGTCAAAACTGTCAGTTGTTTGTGCACTAAATCTGCTGTAAAGGGTGATCTATTTAAACCCACTGAAATGCTTGAATGCAGACACATCAACATCTGTGTCTCTATTTTAGGTTTAAAAAAAAAAAAAAAAAAACATTAAAATAACACAGACTAAATAAAATTATTCCCTGCTGCCATAACGTTAACAGTTTTATTAAAATACTACGCATTTAGCACTATGTGACATCTATTTTTATATTGTTTATCAACAGTATAAATTTTTATATTGTTTGGATTAACTAGCCGAGTAGACAGATATGAATGTTTATTCATAACCATACTGAAAATAAGTAAATAATGTTAGCTGATGCTAACTGTCTAGCTAACGAGCTTGCTAAGTTGAGGTAATTTTTAGATATAAAGTCCAAATATTGTTATTCAACCACCTAGATAGATTACATCTGAGGGAAAAAGAAAGGATGTGATGTTCAGAACATGGTAACTACAGTAATTATCAAAGTGGGAAGTGATGCCCTCTGGGGGCATTTGGCCAGGGGTGTTTTTACACCACAGACAAGGTTTGAGAAGAAAAAAATCATTATGAAAATATAATTATATTTTCCTTAAAATGTTCTTCCTGACTTCAGGCCTTATTCTCATGTCATATACGTATAACTGTGATGTTCTGCAAAACAACAAGCTTTAAAACACCTTTTTCTTACTGGTGAAAATCAGATGGTCAGATCTGTTTTCTCTCAGGTGCATCGCAGTGAACAGTACTACATCACTCTCATCAACGTAGACCATATCAACAACAAAAATATATCTCGACTCCATATAGTGGTTATTTTGGGAAAATCCCAGGTATTTTGAGCAGCAGGATTATAAAAAATATGTGCCGATATAAAATTAAATTAAGTAGCCTATATAAAATTGCAAATTAAATCTATCTCTCAATACTTTTTTACTTAAGTACATAAAAAATCAAGTACTTTTGTACTTTCACTTGAGTAAAATTGAAAAAGGAGTACTTTTACTTTTACTGGAGTAATATTTTATTATACGTATCTGTACTTTTACTCAAGTACTTGATTTGTGTACTTCGTCCACCACTGACTGCCAGACCCAGCAATTCAGACCAACCGTTTTTCTGCTATGGTAGTGTGCAAAGGGATGATTTTATGTCAAAACAGAGACTTTCACATTGTATTGTAGAGCTGATTACCTATGGTCTAAAAGAATTTCCACTGATGCGTACCTAGAAGGTCTATCTTCCAAGAAATCTCAATGGCTAATCTCCATGGAGTCGTTCAACTATTGAATGCAACTATGGTTCTGTAAATTCTGGATGACCACTAGAGATCTTTGTCACCCAGAATGGAAGAAAAAATGAACTGAGCATCAAGCCACTGTGATGTATATATTCATGTCACTGTGATTTTTAAAAGAATGTTTTTGTTTATGTAAAGCTCTTTTGAACAATATATTTTCAAAGTATATACATATGTTATAGATATGTATATGTTATACATATATGTTTCAATTAATAAAAAAGTAATGTTTATTGATCTCTTACAGCTCTATGACAGCAGCTTTGGCTTCCAGCATTCGGCCATTCGTGTACTGTTTTATTTGCTCCTTCCTGCTTAGTGGCACATTCCACTGTTGCTTCTTCTGTGAATGTTTTTTCCTGCTTTGGTTTGAATCTGCTGATATAATATTTAATATTCATATTAGCGCAGATATGTAAATACTTATGTATGGTTTCACAAAGCACAAAACAAGATCAAGAGAGAACAAACTGGCCCGTGTGAAATGTGTGCTTGTGTATATGTATATACATTATTTGTTTGTTTTAAGTATTATATGTATGTGTAAATAAGTTCCTCATGTATGTCCATGTGGAGATCTTACCCTGTCTCTCAGGGCTTTCTGCTCTCTGTCTCTGAAAGAAGGACATTTGTCTACTTGTGTTTTCTTCTTGTGGTCTTGATCCTCCAGCCATCTTGTTTTTCTCTGTTTTTCTCTTCAGTTTCTTAAAAAAGTCTGGCATCTCCACCTCCTTGTTATCCCACAAACCATGACACTGAAGAAACAAAAACACATCAACATCTCAACTCACTGGCTCTGTTCAAAATCCTACTGAACCATCAAACTAGGCAGCATTCTCAGACAACATAGGCATGCTTCTTATGCAAATATTGAACTCATTTGGACACATTTTAAGGCAGCATCACCTGTATCCATCATGGAAAATTAAATATTAGAATACACTGTACAAAGCAAATTTTGGTAACACTTTATAAGAACTTTAATTATTAAATCATTAACAAATATTATAATGGTTAAAAGATCATTAGTTGATATATTTAAATATACATATATGCTACATATATGAGATATTATGTATGTAAATGTTTACAAATTAATTTATTATACATTATATAATGATCAACAGATCAGCTAACGCACATCAAAATGCTTACAAACGTTATTAAACATTTGATAAGTTATTAAACTGTTATTATATATTAATATGTTTTTGTCAAAATGACATGTCAAAACTTCTCCAGGGCCCAAAACACCCTCAGACCCCAGAGGGTTAAAATCAGCTGCATTTGGTTCCTCTAGTCTAGCCCTTGTCTCTGAGTTCACAAACACCTACTCAACTTTAGCACATGCATGGGCTAAACGTATGTATGTGTAAAAGCTCAAGCTAATTAAGCTTGGTTATAGAGTTAAAAAATCTATAATGCAAAATATTACATTATATATTAACATTATCACTTCTAATAAGCCACTGAACTGTTATAATTTATATTTAAAATATAAATACAAATAAATTCATTTGTATTAATTTAATGCATTCCTGCTGAATGAAGAATTAATTTGTGTGGAATGAAAAAAAAAATCAGTTTCCAATGGCAGTTAAATATCTTATGTAGATTTCTGGGAGGGTGAAGCATTGGTAGTACCTTAAGAATGGAGCGATGGAAGAACAAAGCAATTAACTGGATGAGGTCTAGCAGTACATAGCCATCTTTCTTCTCAATTCCAACTATGTTGGGTACTGCAAATGCACGCTCCGCATTAATGCCACGATATGCTGATGTTGTCCATGGAAAGAAGCCAAACTGGGAAAAGTACTTTACCACAACTGTGAGCTGAGTGGAGATGAAGAGAGGGGAAAAAGATAGATTTTAGATTTCAAAACATTTCAGGTGTATGTTCTTGTTATCCTCTCAACCTATGCTCCTGTTGGTGCCACCTGTAACACTTTTGTGTTTTTCTGTGATGTTTTCTTTTACCGGGGCCACATTTTGTCTTTATTTGAAAGTACTTTGATTTCCTGGCTGCATTTGAAAGATAAGGCAGCTGCCTTGTTACCACATTACCCAGTAGGGCTGTCAAAATGGCTTAAAAACTAAATTCGAATTTTGTACATAAATGCTATGAAAAATTCCTTATAAACAATATTCAAATTTAAAAGGCATAATTTCAGTTAGGGGGGAAAAAAGCTTTTGGTTTGTCTCCTGAGGCCACAAGAGGGCGCTTCGCGCAAAATATTACTAATGCGTGCTTATTCAAAGCAATAAAATAACATGATTATCTGTGGAAAAAGTGCATAATGTTTAAAATAATGTTTATAAACTGAATAAAATTAAGTTGCTTAAACAATTATAAACAAAACAGCATCATGTATGTATGCATTGTTTAATACAAAGGGGACGAAAACCAATTACACAGTAGTTTTTTTCATTTAAAAACATGAGATGCAGTGGGATGGGAAAAAACATGCCATAAAGTCTCAAGTTTTTTCAAGAACTTCCATTAATTTTACATGGCTTTCTAAACATGAGGCTCTCTTGTGCGAGACGCGAGTGCAACGTGATAGATGTCCCTCTCGAAAATGTGATAAATATGCATTCTGTGTGAAAGGCTTTGTTTTAAGTTTTGACGTAAACAAGATCTTCTCCGCATCGATGTTCTCTTTTTCCGCAATATTTTTTCAATGAACAACGCAGCAGCGCATCTAGTGGCTTCAACTGGATAGCATAACAAAAACATTAAAATGCAATGACACTTACATCGTCTGATAAGGCTGCCTGACGCACATTTAAAGGGGTCATATGATGCAATATCAATCTTTCCTTTCTCTTTGGAGTGCTACAAGCTGATTGTGAATAGATAAGATCCCTAAAGTTGCAAAGACTAAAGTCTCAAACCCAAAGAGATATTCTTTATAAAAGTTAAGACTGGTCCACGCCCTCCTAAAACGCCTCATTCAAACACGCCCCACATGTCTACGTCACGATGTGGGAAAGATTTGCATAACGCCGCCCAATGTTCACGCAAAGAAAGAAGGCATAAACTTTATTGTTGCTGCCACCGCCGCAGCCATGTTGTGAAGACGCTGTGTTTCATTGTGAAAGCGAAACTACTTTGTTTGGACTTCCAAAAGCGGACAATACCAATTTTACAACAATACCAACCCAAAATATTGTTCACCCAAATATTCAGATGTGTGCAGCACATTTTATGGAGGACTGTTTCCTGATCCTGGTAGAGTAGATTATAATGCCGGCTGTTCTGACTCACAGTCGGTAAGTATCTTGTCATATTTACAGAATTTGCCACTGATGTTTCAAACACGAGTTTTGAGCAGTGTAGAGGAGTGCTTGTTTGTCATTTCTCCAATCACAAAATGCAGACATGGTTTTATGTTTACGCAGCACGATACAACGCAACGTGTAAAAAGACAGTACAAGTCATTATAATCCGTAATTATGTCCCCACTGGATGCAACAAATGCCTCGTTTATAATGGGTTTTAATGTTTATGTCTCGTCGCTCCGGCCGGACAGGGCATCACAGTATGGTGAGGGGCGTAACATTTCCGTCACACGCTTGAGGTATTCGGCCAATCACATCCACACTGGTATAGCTGGCCAATCAGAGCACACCTAACTTTTCAAAAAAATGAGCTTTGTAAAAATCGACGCGTTACAAAAAGGCGGGGCATAGAGGAGAAACAATAATGTACAGTATGTGGAAAATAATGTTTTTTTTTTTACTTTAAACCGCATAAACACATTTCATTACACCAAATACACAAAATAATGTTCTTTTTAGCAACATCATATGACCCTTTTAAAATTGTGGATTTTGGAAAAATTTTGATTTCGATTTTAAATTTGATGAATATTCAAAATTCGAATTTTTTTTTGACAGCCCTACTACCCAGTCTTCACAATGTTTATTTATTTATTTTTATGATATAGAACAAATTCATGTTAGCTTCAACTAAGCACATATTTAAAGACTACAATGCTTATTCACTAGAAAAGTTGAAAATGGTCTTACAACCTCTGGGCCCCATTCTTCATATGAGGAAACTCTGATGCTGCATCATGATATTGACACTATGGAAACACTTCCCAGTGTTCCCCAAAATAATTTGGCAGATGGCAGTCTTACGACATCACATGGAGTGCTCGTGTTCATAAAAGGGTGCCTGCATTACACATCATAAGCTTATTTGCCTTCAGGAGACGTGTGTTTGAAGTGTGTGTATGAGAGCAGATTACGAAGAAAGATGAGTGTGTACGAGTGTGTGTCGCCCTGTCCATGTTTCATTACACTGAGTGATATACACGATCTGTGTGTTATCTGTCATGGAGCAGAGAACACACGTTCAGTTCTTGAGGGGGCTGGATGCGCTTACTGTGATGACTTCACGGTAACAAAGCTCTGCTCCTACTTGGCACTCTTTTTGAGGGATGGGGGCTAAGCATCTGCGCCCCGCGTGTCAAGACATGCATCTGCTGAGGCAGTGTGGCAGCTTTGACTGTGGGGATCACAGGTGCAGCTGGAGGAAGAGTTTGGAAGGAGATTGATTTCATTGCCCTATGATTAAGCAGTAGGTGGGCACAAGGAATAGGTGATTTGATTACATGAAATGTTGTAATTATTCGAATGTTCCATTCTCATCAGTCGCATATTGAGATAAGAGGCATTGGTATGAATATTAATTACCTTAGCACACTTCCCGAAGGTTTGTACACAGCAAGTTCTCAATAAAGAACCCTGCTAAAGATACAAAAGTGTCTCCAGGGGCCTGATGTATAAACATTGTGTATGCATAAAATGGGCATAGAAATGTGCTTATGCAATTTTCCAAGCACATATTCAGGGTTCCCGCGGGTCCTTAAAAAGTCTTAAAATGTCTTAAATTTACTTTTATCAAATTTAAGGTCATAAAAAGTCTTACATTTTACAAGGAAGTCTTAATTATGATCAAGAGGTCTTAAATTAGGGTTCAGACCAGAATTGCGATACAGCTTAATATTACGATTAAACTTCAAACGGCTATGATTTTACTAAATAAATATGAGCGCTGCACGTTTCAAAGTCCGGTGCTGCGCTGCTTTGCGTTCTGCCTTTACCGGGGAAACAGATCCGAAAGCACCTCCTGCTAGCAGAGAATGAATGTGCATTTTTAATAAAGCTGTTGTTGTGAGTAGGGTATTCCTGCAATACCGGAGGCTGTAATTTCAGTTGCATTTCTAGGACCCTATAGATTAAAATAATTAAATAAATACATTTTGTATGTACAGTGCCTATCGAAAGTCTTATTTTTTACATTTTATGTTGCGTTGTTAAATTGCTTTTAAATTCCCCCACATAAATCTACACCCCTCTCACAATAATGATAAAGCAAAACCCAGATTTAGCATAGCTTTGCAAATTTATTAAAAAGGAAACTGAAAAAAATGACATTGCACAAGTCTTCATACCCTTAACTCAAAACTTAGTTGAAGCACTTTGTCAACAATTACAGCCTCAGGTCTTTTTGTGTATGATGCAACAAGCTTTGCACATCTGCATTTGGGTTTTTTGACATTCTTCTCTTTAGATCATCTCAAGCTCTGTCAGGTTGGCTGGGGGACCATCGGTGGACAGCCATTTATAGGTTTCTCCAAAGATGTCTGATTGGTTCCAAGTCCCAGCTCGTCCCTAAGCCACTGCTGCATTGTCTTGGCTGTGTGCGTAGGGTATTTGTCATGTTGGAAGGTGAACTTTCAGCCCAGTCTGAGGTTCTGAGCGCTCTGAACCAGGTTTTCATTAAGGATATCTCTGTATTTAGCTGCATTCAGCTTTCCATCTTTTCTGATCACTTCCCCAGTCCCTGCCGCTGAAAAACACCCCACTGCATGATGCTGCCGCTACCATGCTTCACTGTTGGGATGGTATTATACAGGTGGTAAGCAGTGCTTGGTTTCCCTCAGACATGAACAAGGAATTGAGGTTCAGACCAGCAGACCAGAGAATCTTTTATTTAGGTGTATTTTGTAAATTCCAATCAGGGTTTCATGTATCTTTACTGAGGAGAAGCTTGAGTTTGGTCACTTTGCCATCAAGCCAAGATTGGTGGTCGCAGTGATGTTTGTCCTTCTGTAAGTTTCTCCCATCTCCATATAAGATCATGGAGCTCAACCAGAGTGACCATCAGTGTCTTGATCACCTCTCTAACCAAGACCCTTCTCCTTCGATTGCTCAGTTTGGCCAGGAGGCTAGATCTAGGAAGAGTCCTGATTGTTTCAAACTTCATCCATTAAAGATTATGGAGGCCAAATGCTCCTGTGAACTTTCAACACAGCAAATTTTTTTGTAGTCTTCCCCACATCTGTCTCAACACAATCCTGTCTCTCAGCTCTGCAGGTCATTCCTTTGACCTCATGGCTTAGTTTTTGCTCTGACATCCATTTCAGCTGTTAAACTTTATATAGACAGGTGTGTGTGCCTTTCCAAATCATGTCCAATCAACTGAATTTGCCACAGGTTAACTCCAGTCGGAGTATAGAAATTGTGTCTGTGTGAGACTTCAGTCCATTAGCCGCAGCGCAGCTTCACGTCTGATGTGTGACCCACTTAAAATGCAGTAAACGGTGAAACAATTGCGGTACAAATTAGTGTGATTATTAGTACTTTAATAAATGTAAAATAATTTTAATACAAATACTAATTTACAACATCTAGCAGCACAATGAACTGTTTTGCACAGCTAAATAGGCTAAATGGAGATTGCTGACACCCCCTCGAACACTGAACTTCATGCTAGCTCTTGCATTAAAAATTAGATGGAAAGATAAAAAATGAATAGTTTCCATAGATCTAGTCTTTGCATCAGTTTGTTTGATGTTTGAATCTGTTGGAATAGAATTGGCTAGTTGGCGCTGTCCCAAAAAATAGGGTCCTAGAAATGTGGTCCTAAACTACAGCCTCCAGTATTGCAGGAACATTGGGTTGTTTTTTGTTCAGACTAATGTGAAAATCGACCCATGTTTTTACCCTGCAAACACACAGAGCTGTAAATGTGAACTGGTGGATCGATAAGAAGATAATTCGTTATAAAAATCTAAACAGTAAAATGTGTTTGTATGTTATTTAATTAATAGAATAATTTATTGATAATAATTAATACTTTTCCTTTTCTTACAACAAATGTGGGCACACTATGGACAATTAGACCATGGTATGAACTGGGGTGAGCGAAATGATCAAGTTAACAAAAATCATTTAAAACTTTTTTTCCTTTTGAATACACATTTGTCCCATTTTGATATACACATTTAGACCTTATGCGGTTTTGTTGGGGTTACACTATGGCTTTGGGGGACGACTTAGCGGATACTTGTAATGTAATTTGTAACAAAATAATATATTTTTAACAAAGTATTTTACTCTGTTTTATTAAGGTTTTTAATCACGTTGGTGCAATATATGTTATATATGTTATATATATATATATATAACATATATATATATATATTTTTTTGGTTTTATAGGGTTTTATACAAAAACAGCTTTTTATGTAAAATTCACTTTATAAAAGACCCACATTTCTAACTTTAAATCCAACTATAACATGGATCATTTGACATGGTTTAGTGTAAGATTTTTGCCCATCTTTTGGAAAATGCAGTTTTAAAAGTAAAAAATTATAATTTTTTACCAGTAGATAGCTGTAGAGCTCCACTATTTGCTATTTGACTAACTGAATCTGAAACTGATATCTTTCATAAGATATCTAGGTTTTTTCAGTTGGATTCATATCTACATATTTTTAAATCACAATTATAACAATAAAAAAATACTTTTTTGTCAAAGTTTAGCTTTTGTACTGAAACAAAAAATCAGTTTTTCAATAATGTTACATTATTAATGATTTTATAAATCTGAAAACTTTTATGTGTACACAAAATTTAGCTTTTGTGCGTATGCACACTTTTAGGATGAAACCTACAGAAAGTTTGATACATGAGGCCCCTGGTCTTTGCTTCTGAGTTTTCAACAACATACTGATAGGTTGCCAGGTCTGCAAAACAAAACCAGCCCAATTGCTATTCAAAACTATCTCAATCTTGTTTTTACACAGTTTTTCTCTCTGGCGGGGTCCCCTTCCTTCTAAAAAAACGAGGGGTGAGATTGCTTTAACCCTCAGACTAAATAAAGAGTGTAAAAGTAAGTGCTAGGGCTCCCTCCATTAGAAGAAGTTATGCCCTCAGATGACATGTTTTCGAAAGTTGGTGTATGATACACCATGCAGACCCAGTTCACTGCCAAGGTGTTTCAGTGCTGGAGTTCCTGCAAGAAAAACTCTCCTCAGGTACATGTCCTGGTACTCTCAGAGTCTATGTGACAGCTTTTTCGGCTTGCCACGCTCTGAATGATTGGGTCCCTTGAATGATGGGGCTGCCACGAGACAAACAATGTCACATTGGGTGAGGGATGCTATTGCCCTAGCCTATGAGGCGCGCGGTCAAGCTTCGATCAGGGGGGTTGCATCCTCTATGGCTTTTCATAGCAAGAGGTGTCCCCTTGCAGTAGTGTTGTCAAAAGACCCGGTATTTCGTTACCAAGTCGGTACTAAAAAAATGAAAACGTTACGGTACCAGGTTTTTTTAAGTACCAGTGGTACCGAGTGACCGGTCTTACCGGTTCTTGATGCGCTATCCGAAAGCTATCCTCTTCCAGTGATGCCAAGTCCGCGGTTTTCCCGTGGAATTGGGCTGCTTTAACACTGTTGCTGCGGGTTGAAAAACGACCCCATTAACGTGATATTTAGCTCCTGGAATGCGAATTTTACCAGGGGAACCCCGCAAAAACATGCGTATTTTATCCTCGGAACGCGATTTTTAACGGGGGATCCCCTCGAAACGTGATTGGGCGGGTTTTGTTGTGAAAACCTGGCAACCTCTTCTTAAACGCAGGCGACTTAAGAGGAGAAAAGCATCAAACTAACAAAACCCCGATCAGTCAAGCAGGTAGGTTTCAATTACATTTTTAATATTTAGAGCTTCTGTTATGAATATTATTCCATATTTTAACATCATCGCCGTTAGCGTAGACTAGTTAAAACGTTAGGCAAAGCGTGTCTACGCTAGATAATGAGCATTGGAATGAATTTTGTTCATTTTGTTCAAAATTATTTCTGTTAACTTTTTAGTAACTATACCGGTTATTACTGTAAAATACAGGAGGACATAATGGTATTTGCTATTTTTACACACCAGAGGCTTTAAAATGAACTGTGTAACCAAAATATGCATGTTAGATAATGTACAAATGAATGGTTAACAGTGTTTATGTCATATCAGTCTGTCAGAAAAAGTTATTTATTTATTTATTATTTTTGTTAGTTAGTTGTAATTCTTGGCTGAATATCTCTAGCAGGTTTTAAACGCCCTTTAAAATTAAATATGAACACAGTTTGGATTAAACAAAAGTACAGTCAAATTTTATCTCCTGTATAGACTTCACTGTACAATGTTAGATCTAGTAACATCTTACAGTGAGTGAACAATATATTTTTAAAACATTCATTAATGTTTGTGAATGCTATTTAATACAAACACTTGATCATTCATGTTTGTTCATTGTGCATTAAATAAATTTAACAGATTGAATTTGTGATTTATGTATTAGTAAATTTTCAAATTAACCCTAAGAAGAACAATTGCTATATAATTATTGTTTATTGTTAGGTCAAGTTATCTAACAAATAAAATCTTATTGAAAAGTGTTTTTTATACTACAGTTTCCATCTATTTGATACACACTTAATATATGTAATCTTATCTAAATTTATTATAAAAACTAAGGTTTGTTATTTACTGAAAAGTTATAATATAGCTGGTGTCAATGATCTTATGTTGCATTTGGTCAGACTCAGCCCATTGCTTTACTTAAGTGTATTATATTTTCCTTTTACAGCTGCAGACTGAGGAAGATCCTGAAACAGTTTACAGATGTTTTTTTAGTGGCAGCTATGACTAAACTTTTGGGTGAAACTTGTTTACTTTTTTCATACTTTTATTACTTGTGGAAAAACTTTAAACAATTTTAAATAAGTATAAAGAATAGCATTGATTTTTGTACATTTAATTTTGGTTTAACGTATTAATAAAAATGTTGTTTCAATAGCATGTTTTTTGTTTGCTTTGGCGCCTTTTTACCGAAATTGGTACGAGAACCGTGATTCACTGGTATTGGTACCGAATACTGAAATTTTGGTACCGTGACAACACTACCTTGCAGCAAGTGTGTGATGCAGCAGGCTGGACCTCCCCGCACACATTTAACAGATTCTATAGTTTGGATGTCCATGCTACTCCGTGTTTACATGTCCTTGAGTCAACATCCCAAAGTCATGTCTGAGACTTCTTCAATGTTTGTGCGCACACTACACAACCTTGAGGGGTCCAGACACTTCCAGTGTGGCAGCATTGGTATTCTTGTTCCCATATTGTCCCCGCTTTTGATAGGAAACGTCTCGGGTTACTTGACTGTAACCCTGTTCCCTGAAATAGCGGGAATGAGATGCTGCGCCTCAATGCCGCACTGTAGGCGTGCCTGGACGTCCCTTCAGACAAAGGAATAAACTGAAGGTGTGTCCATTTCACGTCTATGTATAACCCCGCAGGTGCACCTAATCAAATGATGTCACCCACCGAGGTTATTTAAGCCAATTCTTGGCATGTTTGACCCACGTGCTTCACAACCGGTCGAACAGAGAATGTTCTTATATGCGTTATTGAAATGCAGTATCTCATTCCCCCTTTTTCAGGGAACAGGGTTAAAGTCAAGTAACCCGAGACGTTATCGTTTATAGTATCGTTGATACTGATTAACCCTAAATACAAATCTGTTGTGTCTGTAGGGTTTTCTTAGCATCTTTCTGGTTGCATTTTCCTGCTGAAGCTGTGGCCCACAAAGGATACATAGGATCTAATTTTGAAGAGGTACCAATCAGGAGATGGGTACAGAAGTATTTCCAAAACATTAGTTGTGTTATGGAATACTGTGGAGCCTATCATCAACAAGTGGAGATGATGGGGAACCACAATAACATTCCAATAAATAGAGCACCTTAAAAAATTTTTAAACTTATCAAAGAAGTCGCCAAGAGATCTGCTCCCCAGGGGCACCAAACAACAAGAAGTGCACTTGGTATTTTCAAAATTTTAGTATTGATTAAAATACAGAAGTACCGGTAAATCTGACATCACTACCTAGCACAAGTACCTAGCACAATTAGATTATCTGTCATTTGTTTGTGGATGTATTTAGTGATGTACGAAGATCAGGGCCCTGCTCTCTCTGAGACTTAAAATTATACATGTATTACACAGTACTCAATTTCAGTACCACTGCACTGCACATTTTGTATGTCTTCCTTATTTAACACACCTCCTGATTCAGATCTTTAGATCATTGGGAGGGAGATCCATAAACTGAACCGAGGGTATCAGATAAGAGAGACATACAAAATGTGCAGAGCAGTGGTACCCCAGGACTGGAATTGAGAACCACTGGATTACAAGGTACCTGGATTCAGCATGAACAAAAATAAACCTTTGTGTAAACATGGTCTAGTGTGGATTTCACAACAATTTAGTCACAATAAAAAAGTAACAATCAAAAGGAGGAAGACATCACTACTAAATGTCTTATATTCTTTTATAGCTTAAACATTAGCCACCCCATCAATTTTGGATTATTGGCAAAACAAAACAAAAAAAATATTTCCTTTCCTTTAGCCCCTATGTCTTTAAATCCTGCTCTTGGGGACCCAATGTTCTGCTAATTGTATTTCCAAACTGCTTTGGCATAGCTGGCCTGAGAATACGTTATGGTTGACCCAATCATTTGAAACATCAGCTGCAGCAGTTGTGAAGATGCTGACCTGTGTGTAGATAATAGCTGTCATCCAGAAGCGCTTGGTTGGCCGTGGCACTGACAGCATAGCCCACAGGAAGATGAGGATTGGCAGGAAGAGTGTTAGTAGAGAGGCAGATACCATGTGATTTAAGATAATCACAAAGTAACAGAACATCTCTGACTGAGACTCCATCAAATTGTAGAGAGCAAAGATGAGACGCACACCACAAGGTAATGAAGAGTGGAATCTCTCAGACTCCTCAATCTCCGGAATATCACATATTCTGCATGAAGGAAGTGTGAAACAGAAATGTGAACTAATGGACTGTGAAACAGCAAGTAAAGTAATAGGCTATGAAACATACTATTTTGAGGAGTGTATATTTCAGAATCATATAGATATAATATATAAATGAAAATATTTAAATAAAAATTAAGGTATATACAGGGCAACAATAAGTTGGAAGATTGGAAATGTGGGTTGCACAGGTGCTTTGCCCTTTAAATAAAGGCACACAAAGTCTTGGCTACTGACTGTTCTTCTCAAGAAGGATTGGTTAGTGTGAACCATGCCTCAATCCCAAAAGCTTTCATTGGACCTTAAAACACATTACAGATATGCACAAAGCTGTCTAGAAATGTTTAAAATACTGGACTGTTGCTACTCTCCCTAGGAGTTGATATTCTCCAAAGATCTCTCTGAGAATACAATGGGCAATACTAAAAGAGGTGGGAAACAGCAAAAAATCTCTATGAAACTCTACAACAGGGGTCTCCAACCCTGCTCCTGGAGAGCTACCTTCCTACAGAATTCAGTTCCAACCTTGCTCCAACACACCTGTTTGTAATTCTCAAGCAACCCTGAACACCTTACTTAGCTGGTTCAGGTGTGTTTGATTGGTGTTTGAGCTGAAATCTAGCTCTCCAGGAGCAGGGTTGAAGGACCTTGCTCTACAAATTGTGTCCTCTATCCAAAACGAAATTAACTAAATAAATAAATAAAACATGTTTTCAGCATTATTGTTTCAATGGTGGATTTCTCAGGTATGCGTCTTGTGCACTCTATATATAATGTGGTTTTAAATTCTGATTTATTTTTAGTGTGCTAGCTTTATTTTATTTATAGCCTTATTTTATTTTTGTCCTTCATATAATGAGGATTTTGTTCATTGCCCAATCAGTGCTTTTTTGCATCAATGAGTGACTGGGTACAGATCTCTCTCCATCCATACTTAAAGTAATTGTTCACATATCTGGGATAGCATGAGGGTGAGTCGATAATGAAAGAATTAAAATTTTTGGATCAACTCTTCATTTAAGGAGCACACAAATATGCAAGCATGCAAGTGTTTAAAAGTTACCTGACAGTAAGACACAATGTGTGTAGTTGACTATGTATTTGTAGTTATATATTAAAGGGGTGGTTCATTGCGATTTCACTTTTTTTAATGTTAGTTAGTGTGTAATGTTGCTGTTTGAGCATATACAAAGTTACGAAGCTGAAAGTTCAATGCAAACGGAGATATCGTCTTTTAAAATTCTGGCAGTTTAATGCCTACAAAAATGGCTGGTAGGGACTACAACAAGTTACTTCCCAGGTGCGTGACATCACAAACCCAGATAAACCCCGCCCCCGGGAACATGCAACGAAGGGGGTGAGGCCATGTTGCGCTGCTTTAGAGAAGAGGAAGAAAAATAGGGGTGCACGTAAAAATCTATTCATATATGAATCGCGATTCTGTCTTCTAATGATTCTAATGGATTCACAAGTTTCAAAATCAATGTTTTAAAGCAGTGGTTCTTAATACTGTTCCTCGCGTTCCCCTGCTCTGCACACGCTCTGCATCTCTCTCTCTCTCTCTCTCTCTCTCATTCAGCTCAGCTCCAACAATGAACTGTTCCAATTATACACTTATTTTCACATAGCTATGAGAAGCGTTAAACATGGACGCGGCTGCAGTTGCCGTACTGTATTAAAGCTTTAATCAGGATAAAACTGTATATTAAAAGCTAACATAAGCAGTAGCATTTACAAATAACAGCGTATCTAAAAGTATGAGACAGCAACAAACAAAAAACATAGGCCTACCATTAAAAGCCATGCTTTTTTTAAAAAAAGCCACAGATTCTGCATGATCCTCTTCAATAATATCCTCTGCTTCTCAATCGGGCTCAAACTGATAAGCAATATTAACAATGCCGTTGTTTACAATACAACCGGAGAACATGCCGCTAAGGTGAGAGGAGGGACGTTTAGACACGCACTAGAGGCGGTTTAGCCAATCACAACACATTGGACTAGCTAACCAATCAGAGCCCATCGCCTATTTCTGAGGGAGGGGCTTCATAAAAGAAGGAAATGATGAGCACGTTTCTCAGAGAAGGGACAGAGCGGTGTTGAATAAAGGTAAATTATGTGAAAAATAATCCGTTTTTAAAAAAACGAAGCATTAACACATGTTAGACTGCAACCCATAAACACAATCAAGCCTAGAAAAAAAAACAGTGAACCACCCCTTTAAAGTATAATTCAGTAGTATCATTTACAAGAACTCTGTGCCTCCGGTAATTTAAATATCACAAAACATAAGGTTCAAAAAGGTGAAATATTACTGGAGCTGATTCATCTGAAAGCAGCACACAGAACAATCAGTCTAGCTAAAGAATAGCCTGTTGACCGTTATTGATAAAGTCTAATCACCAAAAGTACTGTTTTTTTTTTTTTTACCATGACAGTGAAAATACAATCATGCATGTGTGTGCACATCTCACTTGTTAAGCAGCAATTCACTGGCAGTAAGTGCTCTGGTCTCTTTACTGAGCATTCTGGGCTCTTGAAACTCCTCATTTTTGGTGTTGTACAGATGATTCATTTCTGGAAATTCTGGCAGCAAAAAGTTTGGTGTATTTTCTTCATTGGTGCATCCCTCTTTCACCTTTTCAAATATATCAACATGATCTTTCAGCACTTTATTTTCCTCAGGATATCTGAAGAAAAAAATTAACAATGAAAATTTGGGTGTGTTCTATTAAAAACTGTTCTTATATATTTGTTAAAATTATAAGAAGCAAGAATTAATCAAGGCACAAGAAGTGGCCATTTTTTTGTGTTGGTGAGAAAATAATAATAAATGATCTTTACTCTGTCATGACATCTCTATTTTGGCAGCACTGGGCAACATCAACTTCAGTAAGGTCCAAGGCATCCAAGTCATCTTGAGTTGACTGGCGTGTTATTAGAAGCGTGTCATCAGTCTGGCAGCTGAAAAACACATTCAAAGGTAAATTAAACATTAAACAGTGTTAGTAAAACATTTTGTTTTCATAATATTGCAAATTTCAGAGTAAAACAGGATATGCAGCAAAATATAATTCTTAATAATGCCTTATAAAATCCTTATAAAATGTTGTATTGTCTATAAATAAATAATCATACCAACAGTTATAATACATTATAATACTTACAGATATGTGGTTATTGAACAGTATGTTTACTTTTGACACGTGATGAAGACCTCATTATAATGCATTAAGAATGCCCTTATAATGCATTAGAAACAGGCTTTACAGAAAGTTTTACCTTTTTTCCCCTTCTTCTTCTTTACATGATTTGCACAGATTTATTAGTGTGAAATTCAAGCCTTTCAGCACTTTCAATCTGTGGAATTCTGGGCTTTTCAAGGGTGAGGGATTTCTTTAATAATAATGATTAAATTAATTCTAAAATTACTTTGCAACCAATGCAGGAGCAAGACGGAGCGAGAATCCACATGCTTAATACAAGTTTAATTGGAAACACCAACACAGATAATCCAAACCTGGAACAAGGGTACAAACCACAGACAGAAACTAGGAGAGCAATCACTTGCAAAAACATACAGGAAACAATAACCGGCAAAACACAAGACAGCGGAACATAGACAGGAATTATGACAGGACTCTGCCATGGGGGCCATGATGGGGTGAGACACTGTAGTGGTGGCTCTGGAGTGCTGCATTCCTCCTCCGTGACTCCTGCAGTAAATGCAATGCTGCTCAGCTACAATGCTAAGTTGATATAGAATTCTAGAGTCCCCAGATCTGTAATTAAGTTGATCCCTTTTTAAATGAATAATTTAAAATTTTGCAATGTTGTCCATGTTCTATTTTTAATTTTAATTGTCTTTATTGTAGTTTGTAGTTGTAGTTATTTGCGGAATTATCTGCTTTATCTTCGCACCTAAGCCGGTTGCAACTTCAGGTCAACTGGGAAAAGAGCAAACTCTCCCTGACGCAGAGGATCACTTTTCTCGGTATGGAGTTGGATTCGGTCGAACAGACAGCACGCCTCACAGAGGAACGTGCGCGGTCGGTGCTGAACTGCTTGAATTCGTTCAAGGGCAGGACAGCGGTCCCACTGAAACTATTTCAGAGGCTCCTGGGGCATATGGCAGCTGCAGCTACACTGCTGGTGCTGCTTCATATGAGACCACTCCAGCACTGGCTTCATGGCCGAGTCCCGAGTTGGGCGTGGCAGCGTGGCACTCACCGGGTCCAAGTTACACCGGCCTGTCGCCAAACCTTCACCCCGTGGTCAGACCGTACGTTCCTCCGGGCAGGAGTGCCCCTAGAACTTGTCTCCAGGCATGCTGTGGTTTACACGGGTGCCTCCACCACCGGCTGGGGGGGCCACGTACAACAGGCACACTGTGTCGGTGGTATGGACGGGCCCCCAACTGCACTGGCATATCAATTGCCTAGAGTTGTTAGCAGTACGCCTGCCTTGAACCGTCTCAAAGGGCGCTTATGAGGCAAGCACGTACTAGTCCGTAAGGAAAACACTGCGACCGTTGCGTACATCAACGGACAAGGTGGTCTGCGCTCCTGTCGCATGTCGCAACTTGCCCGCCATCTCCTCTTTTGGAGTCAGAAGGTTCTGAGGTCACTTCGTTCCATTCACATTCCGGGTCTGCTCAACAGTACGGCCGACGAGCTGTCACAAGCTATGCTCCCGGGTGAATGGAGACTCCATCACCAGATGGTCCAGCTGTTTTGGAGACGTTTCGGATCCGCTCAGGTAGACCTGTTTGCCTCTACAGAAACCTCTCACCTGCCAGTTGTTCTACTCCCTGACCGAGGGAACAATGCCGGGCATGGATGCATGGCACACAGCTGGCAGCACCTCAAGAGGGTAGGGGACCTGCACGCATTTTCGGTCAATGATTCGTGCTTTGAGTTTGGGCCGGCTGACTCCCAGGTTATCCTGAGGCCCCGGCCCGGCTATGTACCCAATGTTTCCCGCTACTCCCTTCAGGGATCAGGTTGTGAGCCTGCAAGCACTGCCCCCGGAGGAGGCAGACCCAGCCCTAGATTTGCTCTGTCCCGTCCGAGGTTCTATAGCCTTCATGTGGAGCCGGTATCCTCCTGTGTTTTCACCTCAAATGGGTAGAATCACTGAGAGGCCCCGGCTTCGGGTCGATTTGCTAAAACCACTCCAGAGAGTCCATTTAGTAGACCCTGTTGAGTTCCTCCGTTCCCTCGGCAGCCAGACGTGGCGGAGCATCCGGCGCCAGGCCCTCACTCGATGAATCTGTGAGAACCGGTAGAGGGCTGGGTTCCATATGTAGAGCCTAAGTGGCGCTTTTCCACTGCGGTGGTATGGACTCTGCTCGGCATGGCTCAGTACGGCTCGGCTCGGTTTGCATTTCCATTGCAGTTTAGTACTGCTTTAGAGTGGGCGGGATTATTCACATGTCGTTATAGTTGCGCCGCCTCTACTGCCACGACTCCTAAAAAAAAGTTTTCATTCCGCGTCGCCCCATCAAGCTCTCGCTGGATCCGCTCCTCTGCTATCAACGAGAGGAACGTCTGTACTTCCTCAACAGGGGGAACAGCCACTTTTTGGTTGTTAAAAAAAGGTGCGCTCGTTCAAACCAGTTGCGTTCAATCCTTCGCTGGCTATGCTGATTTAAATCTAGCGCTTCTTTATGTTTGTGTCTAAGTTCAGTGACGCAGGTAGTGACGAACCTCTCCGGCCAATCCGTGATCAGCAGAATTTAAACGTCACATTTTGGTAACTGTACGGTTCACTTGGAACCCCAACCGAGGTGGTACTAAAAAAAGTACCAGGTACCAGGTACTGTACCCAGTGGAAAACCCCCCAAAAGTGAACCGTACCGAGCCGTACCGTGCCGTACCATGCAGTGGAAAAGCGCCATAAGTGGTTCCCATATGTGTAAAGTCCACGGTATAGCCTCAGAGCCCGTGTTTCCCCGGCAGACTTCTGCCATTTACATGAGGGTTACAATCACCTCTAATCTTCCATATGCACCTTAACGGTTGTTCATATGTGTAAGTGCTTTCAAAACCTCCGTTGGGAAGGATGGGGCTTCCGCAACGCTCCTGTTCCAAGTGGAACGGGTACGTTTCCCAGTGTTATCCAATCTCACTAAGTGGATAGTGCTACGACAACAGTGACTGGCCTTCTTGTTGCGAGCCCCGACCTACACCAAAAAGGGGCGCAGGCGGCTTGCACAGGACACTGGAAGGGGCGGTAGCTGTGGCTTTTTGGTAGGATCCCAATTTCGTCGGGAGTGACCGACTGAAAGGGAACGTCTCGGTTACGTATGTAACCCTCGTTCCCGGAAGGAGGGAACGGAGACGTCACGTTTTTTTTTTTTTTGGGGGCCCCGTCGCCACGGCTGCTGTACCCCCGCTGAGCGGCCGGGTCACTGGCTCGACTCCTCAGCGAAAACCTGAAAATGCGCTGCACCTGCTGCCTACTTATAATCACGCTGTGATCAGCAGCAGCTGGATGCAAAAATCGCATGCCAATGTGCATTGGCTCGTTAGAGTTTTCTCTAAGCGAGATCCCAATTCGTCAGTCACCGACATGATGTCTCCGTTTCCTCCTTCAGGGAACGATGGTTATACATGCAACCGAGGTGGCACAAATCTGCCACCATTCAATGGATATTGAGTACTTTTGCTAAATTTTTTATAAAATATTGCACAAATAAAATTTTTTTTTTCTTTTTAATTATATAAATAAATAAATTATTCATAATTTAGATAAGAATAGTGTTTAGTAACATGAAATCAAAATCTCCATTGAAATATCAAACCTTAATATTTAACAAACACTGAACATTATTTAAATGAAATACAGTATAGTATTGATTCATTCCTTCATTCTTTCCATTTGTTTACACCTCAGGATAGTACCCACTGTTTGTTTCCCTATATTTCTCCCCATATACTTCTGTCTATCCATCCTGAGGTCATCAGATCCTGTAAGTGCTTTACAAAAACTAATATCATACATGTATAATATTCTTGGCATACCTGGAAAGGCTGCTTCCCCATGAGTGGACACTGTTGAGTTTGTCATAGCCACGTCGGTAGCTGCTCATGGCTGGTGGTGAGGTGGTTATTTCTTGTATATCCTCTTTGACTGTGTCCAGTGATGCCTCTGTATCTTGTCTGGAGAGCCAGTTTTTGTAGAACTTATGAATACTGTCTTGAGAGACATCCTTGCCCTGAAAAAAAATATTTTAGAAAATAAATTATAAGTCTAGATGCTTCACATTGTGGGCCACCCACTTCACTTCAACTTCCATTTTATATAAAAAAAATGGTGAAAGATCAAACAGCCCTCGCTAACATGAACAGTTTACTTAAAGTTTTTCTTGATGCTTTCCCATATTTCCAATTAAAAATTAGAATTCAGGGTGGGACATGCTGATCCGTTTTTTTATTTTTATTTTATGTTTAGATAACATCTTGCATACCTGTCAACCCTCCCGTTTTCCCCAGGATTCTCCCGTATTTTACCATTCCATCTTGCTATCATCCCGTTTAAATATTTTCCTGTATTTTTAATCTTTCTAGAAAAAACTATTAAAAATACGGCCCACTGGCCGTATTTGATGTTTGCTACATTTGCCCTCCAGTAAAGCAGGTGGCAGTCTATAGAAATAGCTGTAACATCTACAGAAGTCATTCACAGTGCGTTCCAAACGGGATATATTGCCCTCCAAAGGGCACTTCGGAGTGAAAACAATCATGGCCGCCATATTGAAGGCTCGTTCCAAACCGAAGTGCAGATTTAGATTTTTGTTATCATACTGGCCACTTCAAAGGGCCCTTCGGAATGAAGGATCTCGAAGGGTACATCTGATGGACACTTCGGGCTCCCATGATCCTTTGCACAGATTTTTTGCATGATGACGGCACCTCCGTGTGGGCACATGATGATGCACTTCAAGAAACAGTTGTTTGGTCCCCTACACCCTTCGATGCTCTCACTCCAGAGGGTAAACCCTTTGAAGGGATTAGGGCATAGGGATGAGCCCTTCCGAATGGACCACAGGGTCACTCAAATGGCACCCTCCAATAAAACAAGAAGAATAATAGCGGTCGAAGAAGAGTGTTGCCAACTTAGCGACTTTTTTTCTCTCCAAAAAAGCACATAGGGACAACTCTAGCGACTTCTTGGACAAACCTTATTTAGTTTCTGAGACTCTCCAGTACTTCCGCAACGCATACACACCTCTCTCTGTCTGCTCTGTGCAGCAAGCGGCTGAGACGAGCAGCGCTTTCCATTATAAGAGATATTCTGTTGCTTCTTACTCTATTTTACATGCAAATATAGCCAAACAGCACAGCCATTGTCTTAATTTTATGTGTATTTGATTTCATTAAACGACGTCGTGATTATAAATCAGAATTTTTGTGCAGATTACCGTCTAAGGGAGAGCTGGTTATGTAGTCTTAATGGGCCACGTTTCAGTCACTATTTCATATTTATCCTGCTGTCTGACAACAGAAACAGAAAAATATATTGATGAAAACAATTTTATTGAGAATTTGACTGCATTAAAATAGGCCTACAGTTTGTGAGCACAGAGAGGCAAACAATAAAAGACAATTTTGACGCAGTGACGTCGTGAATATGCTAATTAGCATATGACGTCATCGTTATCGATTCTCAAATCCCAATGTTGACAGGGTATGCATCTTGACAGTTGTAAAAATTAAGTCTAAAATATACTCCATTTAGATTTACAGGTACAGCAATGGTTTTAGCAATGGTTAATGATGTGTAGTTTGAAAAACATGTAATTTATTTTGGGGCTTGGCACTGGCATTATCTCTTCTACTTGTCAGTGCTCTTTATAATGCAGAGGCTGTCTAACCACGAATCAGAATTAATTCAACCCACATGAAAGCATATTTAGAAAATAGAAATATTTGTGAGCAAGTGATTGATTTCAGATGCAGCTACTGTAGTGTCTTTTTATTAGGTTGGGAGCAGGTTGGTTCAGATTTGAAAGAGCTTTTGATTAGATAGGAAATGCGCCAAATTTTAATTGCAGAATGATGTCTTCATAATCGTAGATCCATATTGGTGGTAGACTGTACATTTTGAAAGTGTGTTTATTCTAAATGTGAATTTCATCATTCATTAGGAGCACAGTAGCTGATAATATATATTAACTTTAAGACTAAAATATTCATACTAAAATTCACAAAACTTCAGTTTTCATTTCAAGGGGCAGGTGTGAAGAATATCTGAATGTGACGCAAATTCTTTTAACGTAAAGTACCTCTGGTACTTGGCTTTGAGGTGACAAAAATGAGCAAATTCTTACATTGTGCTCTTCAATGATTTTTGACTAATATATACAGTGCTTATGAATGTGATTCGATAACCAAACTTAGCGAACCTAATGAAGTTAAATAAGAAAAATAAGTAAATAAATAAATACAAAGTAAGATTTCAGAGCATGGCATAGTGTGGAGACATGAGTTTCATTTTTATTACCCCTTTGTTCCTATCATCCCATGTTAATTCATATTCTGTATGTTGGAAAATAAAGGCCAGAACCCTGTGCTATAATCATTATCTGAATAATCTTCCATATCATTATAGGCAGGCAATGGAATAAAATATGATTGGCAGATTACTGACATCACCTTGTTCTGTTGTATGCTCAGTAGAGTTTTCTCAAAGCGAAGAACTTTAGAAATATCCAAGCTGTCTTTACAGAGTGACTTCAGACTAGATATTACATCCTCAGTAAGACAGAGAAGAAAAACCCAGAAAAATTTCACAGTGTCAAGTGCTCGCTTAAGTATGTGCTCTACAAGAAAAGGAGAGAAAACAGTTAAAGAAAATAATGCAAATATCAATAATTAAATGCATATACGTATGTGTGTTGAAGATCAAAAGATAGATATTATAAACTTTAAAATAAAATGTTTAATTTCCAACCTGAACTAATCTGACTATAGTCAAGTAAAGTTTTATAAATTATTTGAAAACAAGCTTTAGAGGGATCATAACATGACATTTTACTGTACTATAAAACAGTACTTGTTTCAGATCTCGGAAAATTCTCAAATAAGTCAATACAGAAATCAGCCAAAATGATGTAAAATAATAATGTTTTAAATGTGATATTTGCACACATACCAAAAAAAAAAAAAACTTTATTTACATAAATAAAGGCAAGTAATTATGCCTTTATCTTAGTCTCAGTCAAGTTTTATTTTATGGTCTGTAATTAATATTGGAGGATATTACATTTGTGAACAGCTTTACCTTTTTCTTCCTCTTCTTTTTGACTGAACTCCTCCTCCTGCTCTTCACCAGACTCCTCTTTCTCCATGCCTATGATATAACAATAGACACATCCTTATCATACATGTATGTGCCCTTATGGATTTTCCCCTTGTACATGCCGAATAAAACCCATCTCAGCACCCCAACTATTTGTTACATATTAAATAAATATATTAAATATATCATAGGATAGTACCACACATTTCAGAACAGATCTCCGTCCACACTACATGACCGAAAACGCATGTTATGTGACCTTCATGTGTCATCCGTAGAAATGTTTTCTTGGGTTTCTTATGTACAGAACTGAATGCAGAAGTGTAATGCATGTTCGTCATCGGAGACAGGGCAGGTTATGCACGTGTAATATGATTGTCATATGAGCAGCGAACTTCCACTGTGTCAGAACAGCGATCGTAGAAAATGAATAGAAATGATGATTCTGTCTGAGTTATGCGTTTAAAAATGAAAACACACTAGTGTAAAGTAGCCTAAAATAAGTGAAAACTGACTATTTGAACTTTATTAAAAGTATTTGCACTGATTTATTGTGTTGGTTACATTTTGTTCCTTTGTGCTTTTTTGTTCCTTTGTGCAGTGGCTCAGGAGATGAGTCTTTGAGTCTGTAAAAACATCAACAAGTTGCAAAAATAAAACAAGTTTTTTTTTTTTTAGGTAATGTAATCTTGTTAATTTATTTCATAAAATTGGTATTGAAAAAAATGTCATTCAGGAATGGAAGTTTATATTGATATTGATATTGAAGTCAATATTGAAGTCAAGTTATAGGTGTCGATAAGAAATAATTTTTTGGGGAAACAGGGAAGCCACACAATCAGGAAGTCTCCATGTAAAAGGACAACACAACCACAAATTCAATACCTCCAGATTCTCTCTGAACAGGTGCATCAAGATAAAATTTCATAGCCCCAATTAATTAAATTAATGATTGACAGAGGTGGACAGTAACAAAGTAAATTTACTTGAGTACACCAGCAGGGAACAGTTTGTATGCTAAAGTGATTTTGTGCCTCTTTGGGTTGGCACTATAATGCGCCATTCACTTGAAGAATGCAAGCTTCTAGAGGCACATAAATCTTTGGAAAAAAGTAGTGAAGCCCTACTGGAAGGGAAATTTGTGATGACGTTATGTTTGGCTGAAACCACAAGCAGTTCTGTCTTGGCAAGGTTGAGTTGAAAATGATGGTTCTTCATCCAGCAAGAAATGTCTCTTTATACATGCTGAAAGAGCAGCTATCGTCGGATCATCAGGATGGAATGAGAGGTAGAGTTGAGCGTCATCAGCATGGCAGTGATATGAAAAGCCATTCTGAATAACAGAACATTGTGATGCCATGTAGTTAGAGAAGAGAAGTGGTCCAAAAACTGAGCCTTGAGGCATCCCAGTAGCTAAATTTTGCTACTTGGACACCTCACCTCTCCAAGATTCTTTGAAGGACCAATCTGAGAGGTAAGACTTGAACCACTGTGTGAGTGCACTTCCTCAAATGCCCTCTGCCATGAGGGTTGACACGACGATCTGGTAGTTAACATGTTAAAAGTAGCGGACAGATCCAGCAAGATAAGTATTGAAGATTTGGAAGCCACTCTTGCCAGTCTTAGAACTTCAACAACTGAGAGCAAGGCAGTCAAATGTCCACTTCTGAAGCCAGACTGATTGCAGTCCAGGAAGTTTTTCTGTGTGAGAAAGTCAGAGACTTGATTAAACACAACTTGTTGAAGTGTTTTTACAATGAAAGGAAGAAGGGAAACCGGTCTGTTGTTCTCTAAAGTTTCTAGCACTAAGAGTGGGTTTCTTACGAGTGGGTTATCCGGGCCTGTTTAAATGCTGAGGAAAAACACCAGTGGGAATGGATGTGGTAATGATGTGATTGAATGCAGGTACAACTGAAGGAGAAATGGCTAAAGGAATGAATATGAAGAGATATGGGTTTGACAGTTTGTGGTGTGGCAAATTTTGCACTGATGTTTGTAATTTTACTAATGGAGAATGTGGCAAAGTCGTTAGCTGTTAGAGTTGATAAAGGTGGGGGATGAGGATGACAAAGAAAGGAGGAAAATGTTTTAAATAGCGCATGCTCATAAAATTACAGTGCACAAATCTCCACACCACTAACTGTCAAACATATCTTACCAGCAAACACACACTCGTTCACATCCTCCTCTTCACTCTCTGAGGCAGAAGTCTACAAACTCATCCTTTCCAATCATCCTACTACTTGCCCGCTTGATCCTATTCCATTTCATCTCCTTCTAGCCATTAGAGTTAGACAAATTGTAAATTTTGTTGTGGCATTATGTCCTTTTAGCAGTGGAGACATTAGCAGAGAAGGAAGAGAGGATGACAATAGAAGATAGATACATAGCAGGAGGTGGTATGGCTTGGCTGAAAAGAGAGGGGACCACCCAACAAACGGACTGTGTCTAAACAAGACTTCAGAGTGGAGCAGAGAGTGTCAGTAGCACTGTTAGCATCAAGTGATGAGAACTGATTAAGGGAAGGAAGTTATGATTTAAACCATACCAAATAGCCGAGAGAGCGAGAGTGAGCATAGGTTGCATCGAATGGTGACATGTGGAGGAGTATGTGTTGTTTTAGGAACCATGTTGAGGTTAAGAATGAAGAGGAAGTGATCCGAGGTATGCAGTTAAGTAACCAACACATGATCATTGGAGCAGTGGCATGTGTAAATAAGGTCCAATTGGTTACCTGATTTGGGAGTAGCCACAGTTAACACTCGCTTGAGATCAAAAGAACAAAGCAGAGTTTGTAAGTCTGCAGCCTGAGGTTTATCTAAGTGGATGTTGAAGTCTCCAAGCATAACTAGGTGAGTACCTCCTCAGGAAAGTTTGAGACAAACATCTAACTCCCTATAGATTTACCTACAGACTGGGGGTCGATAAACAACTAACAAATAAATACATTTCCAATCATTAGAGATAAGCAGACCAGTACATCCACCTCTTCCAGACAGATGGGCTGTGTGAAAAAGAGAAATTATTGGAAAGGGCTGCAGGCGTAACAGTGTCCTCTGGTTTGATTCAAGTCTATGTCAGGGCCATGAGGTTGAGCCTTGAATGACTAGTAATAGATGTAAGTGAAATCTTCTTTGTTTACTGCAGACTGACAATTCCAGAGACTAATAGAAAAAGAAAGTAGTGTATTAGTGGACATAGGCAAAATACAAAAAATGTTTACCTGTCTGATATTCTGTAATTGAATTCAATAGGACATTCTTTTCTGTTTAACACAACAAAGGACCAAGCAAGCACACAAAACTGACAAGGCACGCGATACAGCATGTCAATGGGTCAAATGGGTGTCAAAGTTCAAGTTTTTGAAACAATTACATTATTGTTCATGTGTAAACTACAAAAATGTGAATTTTTGAAAATGGTGATGGCATGAAGATTATAGGTATATGTGCAAGAACGGTGTTTATTTACAAAGTGACATCACCAACTACTAGCCTGACATGAATAATACAGCATTTTTAGTAATTTTCACAGATCCGTTTGAACGGGGATCATTTTGACAATGTTGTCATCTATATGCAAAACTTTTCAAAAATGCAAAGGAAAAACTTTCAATCATAAAGCTCACCTAAAGGAATTTTTAATAGCCAATCAGGTTTAAATTCATATTTAAGGATTCTTTTACCCACTTCTTACATTGCAATTCATTCTTACATTTATTTCAGTTTTGCATTTCCTAGGAAAAGAACCCTTGGGTAGCTACTACTTGGGTACAGGTTTTAGATAATTTTTATCAATTAGGATTTGCCTCTAAATACAAATTGTAAGTAGCATATAATTCAAAAAAACTCAAGATCAATAGATCCTACTTAGGATAAAGGTAGGAATTCTTTATATGGCCCCCTATCTGAGATCTTTTTTTCTATGATATATTTGTTTTTATAGAGAGAGAGAGAGAGAGAGATTTTGAGGAAAGTGAAAGTGCTGCCTCAAATAATAGTCCAGAGATTTCCTGAAATGGATGGAATACAATCAAATAATCAGACTATACAGTATAGTGAATTCACAGAGTAAACCTTAAAAGATATAAAGGAACTAAAAATAACCCAAGTCAAGCAAAATATTCCATGCAAACATAGTTCAGAAACTGTACCCTCTTGTCTGTGCAACTGTCTTTTGACTTTAATTTGCTCTTCTTGCTCTTGATGTTCATGGTCTCTCAGGGCTGCCTTGTAGCCTGCCACCCAAGCCTCATAGGCCAACTGTTGGTGAAAAAGAAAATGCCCAGTAGCTGTATTTGCATCCACACTGGCTCACAATACATACTGTATGCTGCTGTGAGTTAACGACTATATATTGCATACATGCAGTTGCAATTAAATGTTTCAACATCATTAATGATAATTGAACACATCTGACAGAGACATTATGAATTCAAGATCCACCACTCATTACAAAAAACAAAACAAAAAAAAGTAATTTTGCTGATTTAATATGTTTAAAGCACCTGCTATGTAATAAGACTTCACAGACCTAGGGGATTTTCCATCTTCTGATGTGGCAGCCACGCAGTGAAAAAGCTATTTGTTGTCATTAATCCCATTGGTAGTTGTTCAAATTGTGCAGAACAACTTGTAGGTGCTGGTAACTCTGCAATTGATGGTTCATCTACCTACGGGATTAACTGGACCATGCTAACCAGCCCTTTGACCCCAAAGACCAATCATAAATGCAGAGGTTCAAATATTATTCCTTTGCATAATTCTGTATCGTGTATGTAACCCACATGTTTGACTATTATGCTTTAATCACACTCTGTTCATGGCATTATGAGTGATTTTGAATAGTTTATAAGAGGTAAGTGATATTTGGTGTGTCAATGTGTGAACTAATTTCCCAAATGTTCCCAAATTGAATCGATCCTGCGTAAAACATATCATATTCCTATTATGAAAATCATCACTAAGTTACATTCTGTAAGAGCGGGAAAACTGGGAACCATGTGACTCAGACCATAACATGTTGTTAAATGTGAAGGGAAGAAAAAAGGTAACTCCCCCAAACTAAAAATAATGTCTAATTGGTCAGAAACCCTTTAGGAGTAGGTCAACCAGCAGAGTTTAAGATGTCATGACATAAACATATAATCATTAGGAACCCCCTTCTGCAAGGACGACAACAAAAGGGAACCCCCGTACAGGCAACGCAATGCAACGCAAGTACCTCCAGATTCTAGATGAACTGGTGCATTAATATAAAAATGTTCATAGCCTTGTTGATAAATCATTGCAAGGGTTAAGTTAACAAGTGATGATTCTTTCAGGTCAGGTCTAAGAAATGGCATGTACTACTTGGGATTTCATACTTTCACACTCTTAAAAGTTATTCTTTCCTCATTTTCTTTCTGCAACTCGAATGTGTTAATGCATGTTTATGTGTTAGATTAGTTTACATATTAGAATAGTTAAATAAAGTTTTCGGTCCCACTTTATATTAAGTGGCCCTAATACCTGTATACTTACATAGTAACTAGATGTGTACATAGTAACCACAGTGTAAGTACACATTGGTACATATTATCTAGAGCTGTAATATTTCTGTAAATACACACATGTAACAACCCTCCGAATAGTTTATGTAAGTACAAATGTGTAACAGGACAAATATAACTACATTTTGTAACAACAATAATATGTATAAGAGTAATTGGAACAATCTGATCCAGGGGTGGAGATGGGTAGGTTTAGTGGTGGAAACAGGATCCAGGGGGTGGAGATGGGTAGGTTTAGGGATATGTAAAGTGGGAGGAGTTGGATCTCGAGTTGGTGGAGTTGGTGCACCGCTGTAATGGCAGTGTACTTACATGGTAACTCCTCAGGAACTGCCCCCTTAATATAAAGTGTAACATTCTGGACACCAACCATAATTTGTATGTAAAGCCTAACTTACTGGCCGCTGATGTGTAACATCAGAGTAACTAAATGGTAAATCCATAGGAATTGTTTACCTAATATAAAGTGTAACACTTTCTTTACCAAAATGTGCTGTTAGTCCTGTTACACATTTGTACTTTCATTTCCAAAATGTGTTGTTACCAATGTCCTGTTACACGTTTGTATTTACACATACCATTCAGTGTAAAAAAATAGCTTCATCAGCTTGTGTGTGAGTATACGTCATTATACGCCACAGGAAGTTTGCACTCCAGACAGTCGTGAACAGTGAGTCCCATGAGTCGTTTGCCTAGGCTGTGGGTTAAAGGTAATAATGTTGTAAATAATGATCATTTTCTTTCACAGACTGATCGTTTCGCTTCATAAAACCTCAATATATCATCAGGAGCCACAGGTATTAGTTGTCGTGTTCTGTTTCAGGAGCGCACAGACGTGCTGTTTATGATCACCAAAGACAGCATTTTTCAATCACTCATCGTGGATGGCCTGAGGGTGAGTAAATTAACAGCAAATTTTCATTTTGGGCAAAATATTCTTTGAAGTTTAACCTTGATAATGTTCAGCCATCTAGGTTTCAGATTTTGTTTGTTTGGACAGTAGTCCTGAGCTTATGTCAGATGAGAATTTGAGATTTGGCAGGACTCTCTAGTAGGTTCAGTAAGTGTGTCCCTGTAGGAAAGTACAGCCAGTGCCAGATTTTCCTGTCTGAGAATTGTTTTTGATTCAGCTGCATGTTTCTGCCACGGAAGTTCAGGCAAGGGTGTAGTGTGTCACCACACTGTGTCCCTGTATCTCTCTCTGCTCTTAGGCCATGTGCCCATGGTGGATTCTTTTGAGGATTTCCGCTCTCAAACTTGAAGAAACAACAGTTTTGAATTCCGGTGACTCAGGAAGCCTCTCTGTGTAAAGAACGTCTCAGGTTACTTATGTAACCATGGTTCCCTGAGTAGGGAACCAGACACTGCGTCCTCTAGGGGTCGCTATGGTGAACGCCTCGTCGTGACCCGTGTCTGAAGCATACATTTGAAAAAACACCAACTCGTTTGCCGGCGACAGCCATGACGTCACTACCGGGGCGACTACAGTATAAATCGGTGCCGGGAGCTACACATCATTCACTTCTTCGAGCAGTTCTCTTCTTGTCTGGACGTCTTCGTCTGAAGCTTGTGTCCGAAGCATGGCAAAAAACCTAGAGGACCAGTGTCTCGTTCCCTACGTTTCCCCCCCCCAGGGAACCATGGTTATATAAGTAACCTGAGACGTTTCCCTTCATGGGAACTTCGAACTGCGTCCTCTAGGGGTCGCTATGGGAACGGTATACCCACGCCACCATGGTGAGGGGAGTGCATGCCAGAAACCTATGGCGTGCACTAAGTACCAACTCTACCATATTTCTATGGGAGTTGCCCCTGGGACGTTTAGGCGGCTGTCAGTGACGTTATTCCCTACAGCCAAAGCCCTAGGCTACATACCCCCCAAAAAATTTTCCTGTTAGGGCCAGAACTCCTGGGCCTGGGTTAGAGCTCAAGGCTTGGAATCAGGAAAAGATTCCTTTAAGGGAATACGACCACGAGCCTAGAATCATACTAAGTCTTGGACTGTTACACAGGCAACCAGCCCACGTTTTGTCTTTTGCATGTGGTGACGGACTTCTCAACAGATCCTTAGTAGCCACCCGTAAGTAGGTACCAGGGATACATATAGGCGGGTTGCCCAAGGCCAGAACCGGGTTTAAAGCCACCCCTCAAAAGACACAACGAGTCTTGCCGTATCCTTAACATACAGGTTTTAGAAAGTGTGCAAAGCATAACTTGCACACTTACCATTTATGTGGATTTTAGAAAAGTGGGCAAGGCATAACGTGCACACTTACCACTTGTGGGGATTTTAGAAAGTGGGCAAAGCATAACGGGCACTCCCCTTGCATACCGTTCTCGGGGTTCTCGTGGCACCCTGAAAGAGCAACCCATAGATAGAAATATTGCATCCCCAAAACGCTATGTCTACGGCAATAATGCTGGAGTGGCTAGCAGTAAAACTGTAGCTGAGGGAGCAAACATCCAGATCTCAATTGAGAGGGAACTCAACCTAAAGCATGTTCCAATGGTGGAACAGCTAACAGTTATTCAGCTGAGGGAGCAACACACCCAGTTCTCAACCGAGACGGGGCTCGTCCCTGCAGCAATGTTCCAAACTGAACAGCCTAGCAATATTTACTTAGCTGTGGCGGGCACACACCTTGTTCTCAGTCGAGAAGGGGGCTCGACCTACAGCATGTTCTAATGCTGGAATGGCTAGCAGTAGTTTAACTTGGCTGAGGGAGCACAACCCAGATCTCAACGAGAGGGGGGCTCGACCTGTAGCATAATTGAAAAATCAGAGGGGTAAGCATACTGCCGTCTAGCCAGACTCTCATTCCAGGTAACCCTTTGATAAAAGGGAGCACTGCTCAATACTACCACGAGGACAGCCCATGGAGCGAGGAATCTACCTCCTCAGAGAGGATTAACGCTCGAAAAAAAAAACACCATACTCACAATAACCCTCAATGTGAGGGGGGGTGATGCTTCAAGAGGACATCCTGGTGATCGGGAAAACCCCTCAAGGCGACCCAGATATGGTAGACCAGTAAGGGTAGCATGAAAGCGCAACCCCAGCCCGGACATCCAGGAAATTTTTTGCAGTGACACCGGGGACCTGATAATCACAACTTCCGCAGAAGCCTGTGTATGGCCGCAGATCCATAAAGAAACCGAAAAACTTACTTACCTTCTGACATATCTCGACGATTGAAATACCACTCAAGTCGAGCACCCCGACCCGTTTTCTGAACCGCACTTGAAACACTGCAAAGAAATTAGCAGAAGGGTACACACAACCACCAGTTTCATAGCACATACATATATATATATACATATATTTAGACATGGATCGTACTCACCCCCCACGGCTCCCGCGTTGGAGCTCTGTCCGGATAAGCCTCTAGACCGGACCATCAGTAAGGTGATTACTATGAAGTCGTAGAACCAACCAAAACATCATAGGTCCAGAAGGAGACTGGTATGCAGGAGATATGGTGGTTACAGGGGAATTAGGAAGGGGAAGAAGAGGGTAGATGTTACACCCCCTGAGAGACAGAGTGGATACCTAAGTATTACTCTGATACAGACGAAAGCGCTGACGCCTTGTCTAGATCACATCCCTCAGGTCTTGCCTACCCCCCTTTGACCCACGATACTTCCTACCCCAACCCGCGGGGTAGGAGCGCGAGCCGCGACACTAGCCTTCTGATCCTCAAACTGAGACGGACTAGGACCCCTGGGTTGTTCGGGCTGAGACCCGGACCTTCGTGGAATGAAGGTTTTGAAGGCCGCTGAGCGCGCCTTCGCCTCCCTGAACTTTTTCGACGACCGTCTCAACGGATGTACCAAAATGTTCAGAGGGCGAAACCGGGGCATCGAAAAGAAAGCTCCTTTCTTTCTTCCCGATGTCTGCCAAGTTTACCCACAGCTGCCTCTCCGTTACTACCATCGCCGCCATAGATCTGCCCATGGCAGAGGCAGCCTGCTTAGTAGCACGAAGAGCAAGATCCGTGGTGCGGCGTAACTCAGCCATCTCATCAGAAGAAAGCCCCTAGCCTTTATCCAGGTCTTTCAGCAGATAAGCCTGGTATGCTTGGAGCACCGCCACCGTGTGCAGTGAAGCAACAGCCTGACCTGCTGCTGCTTATGCCTTGCCATTCATTTTAGATGTAGCTTGAAGAGGCATGGATGGCAAGGAGGGAGTTTTGAGAGATGATGTCTCTCCCATAGAGAGATAGCTAGCTAGCGTCTCTTCTACAGGGGCATTCTCTCATAGCCGTTTTCGCGCACCGCCTCGATATTCGCATAACTGGTATGCTGAAACCGATGGATGCGTGAGGAAAACGGCTTCTTCCATTCCTTCTCGATCTCAGTATGGAGATCAGGAAGTAAAGGAAGGCTCACCTGAGCTGGAGGTGTATGGCCAGAGAGATAACGTTCGTCGAGACGACCTCGCGACTCCACTTCCTTAGTCCGCTTCCATGGCAAGTCAAGTCTTGCCGTGGCGCGATCCATAACCTCTAAGAGCTCATCATACGCAGGGCAGGAGGATTGAGAAGGCTCAGCCTCAGCTTCTTCGCTCTCATCATCCATTTCCTGCTCTTCCTGGGCTGAACCCAGCAGAGCACTGGCCCCTGGATCAGATGATGTTAAAGAGAGAACATCATCCTCCAGTGGCTGTCTCTCGCCCCCCGCCGATGAGCGCGAGAATGAAAGCCCCTCTCTAAACTCATCGGCTAGGTCCACCTGAGATCCCCACGGCTCATTCTCCTCCGTGCCTCAGCAGCGGAGGGTCCTGAACCGCGGGAAGCAGATGGTTGCCCCTCTTTACTTGAAAAGAGAGACAAACGAGAACGGAGTTTTTTCATGGGAAAAAACTCGCATGCACCAGATTGCCCGCCTCGAGACATCGCGTGCGTGCTCCTCGCCCAAACCAACAACACATAGATCGTGTGTGTCATCTTGTGTCAAATAGCGCTGACACGGATGCGCACACCTTCTAAATGCTCTACTAGTGCTCTCCATAATAAATAGATAGCTCTTACTTTTTCCTTGGAAATGCATGCTTCAAACAAAACAGTCAATGAAGACTAAGAAGAGAATGATGTGTAGCTCCCGCCGCCTATTTATACTATAGTCGCACCGATAATGACGTCATGGGCTGTCGCCGGCCAACATGTTGGTGTTTTTTCAATGTATGCTTCAGACACGGGTCACGACGAGGCGTTCCCCATAGCGACCCCTAGAGGACGCAGTTCGAAGTTCCCATGAAAGGGAACTCTCTAGCTGGCTTGGCTACACCTTTGACGTAGGTTGACTACCCTTCTTCTATGTTGACCATGACATAGGTTGACTGCCCTTCTTCTATGTTGCCCCTGACCAGTTGGAGAGTATGGTCCATAGCAATTTCCACTTTGACTCGTGGATTCCTTTCAGTATCCTCCACAGCACATATTTGTGCACAGATATCAGCCTCCAGACCCATTTCATCTGTACCTGGCTTTGGATGACTTGACAGAGCATCGGCAACCACTACGTTTTTGCCAGGCATGAAATTGTCCTCACTCATAAAGTATTGGACTCCCTCATAATCTTGCAGTAGGACCTCTCCTAAACCATGACTGCTTGCATCAGCACTCACCTGCGCTGATCATTTGGGTTTAAAGAAATGCAGCACTGGTGGGAAAGAAATCAAGGCTTTTACCTTTTTAAAACCCTTATCCTGCTCTAGCCCCCATAGCCAATGTACATCAGCTTTCAGTAAGTCATTAAGAAGGTGCAGCACACTTAAAAGATTGCGTATCTACCCACAAAATTGACCATACCAAGCAGCATTCTCAGGTATGTTTGATTTCGCTGTAATTGCTTTGACTCTGTCTGGGTGTGGAGAAATACCTTCACTGCTGATTCTATGTCCCGAGAAATTGAGCTCACTCATTCTCTCACAAATTTGCACATTTGTTGGTTAAGCTTTAGGCCTGATTTTCAGATGGTGGGTGTCCATGACCTAAGTCTCCAGTCATGTTCCTCCATAGTAAACCTGTACACTAGGATCTCATCATATATACAACGGTGCCTTCCTTTTCCTCTGGAAAATCTCAGGTGCTGATGTAATGCTGAAAGGTGGCTTCTTGAAGCAAAATCTCCCTAGCAGCGTAATGAATGTTGTGAGTCTGGCACTCTTCTCATGCAGAGGGATATGTCAGAACCCACTCGCTACATCCAGGCTTGAGAAAACAGTGCTTCCAGCTAACCTGTTTAGAATGTCATTCAATTGAAGGAGAGTGAACTTTTCTTTTTGTACGCTCTCATTTAAACTTTTAAGGTCTAAACAGATTCTTATTTTCCCTGATGTTTTTATCACTGGTACCATAGGGGCAACCATTCCATTGGCTCTGTAAGACTCTCATTGGTTCCTAAGTTTTCTATTCGCCTCAGTTCGTCGTACACTTTTGGCATAAGAGAAATTGCAATACAACAAGGGGTGGTGATGCTATGTGGCCGCGCATACTCTTTTAGCTCTTGACCAAAGTCCCAACTCACCTTAAAGACTCACTTCCTCTATGTACTGTATCAGTCATAGGTGGGATCTGTTATTGTTGCATTCACAACTCAATTGCGCAACAGGTGATGCTATGCATTGAGTGGAGTCTCTATCTACAGATGGACAAGCTGATTTGGACTTGAATCGGCAAAGCACATGTACGTCTGATTTAAAAAAAAGTGAAAAGTGAAACGTAGATTGATGTGACATAATCCAGATTTTGTGCTCTGCATTTAACCCATCCAAGTATCCTCATACAGTGAGTAGTTAACACACACCTGAAGCAGTGGGCCGGCCATTTTATGCTGCGGCGCACGGGGAGCAGTTGTGGGTTCGATGCCTTGCTCAAGGGCACCTCAGTCATGGGTATTGAAGTGAAGTGAAAGTGAAGTGACGTGTGGCCAAGTATGGTGGCCCATACTAGGAATTTGTGCTCTGCATTTAACCCATCCAAAATACACACACACACAGTGACCACACAAACACACACTTTGAACACACGACCCCTGAGGCGTGGCAGCCATATTCTGCGTGCCCAGGGCAGTCGGGGGTTTGGTGCCTTGCTCAAGGGTTTCACCTCAGTCGTGGTATTGAAGGCGGAGGAGGGCACTGGTTATTCACTCCCCCCACCACAATTCCTGCCAGACCTGAGACTCAAACCCACAACCTTCAAGTTACAAGTCCAACTCTCTAACCATTAGTCCACAAATGCTGCCCAGCAATCCTCCCACTGCCCCATGTGGTACTTTATGACCAAGGCTCTGCTCTTGGTCGTGTCCCCAAAGTAAGGACCCATAGAGATGCGCTGTTGGGTCAGAGCAGTTCTTAACTGCAGGAAAGGTTGGAGAGGTAGTTACACCCCTCCAACTTGAAAATATATGTGGCTGCTATAGTGGCACATCACAGGCTCCTTAAAGGCGCTAGTAGGTTAAATTATCCAAGGCCATGCCTTATTCCCTCTTGGGACCTCTCTGTGGGCCTACAGTGTGCTCTGTTTGAGCTCTTCAAGTCAGTTGAGCTTAGCACCCTCTCATTTGAAGATGGCCCTCCTGACCGCACTTACTTTCATCAAGAGGTTTGGAGACCTGCAATCATTCTCTGTTATTGGAGTTTTATTAATGGAACGTGCCTTGAGTTCAGTCAGGCTTACTCTCATATTGTCTCACATTGCTGTGTCCAGTGCAGGCAACACCCAATACCTTCACAAGACTTTACAAATCTCCAGCTTGAGCCAGTTTTGTCCCGATTGTTATTAGGCACGTACAGGCAAAACTTCAGTATCACTTGCATGGAGGTGATAATTTTAGTTTTATTGTCCATGTGAGTTCTCCATGTCCGGCGAACTCTCACTTACTCTCCAGAACTTATAGGTAGCTCATTACTCAGGGTATGCCCCTTTTCAGGTGAGCTAGTGTACTTGGGATAAGTGCTCCATATATGCTGATTCCCTGAGGGTAATCCCATATGGTGCATTTCCACTATTCGGTTTCCCTCTCTGTAAATCCTGTGTCTTCCCAAGGACAGAGCCTCGATCTACCTCTAGTCTCTGTGGCTTTAGCATTCCTTCTCAGGCAGGACCCAGCACAGAGACCTCTTCCCGGATAGAGTCTGGAGTTCATGTGATATATTCTCCACATGCTAATCTCCCTTCGGGCAGGATATGATCTCTCTTTTTTTCTGCATAACGGCACAACTCGTTTCTGCCAGCTGTAGTTTTTGATCTTTTATTAAAAAAAATTAACAAATAAAAAACAGAAAAGGTCAAGAAACAGCTGAAGCAACCTATTCCCAGTGCAAGTACAATCCTTACCACCCCTTCATGACACTGGGAACTATGTCAACTTACTTGGAGCATTGAAAAGGTTACGATGTGGCCTGAGTGCATTTGTTATTAGGCACACAGAAGCCTGCCAGCATCTGCACCAAAAAAACTTGTAACACAGTTCATATAGTTGTGGCATTTAGTATAGGGACCCCTAGCATCACTACATCAACACAACGTTGGCTGAGTGACAAATAGGGAACGTCTTGAATTTCCTATTTCGTCAATTCCCTGATGGAGGAAACAAGACGTGTTCCTCTTGCAACAGCACTGAACTACCCACTGAAACACTGTCTTTGCTCCTCTGCACAAACCTGAATGAGTTGAGCATGCGACCTCCTTGTATACCCATATACCTGGGAGTGGCATGCAAATGCCACTCACCAATTATCATTGGCCTTTTCTCACAGGTGTTTAGGGTTCTCAAATGCGACCCCTAATATCACTACATTGACACGATAGTAACCAAGATGATTTGAGTATACAATAATAAGACGATTTGAGTAACGTTATAAATATTACTTTATTTATCGTACAGAAAGTGTTTTTACTATAGAAAGGGATGATGTGTATGCGCCTTTAACCCTCTTAGCGACAAAGTCGCAAAATTGCCACAAGACGTCATACTTAATCTAATAGACCGTAGTTCCTAATATGGTGTAATATCTCAATTGTATTCCCTACCACTAGATGGCAGACTTGTAGTACTCTACTCTCGATCTAACCAAAATTAACGTCACCTTCTATTCACAGTGTTTTGAGGAAAGTGCAGACGCGTGGCCTTTCGGTGTCATTGATGTGAAGCGGTTCTTTAAATAGCGTGCGGGTAACTGTGAATTGTTATAGAGAAAATCGCCAAATGCTATAAAAGTTGTACCGTGAGTATTGTTTTGCAAATGTGTTCGCCTATTCTGACTCTGAAGGGAATATTTGCCTTTTAAATGACGATTCGTCCATCAATACTCGCCTTCTCGCGTACATCTTTGCAGTGCAATGGTGCACCGTGCAAGCCGAGTGTTCCGAAGCACAAACAGTGATAATTTCGACCTTTCCCAAGCGAGGGGGGTGCCAAGGGCCATATCTATTATTTCCTGATTATTACGATGACCTGATCAAAAAGTAGACTACTGTTCCCATGCGTTTTATCTACTATATAGTATAAGTAATAAGTAATATTTTACACTTTCCTTCTCCTGTTTTTATTGTTTGGTTTCTCTTTTCTGATCATTTTGGAATGATATAAAAACCACAAAAAACCATGCAAATAAGGTCAAACAACCATTCATATCTATTATTTCCTGAATATTCTGATGAACGATCAAAAGTAGGCGAACTGTATTTCCCATGCGTTTTACTACTATTAGTATAGTAATATAGTAATATTTAGGCACTTTCTCCTGTTTTAATTGTTGGTTTTCCTCCTCTTTCCCTGATCATTTGATAAGGTAACAGACAAAAAACACCAACACCGTGCAATAATTCAACATCATGCAATATCGTTCCTGAATATTATGAATTTCAAGATGGCCGCCTCTGATGACATCATAATATGCAAATTACATGAGTGTATTTACACCCCACATAAACTTTCGGCCATGCCCAACATTTTTCTAATTTACATTAGATCTCTATCTTTAAGCCCTTTCAAGCCACAAGCTTTTGAAATCTTGATGTCAAAATCCAGCATTTTTCCAAAAAACCCTGGCGCCTAAAGGGTTAAGACAGCAACAGAGAAGAGTGCTGAGAAGAATGCAAATATGATTGTATCTTATGTGAATAGTACTTTGTAAGTGTATACCTGAAAAGCAGTTTTCTTCTTAGGAAACATTTTGTCATCTATCTTGTCCTTCACCTCCTCTTCCTCCTCCGCACTGTCAGTTTCAAAAAGATCATAGCCACAGTCCTCATCTGAACATACAAGCAGACATACATATAAATGCAGGCAGACAAACATAAAACACACACACACACATTTTGATGTTCATTAAATATTATTTTGATGTTTTGTGCTATTATGCTATGCTATCTAACAAATTAAATAAGCACCAGTGAGAAGACGACTTATGGGTCATACTGATGTGCATTTCAAAAACTAAATCATTTGAAAATATATGTTCAAAGTGGACTACCGTTTCGCTTTGGGCAATATGAGGATTCAGCATGAGCAGTAGATGATGTAACCTGTTGATAAGAAGCATTCTTCTGTTTTGACTTGATTTTATCCATTCTGTGGGAAAAGAATGAAACCAGCTTTACACTAATATACACTATTAAAGCACATTAATCATTAGCATTAATCAATGACAAAAGAAGAAGCAGAAGAAGAAAAGATCTCCATACTGTTTCTTCAGTATCTCCACAGATTTTTTCTCCATTTCTAATCTTGCTGCCACCTGTTTCTTCGTCCTTTGGCTTCAAACCTCTGCCCTCTTAAAATAAAGAATTTAATTTAGTTCAGAATCAGAATCAAAAATAACTTTATTGCCAGGTATGTTTACACATACGAGGAATTTGTTTTTCGTGACAGAAGCTTCCACAGTGTGATAGAATGACAGTGACAGAACAAAAAAAAACAGATAATAAAAAATAAAAAATAAATAGAACAAGTAAATAAGAAATAAAAATATATAAATTGACAATTGTATGTGCAGGTATATTATAATAGACAGTTTTTGTATGTACAGGATCCGTTATCATGTGCAAATTTGAGGTTAACGGGGGGGGGGGAGGGGGATGAATGTAATAAATAAGTGTATGAGTGAATAAATAGTGTGTGTTCCACAGTTATTGTCAAGTGTTCATGAGATGGATGGCCTGAGGGAAGAAACTGTTCCTGTGACTGGTCGTTCTGGTGCTCAGTGCTCTGTAGCGTCGACCAGATGGCAACAGTTCAAAGATGGAGTGTGCCGGATGTGAGGGGTCCAGAGTGATTCTGCCAGCCCTTTTGCTCACTCTGAACGAGTACAGTTCTTGGAGAGAAGGGAAGGTTGTACAAATGATTCGCTCAGCAGTACGGACTACCCTCTGTAGTCTTCTGAGGTCAGATTTTGTAGCTGATCTGAACCAGACAGTTATTGAAGTGCAGAGGACAGATTAAAAAGAATAAAAAAAGCAGTGATGGCGGAGTGGAACTGTTTCAGCAGCTCTTGTGGCAGGGTGAACTTCCTCAGCTGGCGAAGGAAGTACAACCTCTGCTAAGCCTTTTTCACAATGGAGTCAATGTGAGAGTCCCCTTCATGTCCTGAGAGATTGTGGTGCCCAGGAACCTTAATGACTCCACTGCAGTCACAGTGCTGTTCATGATGGTGAGTGGGGGGAGTGCAGGGGGTTTTCTCCTTAAGTCCACGATCATCTCCACTGTTTTTGAGCGTGTTGAGCTCCAGGTTGTTTAGACTGCACCAGACAGCCAGCTCTTTGACCTCCTGTCTGTAAGCGGACTCGTCACCATCCTGAATGAGGCCGTGTGGTTTCGTTTGCAAACTTCAGGAGCTTGACAGAGGGGTCTTTAGGTGCAGTCGTTGGTGTACAGGGAGAAGAGCAGTGTGGAGAGGACGCAGCCCTGAGGAGCTCTAGTGCTGATCATACGGGTGCTGGATGTGTATTTTCCCAGCCTCACTAGCTGTTGTCTGTCTGTCAGGAAGCTGTTGATCTACTGACAGACGGAGGTGGGCACGGAGTGCTGAGTTAGTTTGGTCAGGAGGAGGTTTGGGATGATAGTGTTAAAGGCCGAGTTGAAGTCCACGAACAGGATCCTCACATAAGTCCCTGGTCTGTCTAGATGTTGCAGAACATAATGCAGTCCCATGTTTACTGTATCGTCCACAGACCTGTTTGCTCTGTTGGCAAACTGAAGAGGATCCAGCAAGGTTCTAGTGATGTCCTTCAGGTAGGCCAGGACTAGTCTCTCAAGTGACTTCATGACCACGGATGTGAGAGCGACAGGTCTGTAGTCTTTAAGTCCAGTAATTTTGGGTTTCTTGGTGGGGATGATGGTGGAGCGTTTGAAGTATGAAGGGACTTCGCACAGTTCCAGTGATTTGTTGAAGATCAGTGTGAAGATGGGGCCAGCTGGTCAGCACAGGATTTCAGACAGACTGGTGTAACACAGTCTGGGCCTGCTGCTTTTTTCCTTTTCTGCTTCTGGAAGACCTGGCACACCTCGTCTTCGCTGATCTGAATTGCAGGTGTGGGGGAGAGGGGGGTTGCTGGTGGTGTGAATGGTTGTGTGGAGAGGTGTTCAGAGCGGGTGTGGGGTGTTTTTTAAAAAACCAGCACTCGTTCAGATCATCTGCCAGTTGTTGATTCTCCACAGTTCTGGGGGATGGTGTCTTGTAGTTTGTGATTTCTTTTAGACTTTTCCACACTGATGCTGAATCACTGGAAGATAATTTAATCCTTATTTTTTCAGAATAATTCCTCTTGCCACTCTGATCTCCTTTTCCAGTATGTATTTAGCCTGTTTATACAAGACATTATCCCCCTTCCTGTGAGCATCTTCTTTGGCCTGACGGAGCTGTCTGAGTTTTGCAGTGAACCATGGTTTGTCATTGTTGTAAGTTAGATGAGTCCTGGTAGGAATGCACATATCTTCACAGAAACTGATATATGATGTTACAGTCTATGTGAGCTTGTCCAGATCGGTGGCAGCAGGTTCAAAGACGCTCCAATCAGTGAGGTCATAACAAGCTTGTAAATCCTGCTCTGCTTCATTAGTCCATCTTTTTACGGTCTTTAATACAGGTTTAGCTGATTTCAGTTTTTGCCTGTAGGTTGGTATAAGATGAACTAAACAGTGATCAGAGAGCCCCAAAGCTGCCCGTTGAACAGAGTAATATGCATTCTTTATTGCTGTGTAACATTGATCCAATATAGTACGTGCCGTTGAGTCATCACCCCACCTCTCATCTGTTGTCCTTCTCATTTCTTTTGGCGTCCATCTACACACATCAATCTAGTATAGTTAATCATTATTCCCATTTGTATCATGACCTGTTTCTTGTAAATCAGATTTATTACAAAGTTTAGACATTAATAGAATAATTGAGGTATGAATTAGGTAAGAAAGGTACTAAGGAAAAAACATTTAAAAATATTAAATAGGGGTCCTTTTATGCTCTTTTACAAAGTCTTGATTTGTTTTGGGGGTGTACTAGAACATGCTCTCTTGCTTGGTGGTTCGAAAAACGCATTATTTTTCACATACTTTACATTATTAAAATACCTTTCTTTCGCCAGCCTGGCACAAATGGCTCGATTACTTTGATGAAGGTCTGCCTTCCGAAAAACAAAATGTGTTGTGATTGGTTAGCTGTCCCAGTGCGTTGTGATTGGCGAACAGCTTAGACGGTGTTTCAGTACTGCCATGCCCATTGGTCTGTCTTTCAACAAAAGCTTTTTGGTGAATCCGGCAGGCACTGTACTCCTCGTTGTGGAAGCTGTCCTCAGTAAAATGTGCAGCACACAATAGCAAATTGTGGTTATAATGCTCAGGAACAGAGTTATAAAATAAATTGCAACCACTGTTTCCTTACATCATCCGCTTTCGGAAGCCCAAACTAAGACGTTTGGGCACGGAGGTGAAAATAAAACAGCGTTTCAGGCGGTTGCGCACCGGATGAGAAGCGCAGCGTCGCGCTACGTCTTTAAAATTCAAATACATTATTTTCTATGAGTGTAGGCACACCGGCGGAACCGTTCGGCCCAGCTACGACTTCGTGTTATACGTGTAAATTGTTCTAGACATTCGAAAAAATTACAGCTAACACACAGCCGCTCTTCTTCTTCGTTTTCCCCCTCTGATGCACGAAACTGCAAGCCACTTCTTCTCAATCGTCTCATCTGATGCACTCACCACCAACATTCTAAACTCACAACCTCGCCCCTCCCCACTCCCCCAACCATTCTGAATTCTGTATGCGGGAATTATTTGTATGAATCTAATATTCTGATATCACAAAACCCGGAAACCAAACTCCGTAGTCCAAACGTGCCGTTTGCTGTAGTTCTTGAAAATTTTTTTTTTTTAAACTAAATATCTCCCTTTGAGTGTACTTTGAGATTTGTAACTTTCTAGATTTTTTTTATGCCCAAACATGCACACTACATTGACTAAAATTTAAAAAGTGAAAAGCATAATAGGACCCTTTTAAGAGAAACCTACTTCAAGGCTAAGCCCTTGATACCAATCACATTCTTAAGCCTAAGTATAATAATATTGTGGGTGATGGTATTGAATTCTGAACTAAGATCAAACAAAAATAGGTCAGCACAAAATATGTTTTGGTCACCTCAGTCTTTGAAACAACATATGTTAGGTTTCATAAAGTTCACAAAGAGCAGCGTAACATAGCTCCCCTGCTGCTCCAGGTGGATCAGAGCAGTATGAAGAGCTGTGTCTATGGTGTCCTTTTGTAGATCTATTTGCTCTGTATGCAAAATGGTGTGCGTCAAATATGGGTCATAGGCAGCTAATGTTTAGCGATCTCCATTTGAGGTATTCTGCTTAAATGAAAGTGTCATTCAGCCAATCTGTGTTCTGTCATGGATCTCGACTATATTGTTTGCGATAGTGGTTGCTGATTGTACCATTGCGCACCGAGGTTTTGCAAGTAACAAGTCTTTTTTTGCCGTTGTTTTAAAAGAGAAACATTAATGCAGTTTGGAATTATTGGAATTACTATTAGGAATGTCTCTGTTACAATATTTGAGAGTAGATTATTGTTACACCAGTTTTTATAACGTAGACAGGGTCTTGACCCGATCTGGCAACTCCCATTACTTTCCTGCAGGGACCTATAATTGGGCAGAGTACGTATCCGTTTAACAGAAAAGCTCTGATTGGGGGATTTGAGCTCTTGATTTTTATCTGGCAACTGCAAACATGAACGCTCGCATAAGAGAGTCTTGTACAGCAGTCTGAAATGTTTTGGCTCCACTTTAAAAATAAAATGTTTTGGTAAAGTTTTTTGTTCTTTTAACTACGGTTACGGAAGGCACACCAGAGGATTAGACAAAAACACAATAATGTTTATTATCAGCAAGGGGTGCGGATGGATGGGGCAGGTGAGTATGTGAACTTAGGGTAACGGTCCTTAAGGTAGATGAGAAGAGTAATTCCGTATAGGGTCCTCATAGTAGACCGTGAAAGGGAGACAGAGGACTGCACACACCTCAGCTGATGAGTACACGGGTTATCCATGGAGCTGATGACAGGAACGGACTAGGGAATGGAACACCAGAGAACACACTGGAGGAAACACAGGAGGTAAGTATAACAGGCAGGTAAGTCTTTCAATGTATCTCACAGATAGCACAGAGAGAGTCGACTTCGTAGAAACGAGACCGGATACTAGAGTGAAGTGAGGTGTGTGCTTATGAATGGTTGCTGATGTTGATTGCGAGTATTGACAGGTGTGTGTGACAGTATTCAGGTGACGGGTTCGCTGTGAGTGAGTGGCTGATCCTGGCCATCCATGACAGTACCCCCCCCCTCCACGGCCCGCTCCTGAGGGCCGAAAACCCCACTGTTGTGGTGGTCTACCTCTTCCTCGGGGCCCAGGGCGATCTGGATGAGTGGAGTGAAAGGCTTCCAGCAGCGTGGGGTCGAGGATGTCAGCTCTGGGAACCCATGAACGTTCCTCTGGCCCATAACCTTCCCGGTCCACAAGATATTCTAGGAGACCACCACGGTGCCGGGAGTCCAAGATCTTGTTGACCTTGTAGATGGTGCCGTCCTCTTGGGTTAATGGTAGAGGGGGTTCTTCCGTCGGGCCAGGCTCTGTGTAGAGAGAAACAGGTGGATGGTGAGGTTTCAGCAGTGATACATGGAAGGAGGGGTGAATCTTATACTGTGGAGGAAGTTGGAGTTGATATGTGACCGGGTTTATCTATTTGAGGATGGTGAAGGGGCCCACATATCTGGGACTGAGCTTCTTGCAGGGCAGGCGCATCCTGATGTCCCATGTTGACAACCACACCTTCTGGCCTGGTTGGTAAGATGGAGTCTCAGCCCTTCGAAGGTCTGCGATAGTCTTGCCCCTGCGCACTGCCCACTGAAGCTGATGGTGAGCTGCGTCCCAGACCCTCTTGCTCTCTCGGAACCAGTAATCGACAGAAAGGACATCCGACGGTTCCCCGGACCAGGGGAATAGGGGAGGCTGGTACCCGAGTACGCACTAGAAGGGAGTGAGTGCAGTGGATGGCTGACAGAGAGAGTTCTGCACGTACTTGGCCCAGCCTAGGAACTGGTTCCAAGAGTTCTGGTGGCCATGGCAGAAGGTTCGAAGGAAACGCCAGATTTCCTGAATCTTCCTCTCCGTTTGCCTGTTGGATTGGGGATGGTATCCTGATGAGAGGCTTATGGTCACACCTAGGAGGGAAAATAATGCTTTCCATACTCTGGAGATGAACTGTGGGCCACGGTGTGAGACAATGTCCTCGGGAATTCCATAATATCTGAAGACATTGTTAAACATGATTTCAGCGGTCTCCATAGCTGTGGGTAGACCCTTGAGGGGGAGAAGATGGCAAGATTAGAGAATCGGTCAATGACTACAAGAACACATGTTACCATCCGAGGGGACGGTAGATCAGTGATGAAATCAACTCCTAGGTGTGACCAAGGGCGGTTGGGAATGGGCAGCGGAAGGAGCTTGCCAGATGGTAGGTGGCGTGGGCTCTTGGAGATGGCACATTCGGAACAGCCCTGAACGAACCTTCTCACATCCCTGGCCATGTTGGGCCACCAGAAGCGATGTTTCAGCAGCGAGATGGTGCTGTTGGCCCCTGGATGGCCAGTGCCCTAGAGGTGTGAACGGAGTGAATTAGGGAAGTGTGTTGTGCTCTGGTGACATACTGCACTCTTGGTGGGCAACCCGGCGGAGTGGGCGTGGAAGCATTGGTGGAGGTGACTGGGTTATCCTTCCATTGGATGGGGCTTACGAAGATTTCCTTGGGGATAATGGATTCCGGTTCCTCACTGACTTCTTCAGGAGCATGAAGGCGAGAGAGGGCATCTGTTTTCACATTCTTGGGGCCAGGACGATAGGAAATGGTGAAATTGAATCTTGTGAAAAAGATTCGCCTGTCTTGCCTGGCGAGGATTGAGTCTCTTGGCGTCTCGTAAATATTGCAGGTTTTTATGGTCAGTGAGGACGCTGAATGGATGATGTGCTCCCTCCAACCAATGCCTCCATTCCTCTAGGGCTAGTTTGATAGCCAGGAGCTCCCTGTTGCCGATGTCATAATTCCTCTCCGCCGGGTTGAGTTTGCGTGAGACACATGGATGGAGTCCCCTGCTGCTGAGAAAGTATGCTTCCCACTCCTGTAGTGGAAGCATCAACCTCTACCACAAACGGCTTATTCAGGTCTGGATGGATGAGGAGCGGGGCAGAAGTGAAGGCTTTCTTAAGTACTTCAAAGGCCTCTGTGGCAGCTGGTGACCAGGACAGAGATTTGGGCTTATTCTGGAGCATACTAGTGAGTGGACTGGTTATGGAGCTGTAGTGGTAGATGAATCTTCTATAGAAGTTTGCGAATCCCAGGAAGCGTTGAAGTTCCTTGACGGTGGTTGGAACTGGCCAGTTTTGGATGGCATCAACCTTCCCCTCGTCCATCTGGATACCACCGTCATCGATGACATAGCCAAGGAACTGAACCGAGGACTGATGGAAGGAACAATTCTCAGTTTTGAGGAACAGATGGAACTCTCTCAGGCGTTTTAGGACCTCCGCAACGTGGTGGTGATGTTTGGCCATGCTCCGGCAGTAGATTAGTATGTCATCAATGTAGACGAGGGCGAACCTGTGCAGATACTCCCGGAGTACCTCGTGCATGAAGTCCTGGAATACGGAGGGGGCGTTTACCAGTCCATATGGTGTGACAAGATATTCATAGTGCCCAGTAGGGGTCACAAAGGCTGTCTTCTACTCATGTATCCGGATGAGGTTGTATGTGCTGCGGAGGTCTAACTTGGTGAAGACGGTGGCTCTGCGGAGGTGTTCCAAAGCCGCTGGAACGAGGGGAAGTGGGTAGCGAAACTTCACAGTGCTTTTATTTAGTGCCCGGTAGTCGATGCAAGGCCTCAAACCCCCGTCCTTCTTGGCCACGAAGAAGAAGCTGGAAGCAGCAGGGGACGTGGACGGGCGGATGTAACCTTGCTGTAAAGCCTCTTCGATGTACTCCTCCATGGCCTTCTGTTCCGGGATGGACAGCAGGTAAATTCGTCCAGGGCACTGGCTCACCCGTAATCAGATCATGGCACAGTCCATGGCCGGTGCGGTGGTAACTGGGAGGCTTTCTATGGGCAGAATACAGGTGCATCTCAATAAATTTGAATGTCATGGAAAAGTTCATTTATTTCAGTAATTCAACTCAAATTGTGAAACTCGTGTATTAATTAAATTCATTGCACACAGACTGAAGTATTTTAAGTCTTTGGTTATTTTAATTGTAATGATTTTTGCTCACTTTTATCAAAAACCCACCAATTCACTATCTAAAACAAATTAGAATATGGTGACATGACTCATCAGCTAATCAACTCAAAACACCTGCAATGGTGTCCTGAGCCTTCAAAATGGTCTCTCAGTTTGGTTCACTGGGCTACACAATCATGGGGATGACTGCTGATCTGACAGTTGTCCAGAAGGCAATCGTTGACACCCTTCACAAGGAGTGTAAGCAACAAACATTCATTGTCAAAGAAGCTGCTGTTCACAGAGTGCTGTATCCAAGCATTTTAACAGAAAGTTGAGTGGAAAGAAAAAGTGTGGAAAAAAAAGATGCACAACAAACCGAGACCCGCAGTCTCATGGGATTATCAATAAAAAGTCGATTCAAAATTTTGAGCGAACTTCAACAAGGACCTGGACTGTGATGGGGGATCAAGGCATCAAGACAAGATCCACCACACACAGACGTTTTCAAGGATTTGGGCCACAGTTGTCGTATCCTTTGTTAAGGCACTCCTGACACAGGCAACTCAGAGGCGTCCTTACCGGGCTAAGGAGAAGAAACTGTACTGTTGCCCATGTCAAAAGTCCTCTTTTCAGTATGAGAGCACGTTTTTTATTTCATTTGGCAACCAGGTCCTAGAGTCCTAGCCTGCAAGGGGGAGCAGCTCATAGCCAAGTGCTTGAATGTCCCATGTTAGGTTCCCCGCTGGTGATGAGGTTGGGGTGGCAATGTCACTGCTGGTGTCGGTCCTTGGTTTCTTTTTATTGAAACCAACTTCACTGCACCCTCTTACCAGAAATTTGGAAGCTTTTTGAAGATTCTGATTTCATTTTCCAGCAGGACTTGACACCTACCCACACTGCCAAAAGCACCAAAAGCACAAATGACCATGGTGTTGGTGTGCTTGACTGTCCAGCAAACTCACCAGACCTGAACCCATAGAGAATCTATGGAGTATTGTCAAGAGTAAAATGAGAAACAAGAGACCAAAAAAATTGCAGATGAGCTGAAGGCCACTGTCAGAGAAACCTTGGCTTCCATACCACCTCAGCATGCCACAAACTGATCACCTCCATGCCACGCCAAATTGGGGCAGTAATTAAAGCAAAAGGAGCCCCTACCCATATTGAGTAAATAAAAAAAAAAAAAAAAAGAAAAAAAAAAAAAAAGCAAAAAAAAAAAAAAGAAAAAAAAAAAAAAAAACAAAAAAAAAAAAAAAAAAAAAAAAAAAAAAAAAAAAAAAAAAAAAAAAAAAAAAAAAAAAAAAAAAAAAAAAAAAAAAAAAAAAAAAAAAAAAAAAAAAAAGAAAAAAAAAAAAAGAAAAAAAAGATAAAAAAAAAAAAAAAAAAAAAAAAAAAAAAAAAAAAAAAAAAAAAAATAAAAAAAAAAAAAAAAAAAAAGGAAAAAAAAAAAAAAAAAAAAAAAAAAAAAAAAAAAAAAAAAAAAAAAAAAAAAACAAAAAAAAAAAAAAAAAAAAAAAAAAAAAAAAAAAAAAAAAATAAAAAAAAAAAAAAAAAGAAAAAAAAAAAAAAAAAAGAAGCAAAAAAAAAAAAAATAAAAAAAAAAAAAAAAAAAAAAAAAAAAAAAAAAAAAAAGTCAAAAAAGAAAAAAAAAAAAAAACCAAACAAAAAAAAAAAAAAAAAAAAAAAAAAAAAAAAAAAAAAAAAAAAAAAAAAAAAAAGTAAAAAAAAAAAAAAAAAAAAAAAAAAAAAAAAAAAAAAAAAAAGAAAAAATGACATGTCAGTAAATGAACATCTTTCCAGAAGGCCACATTCCCAAAAAATTTTTTTTTTATTGTTCCTTATGAAGTTTCTAATTTGTTAATAGTGATTGTGGGTTTTTGTTAAAATTTAGCCAAATCATCAATTACAATCAGCCAAGACCTTAATTCAATGCACACAGGCTGAAGTAGTTTATTTAATACACGAGTTTCACAATTTGAGTTGAATTACTGAAATAAATGACTTTTCCACGACATTCTAATTTATTGAGATGCCCTACGTTACTGAAGGGGGCATAACAGGCTGGACTGTTTATCGATCGGGCTTTCTATGGAGGTGGAGCAGAGTGTGAGGGCCTCGGAGTGCAGAGGTGATGGCTGAGGAAGATGAGGAAAACAGTCAGGAAAGCAGGTACTGCCCCACTTCAGGACCTCACCAGTTCTCCTAGGGATAGTAGGGTCATGTTGCACCAACCAAGGACGCCCCAAGATCACATCAGCGGTGGATTCCTCCAGGACCAGGAGATGGTGTGTCTCTTCATGCAACTGACCAACTTGTAAGTCACAGCGTGGGTACGCTACTCTTACATGTCTTCGACTGAGTGGTTTTCCAGTTACCGAATGAACTTGGTAGGTGGTCATAGTGGTCATGGTTGGGAGATTGAGTTGGCGGCAGAGATTCCCGGAGATGAAGTTCCCCAGGTGAGTCAGAGTCGAGGAGGGCTAGAAAGGAGATACCGGAGGCAGTAAGTTTTACAACAGTGGTGAGGGGTTGCATATTAACTATGGATGGCTTAATGACACTCACCATAGGTCATGGCGGACGAATGGGGCATGCCGCTCCCAAGGGGAGAGTCGAGTGCCGTCCACTAGCATGGGTTCTTGACCTGGTTCTGGAGGGCTGATGGTGTCTGGCCGACGGAGGAGGGGAGTGCATGGAGAGAGGTGAGGTTCCGTAATGCAAGATTGCATGCGATTGGCGCAGCGGATGGATAGCTGGATGAACCGTTCCAAGCCGTACGAGTCATCGTATGCTGCGAGCTGAAGTTGCACTCTCGGCTCAAGTCCCTGCCGGTAGGTGGTCAGAAGTGCGCGCTCATTCCAGCCGCTGGCTGCTGCGATGGTTCTGAATTTCAGGGTGTAGTCATTTATGGACAGAGACCCCTGACGGAGGTGATATAACTGGTCACAGACAGAGGTATCGCCTACGGGTTTACCAAACACTTCACGGAAATGTGCCATAAAATTGGTCTGGTCTGGCCAAGGGATCGGTAAGTATTGTCGAGGAAGAGGAAGCGGCGTTGGTGATGGTGTGTGTGGTGTGACAATGGCAGAGGTGAGTATCCGTTTGAGAGCATCCATGATCTCCTGGAACTGGTCGGGTTCACTCATCTTGCTGAATCCTTTGAGGTCCGGTCTTCTGTTACGGAAGGAGACTCACACAGAGGGTTAGAAAAAATACAATAATGTTTATTTTCAGCAAGGGATTTAGACGGATTGGGCAGGTGAGTATATGAACTTAATATAACAGTCTTTAAGGAAGATGAGAAGAGTAACTCCGTATTTGGTCCTCACAGGAGATCGTGGAAGGGAGAAAGAGTCTTAGTCTCGTCTTTTTTCATCAACAATAGTGCATGTTGATATAGTCTCAGTTATCGTTTAATGACCTTATTATCGTCTCGTCATCCATCTCGGTTCCGTTAGGGAAAAAAAAAAAAAAAAAACAAAAACCCCCCTCCTTGACAAACATTTTTTGTCATAGATTTCATTAACAAAATTAACTCTAATAAAGAACCATATCTGTTATAAACCTAAATATGCTTATAAATTAACAATTAATTTAAATTAATTAAAAAGTGGGTGTTTGGGGTCAAACGCGCTTGGGCATGGTACTAGTGTGAGTACACCCTCAGAACACCTACTCTGTTGGGAGCTAATGACAGCTAAACTCCACACGTAATAACGAAGAATACTGCCTAACTCTTGATGACTGTTCTGCCATGCCTTTGTCCTGAGTGTGTTATTTGATAGCAATCTGTCATTTGAAAGCCACATTTCTAGCATTTGAAAAAAAAAAGCTGATAATCTGACTGTCCTCATTCCTTTGAGGGCCTGAAATTCGGCTGGCTTGGATGTTAAAAACAAACTACTGGCCTTCACATTGAGAAACGTAATCCAGTCAAGAAGAGGAAGTAATCTTGTGAAATTGATCTTACCCCAAAAACACCTTTTAACATTGTAATTGCAACAATAACATTAATTTATATGTACTAAATACCAGTTAATATAACAAAACTTATACAAACATCATAAACACTATATAGCCTATTTAGTTCCCCTCACTCCCCAGTACTCCTTTAAAATTTAAAAACGAGTAACTCACAACGAACAAAATGAAAATCTGTAGCTATAAATTATATATAAAATTAAAATAAAATCCATTAAATTAGGCTATATGGCATCATTATCAACCCATACTACGCAACATCACATAAAATGAATTTATTTATCGGAAATGAACAGCACATTTTACTTAAATCAAAAGGAAACGGCCTGGCTCATAACCTCTCGCATGCGACAAGAATCCAAATGTTTTCATTTTTGCCATATTTGTAACATTTGGTTGCTAAACTATTACTCATTATTAACTATTATTTATTATCCGCGTAAAGCAATCCTTCACATGTGCAAAAATTTTTGTTTGGGCGCTGCACGCTGATTTCACAGCGGACCTTTTAAAATAAACAATGTAACTTATGTTTGGTTGACTGCATATTAGTTTGATGATGAATGGCTGAAATATCATTTGATTTAATAAAAATAAGATACAAGAAAACAAATTAAAATGCTGATAAGGCTATAGCTTTTCGCACAGGTTTTTTTCATTTGTTTAATCTGTTAATTATTTAAGATAAATAATTTTGTTTAGTCCTCTTTATTTGCTTCCTTACTAGGCCTACTTATTCTGTTTTTCTCCGTTCTGAAAGCGATGCAGGTGTGTATGCAACGATTTTCTGATCCTCATGGTTTTTTGTTAATGCTGCTATTTGCAACCTACAAAGCTAAGACCTGAACAAATTACATTCTAATCTTAACGGTTAATGTTGACTGGTGAATAATTAGTAAGAATAATACTAATATAATATGATGTCAGTCAGCAAAAATTCTAAATGGACAAAATGCTGTTATTATACAATTCTCTGCCAGATTTACTATTCTGCATGCAACTCAAAAACGTGCGTACACGAGCTGAGACATGACTTGAGATTTGAGCATAGCCACCGCTCACGTCCATATTGATAATTTCCAGGTTTTGTGTAGAAATGATCGTACGCACAATTTCCTGTCGTACGTTGGATTCATAAATGAGGCCCACTGTGTTCAAAGTATGAATGGCCAATGCAGAAAACTTGCAAATCTTTTGAAAAACAGAGGCGGCGAAGCATTCTGTTTTACCTGCAGCGAGGCTCACATTGAAGAGATAGCTATCCTACAGCCTTGGTGTAGTTAGGTTTCACAGGGGGAGGTTCCACATCCCTAAATTTTCTATTTCCTGAACATCCAGTTTCAAAAAGCCAGTTTATCCCAAAACCTCCACACAGGCTAGGATAAACTGTTTCACTGGTGGGTCATAAAGATCTCTATCAGCCCCTCTTCCTGCCAATCGATTGACAACTTTCAGCAGAGCCATGTCAACTTGTACAGGGGAGGGTGAGTTCTCCTCCTGTGCTCTCATCGGATGGGACTGATTTAGGGGAAGAATACCATCTGCATTATCATCATCCTTGTCCTTGAGTATAGTCAGCAGAACTTTGTCATTGTCATCTTTCCCCCTTAAGTATCATTGAATCTGGAGGAAGAGTGAGCGACACACTATCCGTCATATCACCCCATCAGTTTGAGGCATGAGGACATTTCTTTGGTTCCACCCAGGTTTGAGCAGCAAGGCATGTCCATCTTTCTTGTGACTACCACTCGAAGTCACCTTTCTCAGGTTTTAGTCGAGAAAGTCATTCAGTGGGGGGAGCTCTCGGGGTTGGATAGTGCTGCCTGAGCATGTTACCCAGACAGCAGATGCAAGGACTGTGAAAATCCTTTGCAGAAATTCAAGTGCAAAGATGTGGAGGACGGTCTTTTCCTATTGGGCTCTCTGGCTCTTTAGCAGTGGCTACTACACAGTGAAAACTGGTATGGAGCTGTGCTTAGAGCAGTGAGCTCTCTCTTTTCTCTCTCTCTCTTTGGTGCGTGATGAGCACCTAAAAACTTGGGGGAAATATACAGAAAACACGCCTTAACATGTTAGTTATCAAACTCTAAGCCACAAGGTCACTCAGCAAACATAAAGAATATATTGCGTTTGGGAGGTTACCTTGCGGCTTTGTCTGTAAACTGTTGACCAATAATACCTAAAAATCTACTGAGGATAGCTTCCAAAAATCTTCCACCGGGAAGAGAGTGACAATTATATACAGAGAGATGTGGCTCCCAGATTGCTGCAGTGATCGGTCTTCCTTGACTGGCAGATATGGTGTCATTGGTGCTTCCGCGATTGGTCATGCCTGAGGCATTCCCATAGTGAGATACCGAACGAATGTTTGAAAGAGAACATGTTATCACAGTTCTATATTTGTCTATATATAATATAACTGTCTATTATATAAGTCTATAATTGGCAGTGGATGTGGTTTATGTAACATTCTCTGAATTAATGCACGTTTTTGTTGAAAATTTCAACCAGCTTCTTAGTGTCCACAGGAAAATAATATATTAGATAAATACGCAGCAGAATAGACATCTTAAAAAGATATAGCTGTGAATGAGTGAGTAGAATAAGCGTACATATGAGACTGAAGATTATATGAATACCTTACATTACAGAATTCGCTTTTAACCCTGTTCTGGTCTCACTTTAGCAAACACCATAGATACCTTTCTCACCTTGAAGCAAGGACCTTAGAAGTCTGAAGGTCAGAAACAACATAGAGGAAGTAGTAGCTGAGGAAGACTCTCCTCTGAGCCAACAGGACAGTGAAACAGATTGCATCCCAGACGATACCAGCTTCACCCTCTGGCAATTCACACTGATTGTCAGGCTTGGCTACACAAAACCACATATGACAAACACAAATTTGATTGAGGCCTGTCAATCAACCTATGTAATGCAAAGTCAAACTTATGTACATACAAAATTACATTACACGATACAACTTGTTATAGCACTTTTCATAATACAATTCATTCCACTGCAATTTTCCTTGTTTTCATATATTATTTTCTTCAAGAAATATGTACATGAAGTTAGCGGTCATGTTTATGCTGATGATACCCAGATTTTTAGGTCAGCAGGACCTGATTACATTTCTCAAATGTTTAAGTTTGTAAAGTGTGTATATGCTATTTATTTATTTGCTTATTTACTGCGCATACTCATGCTTTTGTACATATAGTCACTTTTATGATAACATCTGTGCAAAGATCTAAACATAAGACTTCTGGTCAACTGTCAGTTCACAACCCATTGCCAGACAATAGCAGGACTCCAGTAACTAATGATGACTAATGATTACTGATGATGAATCATTGAATTATTGAAAATGTATGTACACCTGAGGTGGAAATGTGGCCACAAAGGAAGTTGAATGGCTGTTACACCTCAGGTGTACATTAATAAATGCAGTTGTCACTCCCAAATCTTTGCAGTGTATGTAAATGTAAATCTTTACAAAGATTAGAAAATGTAGATTAAATATGATATTTTTTAGTGGTGTACTAATGATGTAATTCAATATGAGGAATCCTATTCAATAAAGTGTTACTTACGTAAATTGTAGCCATTGATGGTGCAGAACATGCTAAAAGCTTGAATGAGCCAACAGCCATTCTTCTGTAGACTCTCCAGATAAACACAAGAGCCAAGCTGACCACACACACAAACAGAGTAAGTAATTATACTTATAAACGCTGTATTTAAAAAAGGGGAGTAAGTGTAATGTATGTAGTAAGCTGGTCATAACCATAAGGGTGACTGTAAATTATCTTAATATTTGACTACTTATTAAATAATTAAATGGACACACAATTTTAATTTGGGTGAGAGGGGAGTGCAGAGTGATACAAGAGACATGAACTGCCTTTTTGTGCTTTGTTCACAAAACTCAGTGCTATTTGCTTGGTACGATTTCCACTGCTTTATTAAACCAAATTGTATTTAGAATATATTTGTCTACATTCTCAATTTACCATGGCAGCATTAATCCAGTCAAAGATTATCAAATGATGGAGAAGAGAGTCAAAACCTGTTTCATCTCCTGATGTGTGATGAGTAATATGCACTTTTAGATGGCACAATTGCTTCTTGGCTAATGCAGTTATTTTTAGTGTACGGTCCTTTGTGTTATTTTTTGGCATCCCTTAGTCACAGTAACATACTATAGGGTGTGACAGAACACTCAATGATGTGCTTACCGAGAGCATGTTCTTGAAGCTGATGACCACACAGGTGTAAGCTATGAGACAGTCCCACAGTCTGAGCACATATTGCACTGGCTGCAGCAGTAATGTGCTTCCAAACAGCATGAAATAGAAACAGGCCACCAGATAACCCAGACAAAAGATATTAATTCTTATAGTTCCAGTGATAAAGATGAGACATAACACCAGCCAGAAAAAGTAACTGAACACAAACAGCTTCACCATGTCCAGATATGATCTGAAAGCACACACAAAAGCATAATATATCACAACACAACAACAACTGTAAAAAGTACAATAAGTTTCTATATATTATAACAATTACATGAATAGAAAAAAAATATTAATATTTTAAAGGGGTTATATGATGTTGCTAAAAAGAACATTATTTTGTGTATTTGGTGTAATGAAATGTGTTTATGCGTTTTAAAGTTTAAAAAACACATTCTTTTCCACATACTGTTTATTATTGTTTCTCCTCTATGCCCCGCTTTTTGAAACGCGTCGATTTTTACAAAGCTCATCGGTCTGAAAAGCGAGGTTTGTTGTGATTGGCCAGCTATCCAGTGCGTTGTGATTGGCCGAATACCTCAAGTGTGTGACGGAAATGTTACGCCCCTCACATACTGTTGATGCCGTGTCCGGGCCGGAGCGACAAGACAAAAACATTAAAACCCATTACAAACGAGGTATTTGTTGCATCCAGTGGGGACATTAATTACTGATTATAATAACTTATACTGCCTTTTAACGCGTTGTGTTGCATTGCATCGCGCCACGTAAACAAAAAAACATGTCTGCATTTGTGATCAAAGAAATGACAAACAACAATGCTACTCTACACTGTCCAAAATGACCCGTGGCGTTAATATACTGCATCCAGGGCTGGATTGGTAATCGGGCATACCGGGCATTTTCCCGGTGGGCTGACGCAATCTGGGGCCGACGCACTTTAGCGTCTGGACCAATCAAACACACAAGATATATTTTGTTAGCTAGATTTCACCAATACTCTGTAACACCCCAGGAAGCCAAACAGACCCCTGGTTCCATGGGACCCCGATGACATTTAACAACCTTGCGTGAATGCTAGCCCGACTCTCACTGCATCTCCAGAAATCAAGGGTGCACCAATGGGGGGCACAGGAGAAATGGACTGTTTCTCTATTAATATTATAGGACAACCTTTCCTTGAGTTGATACACTATCCGTCAGTCATTGTGTATACATTACTGTTCTTGTATTTGGCTGTTGTAGTGTCATGCTGTTTTTATGCATTTAGATTTAGAAACACCGATTTTAATATAAACCTCCCTATCTCATATGTGTTTCTCTATGAATTCATCGTCGATGATCTAATAACTGAGTGCATAGTACATGCCTGATTACCTATGCACATATTGGTTCTAAATCTTTACTAATTGTGCCTAACACCCAACGAATTAACATATGCGAAATCCAGCCTTAAGACAAAGAGTCAGAAAACTCCCCATATTTTCCAACCTCCCCCGCTGGGATTTCAAGCCTTCCCATGTACTACCCATCTTGAGAGGCGTGAATCCGCCGGCTTTAAAGGCCAAAAAAAAAAAAAAACACTCCACCATGTGACCCGCCCCAGTCCGGTGGTTCGGTCATAGAGCCGACGAACATGTAGAAAACGCTTCAGGTCCAAAGCATTTGGTTCCAGCCTGTCTCGGCTTAGTCCTTTCCATTCATCAAGTGACTCTGACTCAAACTGGTTCTTTTCATCACCTAATTTCAGCAAGATCTGGGACCTTAAGCAGTTGCTCAGAACTCTTTCGAGGACCGCCGGAGACATGCAAGTATTCAAACTAGTCTTATTAATTGATACATTAATTATCAGTTACACCTTTTTACAAGGTGTTTTTGAGCTAAGAATCTGACGTTTTCCTTCAGGTTTTGGATCTGTTGAATATACATGCAAAGAGTTCCATAAAATCCATTCTTTATGCCACTTTCTATGCTGAGTTAAACTTTAACACTTTCCTATACCAACTGTACCAGTTTATGTGTTTATGTAGGATGATAGACCAGTTTATGTGTTTATGTAGTAAGTTAGACTAGGTTAAGTGTTAATGTACGGTAATAAAACTTACTTGTATCCCACTTGACTTTTTCATTGTTTGTCTCACCCGGAGTCAATAATCCTTGCAGATTTAACGTTACAATCTTATAGAAGTGTACAGTAAGAAGTTACTTGTATCACACTTAACCAGGGAATTAACGGTCTTAGAATTGACAGACAGTTGACCCTGAGATGTCAGCTAAATATCTACAGTGGATCTAAAATATTCATAATTAACTATAACTAGTTATGATTAATTATTCATATTTCCATTGTGACTAAATTCGCTTACACACTTAAGGGGCCGACAGAATGTTTTTTTTGCCGAAAACCATCACACAGGGACAGGAGATTTATCAAGACAGGCTTGCTCTGCGGTGAGTGATGTGGGCCAAAGAGCAAGGCAGGAGGAGAATAGAGTAGTTTAATTGTTAAAGTGCTTGATAGGGACTAGCAACGGAGGCAGGAATCTAACCTATCCTAATGTGTGTGCGCGGCTGCACGCCATGAGTGTAGAATGCATAAACACTTTTTAATAAAACGTAAATTCGTCCCACGTTATTTTTTTAGCCAAGTCAAGTGTGTTCATAGCGGTTTGCATGGGCCAATGCGAATAAAGCTAGAGAATAAAGCTAGATTTAAATTTAAAAAAAGACACGATATTGTCGGACCTGACGTTTTATTCTTATCCGAAACAAGATGTGATATGAGTGTACATACATACACTACCAGTCAAAAATTTTTTAACGGTAAGAAAGATCCAATAAAAGATCCAAAGATCAGCATTCATATGAAATAAAAAGCTTCATACATATAACATTAAAAAGCTTGGAGTCAGTATTTTTATTTTATTTTTTTTTTTGGGAAATGTTAGAAATTAATACTTTTATTTAGCAAAAATGCATTAAATTGATCAAAAGTTTGTGTGAACGATAAAGACACAAAAAAATTGTCTTTCAGATAAATGCGTTCTGTCGAACTTTTCTTTAATCAAAGAAACCTGAAAATTTCTACTCGGCGTTTTTCAACAGAATAATAATAATAATAATAAATATTTGTTTGAGCAGCAAATCAAATATTTGAATGATCTAGGATCATGTGACTGGAGTAATGAGGCTAAAAATTCAGCTTTGAAATCGCAGGAATAAATTACATTTTAAAATGTATTTAAATAGAAAGCAGTTATTTTAAATATTAAAACTATTTCACAAATTTTTTTTTTTTGCTGTATTTTGGATCAAATAATGCAGGCTTGGTGAGCAGAAGATAATTCTTTAAAAACATAAAAAAATCTTACTGTTCAAAAACTTTTGATTGGAATAGTGTCTCTAATATATCGTATTGACCCGAATATAAGACAATGTTTTTTTCTCTTTCACAACGAAGCACACAGCATCTTCAGGACATGGCTGCCGCGTCAAACAATACTACACGCGCGAATAAAAGTTACCTTCTTTCTTGCGTGAACATTTGGGAGATGTTATGCAAATATTCCCACACAGTGACATAGACATGTGGGGGCATGTTAGAACGAGCCGTTTTAGGTAAGTGTGGTTAACTCTTAACTTTTATAAAGAATATCTTTTTGGTTTTGAGACTTTAGTGTTTGCAACTTTACAGATCTTCTTTATTCACCAAGAGCTTTTTAACCCTCCAAAGAGAAAGGAAAAATTTAAATCGCATCATATGACCCCTTTAAACTGGGGAGTTAGTTTTGAGTTATGAAATTTGCAGCATGCTTTTATTGTAGTGTAAATATCAAGAACATTTTGGTTCTCCATTTAATTTTACATCATTTAAGACATGACTCTTCCCTGCCATTGATGGAATTTTCCAGCCATCCATGTTTTCACTATTATGCTATTATGCTATATTCTGAAATAGTACAGAATCTCCGGATCCAAAAACAAGCGAAGAAGAAGCAGAAGTACGGGCATGTAAGCTAACACGATCAACAAACATTCACGTCGATCCTACAAAGAGGTATATGACTCTGCAAGCTTTGGTGTGTTGATGGACTCAATCTGCTCAATCTATAGTTTATTAGTTGTAATCATCATTCTAAATCTGATCCAGACATAGACAATTTTTTCCCTTGCCTTTTGTTCAAAATGTTGCTTTTTTAATGAAACCTACAGACATTCAAGGGTTGATAAAAAAAATGATGCATAAAGCTAGAATAAAATGTTCAAAATCAGCGGCTCTGTTACTTAATTTAATATTTTAATAATTTGTTCAGATATTCATAACAAATTATTCTGGGGACCATGAAAGTTTTGTTCAAATGGGAAAAAAAATGCTGTCACTGGATGGCAAATTTAAACAAAAAATGCTGGCTGAGTGTATATATTATATTAGATATATATATATTATATATATATATACAGTGGGTACGGTAAGTATTCAGACCCCCTTAAAATTTTTCACTCTTTGTTATATTGCAGCCATTTCTAAAATCATTTAAGTTATTTTTTTTCCTCATTAATGTACAAAGAGCACCCCATATTGACAGAAAAACGCATAATTGTTGACATTTTTGCAGATTTAATTAAAAAGAAAAACTGAAATATCACATGGTCCTAAGTATTCAGACCCTTTGCTGAGACACTCATTTATTTAACTCCGGTGCTGTCCATTTCTTCTGATCATCCTGAGATGGTTCTACACCTTCATTTGAATCCAACTGTGTTTGATTATACTGATTGGACTAGAATAGGAAAGCCACACAACCTGTCTATATAGACCTTACAGCTCACAGTGCATGTCAGAGCAAATGTGAATCATGAGGTCAAAGGAACTGCCTAAAGTCTCAGAGACAGAATTGTGGCAAGGCACAGATCTGGCCAAGGTTACAAAAAAATTTCTGCTGCACTTAAGAGCACAGTGGCCTCCATAATCCTTAAATGGAAGATGTTTGGGACGACCAGAACCGTTCCTAGTGCTGGCCGTCCGGCCAAACTGACTATCGGGGGAGAAGAGCCTTGGTGAGAGAGTGTAAGAAGACCCAAAAGCACTGGGCTGAGCTCACAAGAGATGCATCGGGAGATTGGAGAAAGTTGTAGAAAGTCATCCATCACTGCAGCCCTCCACCAGTCATGGCTTTATGGCAGAGTGGCCCGACGGGAGCCTCTCCTTAGTGCAAGACACATGAGTTTGCTAAAAAACACCTGAAGGACCCCAAGATGGTGAGAAATAAGATTATCTGGTCTGATGAGACCAAGATAGAACTTTTTGGCCTTAATTCTAAGCGGTATGTGTGTAGAAAACCAGGCACTGCTCATCACCTTGTCCAATACAGTCCCAGCAGTGAAGCGTGGTGGTGGCAGCATCATGCTGGGGGGGTGGTTTTCAGCTGCAGGGACAGGACGACTGGTTGCATCGAGGGAAAGATGAATGCGGCCAAACACAGGGATATCCTGGACGAAAACCTCCAGAGTGCTCAGGACCTCAGACTTTGCCGAAGGTTTACCTTCCAACAAGACAAATACCCTAAGCACACAGCTAAAATAACGAAGGAGTGGCTTCACAACAACTCTGTGACTGTTCTTGAATGGCCCAGCCAGAGCCCTGACTTAAACCCAATTGAGCATCTCTGGTGAGACCTAAAAATGGCTGTCCACCAAGGTTTACCATCCAACCTGACAGAACTGGAGAGAATCTGCAAGGAGGAATGGCAGAGGATCCCAAATCCAGGTGTGAAAAACTTGTATGCATCTTTCCCAAAAAGACTCATGGCTGTATTAATTCAAAAGGCTGCTTCTAATAAATACAGCAAAGGGTCTGAATACTTTAGGATCATGTGATATTTCAGTTTTCTTTTTTAATAAATCTGCACAAATGTCAACAATTCTGTGTTTTTCTGTAAATAGGGGGTGCTGTGTGTACATTAATGAGGAAAAAAAAGTTTACTTAATGATTTTAGCAAATGGCTGCAATATCACACAGAGGAAAATTTAAAGGGGTCTGAATACTTTCCGTACCCACTGTATAATATATATCTAATATATACGCAAGTATGTGTATGTGTATGTGTATGTGTGTGTGTGTTTTGCTGGAAATGTAACACATGAAAAACTCACACACCGGCAATGAAGAAAGTTGCTGACAGGAGTGTACTGGTTGAGGGTTTGTGGATCTAGATTTCGGCTGATCTCCACATTCTCTCCTGCCAGGAGTCTCACACAAGCCTGATTTTCATCCTCAAAGACCTGCCACTGCAGAGATGCTACCAACAACAGCAGGCAGTCATCTGATTGAAAAGAAATTAGAAAATGAGAGTGATACACACATTTTTCTTGGTAGATATGCTGATTAAATGTGGTGTGATGGAATAGGTCACAGAGAATGAAGCTGGAATTGGGTCTCATGGCGTAGTCTGGTAGATACAGCCACTTTATCAGATTAGAGCTCAAAGCCGCAGATGACTTCCTCCAGGTATAATCTAGCAGAGAGTGAAATAGGTTCATTAAGACATGATATTCTTATATTGTGATTTATTAACATTTCTTTTTGATTCCAGAATGTTCCAGGCCCTATTCCTATAGTACTCACTGTGTTAGGTAAGCATTTGATTTGACTTGTCAGCTAATTAATAAAGGCTCTTTTATCTGAACTGACACACAAGTTTGCAGCAATGGATCAGGACTGACAAACAGTGGGAACATTGGAACACAAATGCTGTGTCTGAAATCGCTCAGTTGAAATTTTTAATGGAGTAGTCATTACAAAAAACTTAGACGAGAACCCTTGCAATGGGTTGAACTGGAACATCCTATGACTTGGAATCTGCCATGGAGCTGATTTATGATTGACATTTTTTCCCCTTATGAATTTGATTGATGCACCTTTCCATATGCATATAGGTATGCTTGAGCTTTTGGAGAAATAAATATAATACCTTTAATTTGTAGGCACCTTTCAAGACACTCAAGGACACCATACATCATAAAAGGAAGGCAATAAAATACAAGCTAAACAAAACACAGAGACATACAAATCAAATCACTAAAAGCTATTCTTAAGTTTTAACCTGAGCTTTAAAGAGGGAAATAGAATCCAGCTGAAAAATGTGCAGTGGCAAAGAATCCCATAATATGGCGCTGCATACCTAAAAGCCCTACCACCAAAGGAACTTTGGAATTCTCAATAAGTCTGCATAAGATGATCTCAAAGAATGTGATGGAATGTACAATTGAAGAAGATTTGAAAGATAAAAAGGAGCCAGATTATGAAGAGCTTTATAGGTAAGCAGCAAAATTTTATATTGTGTGTGGAAACGAACAGGAAGCCAATATAGTTGGAAAAGAATGGGAGTTATGTGATTAGAGGTACTTTAGTAGGTCCTAGCAGCTGCGTTCTGAATTAACTGTAATATATGAAGTTGTTTTTCAGGAAGACAAAATAAATAGAATTACAATAATCAATCCATGATGTAACCAAATCATGAATAAGAGCTTCATTGCTATGCTGAGAAAGTGATGGACGGAGTCGGGCAATGTTACATAAATGAAAAAATGTAGTACGTGAAATATTATTAATATGGGAACCAAAAGAAAGCAAACCATCAAATATAACACCAAGACTTTTTACGTGGGTGGAAGTATTAACTGGGGAGTTATCGATAAGCAGGGTGAAAGAGTTTTGTATAAAACAGATCTAGACCCAACAAGAAGGGCCTTAGTTTTGTTGGTATTTAGCTTTAAAAGGTTATATTTATAAAGTTATAAAAGTTATTAGTCATCTATATGTTAACTTCCTGCAAACATTTAGTGAGTTCAGAAGGAGGATGGAAAGCATTAGATTTTGTGGATATATACAATAGTGTATCATCAGTGTAAAAATTTTAATGCCATACGTATGAAAAATGTGACCAAGGGGTAGCATGTAAATAATAAATAAAAGCGGACCCAACACGGACCCCCATGGAACACCTTGAGTAACTGTAACAGGCTCTGATTGAGCATTCTTAATCTGAACAATCGGCTTCCTATCACTTAAATAAGATGAAAACCAAAGAAGCACATTACAAGCCAATCGTTCAAATAAAACTGAATGACTAATAGTATCAAAGGCTGCACTAATATCTAGAAAAATAAGAATAGACAGGAAACCAGAATCAGCTGCTAGAAGATCATTTGTAACTTTAACGAGAGTGGTTTCTGTGCTATGTTTGGATATGAAACCCGACTGAAATTGCTCATAGAGATCATTACTTTGCAAATGTGCTTCAAGTTGAGTTGCTTTCCCCATTGAGGAAACTGTGAAGCAGGTGAAACTGTTTGTTCTTTCAAGTATTTTTTTAAATAAAAGGAAGATTAGAAATTGGGTCGATTGTTATTTAAATCATTAGGATCCGCACTAGAATTTGTAAGAATTGGAGAGATAGAAGCCAATTGTAATTGTGAATGAACAGTAGCAGTAGATAATGTGGAACTCATTATGGCTGTAAAATTGGGAGAAATTTAATGAATGCAGTACTTAACTAAGACAGTTGCCTTGTCCAAATACCCACACTTGCGGTCTTTGCACTTTACCACTTAACAACGTATAGGACGTATTTCCTGTATTTGGCAGTGTTCAAGTGAGCATTGTAGACCACAAGTGTGTGTGTAGAACTTTTCATTACCTGATGGGACTCACTTGTAGTGTTGTAAAAATGCAAGTGTTTACCCAGCTTTATTTGAATTTGAAATACTTTGCATTTTTAAAATCAACTTCTAGATGTCTGTTCAATAGTCCCTATAACATGACAATTTTAATTGATTCTAATTATGTGATAAAAAGCAGGTGCAAATGTTGTACAAAATATATCACCACTAATCTTTGCAACAATAACACGTAAAAACACTGTTTTTCTACCAAATTATTTGTAATATCTAATTGTTATATTAATATTTAACTTGCATTGGAAAGGTTTCCGTGACCTCTCGCGAGATCTCCGCAAAAAGTCTCACGATTTAGTTCCAGAACATGATGCATGATGGGATACACTAAGCCTAGAATAGCGCGCCTACTCTGTGTGGATTTAGTGTGCGTTAAGGGCACTGCGCTCTGCCATTTTTAAGACCTGGGACAGTCTTGCGCACTTACTTCCTGTCGCGCGCACGCGCTCTCAAGTGGCCAAGAGCGCAAGTGTGGGTATTTGGACAAGGTTAGGTAGGGATAAAGTGAACAAGTAGAACCTTAGACCTTATAATCAACTTAGTAAATATTATCAACTGAAGGCAACGCAAATTTTAGAAAGAACACTTGTTACGAAAATACTTTATTGTAGCATCTGGATGCTCATTAGCTTGAACCGAGTTAAAGGGTTAGTTCACCCACAATGCAAATTCTTGGTATATACTTTCGTCGTTCAGACGAATCCAGTCGGAGTTACTGTATATTAAAAATTGTCCTGGCTTTTCCAAGCTCTATTATTGCAGTCAGTGGGTGTTGCAGTGCTTCAAGTTAGATTAAAGGGATTATTACGTTTTAAATATGGATATTTATCTTACACAAATGCATGGATTCGCTACAGGAGGCATTTGTTCACCCCCCCGGAGCCGTGTGAGACGCTTTTTTTTTATGGATGGGCGCTTTTTATTTCACTTCTTTTGGACTGAAGCACTGCAACACCCGCTGACTGCAATGATAGAGCTTGGAATAGCCAGGACAATTTTTTATATAACTCCGACTGGATTCGTCTGAAAGAAGAAAGTCATATACACCTAGGATGCCCCAGGGGTGAGTAAAACACAGCCTAATTAAAATTTTTTGGTGAACTAACCCTTTAAGTAATTCTTGAGGTATACTGTCAATCTTAGACCTAAGAAAATTAGAAAAGGATTCACATTGATTGGGAGAATGTGAATCAATATCAGAAGGGTTCAACAGTTTGTTAACCGTGCTAAACAAGTCTTTGAGTAATTCTGTTCATTGTCTATGGCATTTGCATAAAAATATGATTTTGCACTTTTAAGTGCAGCCTTGTACGAGATCAGATGCTCAGAATACAACTGTTTGTGTACTTCAAGTTCTTTTGCATAGTCTCTCCAGCCTTTTGGTGATGGAGCTCAGAAGTATACCAAGGGGAAGATTAAACAAATGATACAGTACGAGTTTTCACAGGAGCCATTACTTATTATTAATTATTATTATTTGAGAAAAAAATTATAAAAATGTACCAAGTCAGATTTGGAACAAATAAAACAACATTGGTTTACGGAATGGTCAATCATTCCATCCAAAACATTAAGGTAAATATGTTTTATATTTAGAAATAGAACAGAACATTGTGGTTTAACTTTTGTTAAAGGAACAGTAATTTTAAAAAATACCGGCTTGTGTTCGTAGATAATTCGGTAGAAGAAAAATTAAAAGGGATAACACCAGAACAACATACTAGATCTAAAATATGACCGTTATTATGTGTTGGAAATTTGAAAAACTGCACAAGATCAGCACTATCCAAGACTGATTTAAAATCATTATATTTAGTGCTAGTAGTGAATATTAAAATCTCCCATTAACATAATATTTCAAAATTCAGTAAGAAAAGTAGGCAAAGCAGATGACTTCGGTGGTCTGTAAATCATAGCAACAATGGTTGGAGTTGAACCTTTAAGTTGTACTGCCAGGATTTCAAAAGAAGATGGCTCCGAAACAGCCATCGGACAGACTTTATAACTGTCACGATAAATAAGTGCAAGGCCAACCCCGTTACCAGAGCAGCGAGGTTTACATGGATAGGCATATCCAGGCGGTGTTGTTTGATTTAAATGAAAGAAGTCGTTAGGCTTTTGCCAAGTCTCAGTAACACACATAAAATCAATATTTTGGTCCACAATAACAGGGTTTCTGCAGGATTTTAGGCTCAAATTTAAGACCTGCACAAATAAAATGAATACCATATGAGCGGGGTAGGGCAATGTCTATGGTAACTTATTAAATTGTAAAATGACTGCAAAAATTATGATTTACAGTTCAGATACAGGTTTTCACAAAAACAAAGTTTTATAAAATAATAAACTTGACATTTCAGCCTTTAAACCATTTTTAAGAAACTGGAACATTCAAGTATCAATTATTATATGAATTTTAACAATTATTATCAATCAATTATTATATTAATTAAATAACATAATATAATTAAACACTAAATAACATTAAATATGTTACTGTCTTATGTATAATTTTCTTGTCGATCCACCAGATCACATTTACAACACTTCGTGTCTGCAGCTAAAAACATGGATTGATTTTCCCATTGGTCTGAACAAAAACAGCAGAAGGGCTTACTGAAAATGCAAATTCGTTCTCTGCCAGCAGGTGGCGCTTTGTAACACAGAAATACAGAGGTTTTCCCCGGTAATGGCAGTACACAAAACAGTGCAACACCTGACTTTGAAATGTGCAGCGCTTATGTTTATTTCATAAATCATAGCCTTTTAAAGTTTAATCATCACTTTAAGCGGTATCGGAATTTATCTTTCCGTCCCCAAATTTAAGACCTCTTGAAATCATAATTAAGACTTTCTTGTGCCATTTAAGAATTTTTATGGCCTTAAATGAACTCAATTTAAGACTTTTTAAGGGCCCGCAGAAACCCTGAATATGTTCATGCATAAGAGAACTTGTTGTTGACCAAACATTAAAAAGAGAAAAACTGAGTGCAGAAGATAAAAAGTCTGACCATGACAATGGAGTCAGCATTTCATAATCAACAGGCCTCCCAACATTTTTTGACATTCTTGAGTTAATCAACCAAAAAGACAGAATTTGTCCAGGTTTAGCAGTACAGATTCTGACATTTTCCGATGGGATCCAAGATGAATGTATTTCGGTCGGCGTAACAGATCCTGTTGATTGAACAAAAACAGTGGAGGTTTGACTGCATGGCTAAATTGGTAGAGGTCTGCTGACGAATACATCAGATGTGGAGCAGTGTTGATCAGAGCACAGGAGAGAATAATCCACAACAGCAGCTTAATGAGCCACATGACGCACTCTCATAATGTTAGGACAGGTCAATTAGACAGCGATGAAGCCAAATTGCAAACGCCAATCCTCCGTTACGGTGAATCAGAAGCAGTAGATATCAGACAGCAGCCACAAAATTCCAAGGTTAAGATATATTCAGTACAATAAAGATGCAGAAGTTATATAGAATTTCCCAACTTAAAATATTCAGACATAAAAGAAATTAGTAGCAGCAGCCAAAACATGCCAGTGTTCACTCAACTGGAAAATCTGATAAACGAAAATATTGATATGATACACTATGACTGTATAACAAACAGTCAGCTTAAGTTAGCAACAAGTATTGTGCAGTTAAAGCTCAGAATAATTCATATATCATACTATTGTTATTATTATTAGATTAATTATTCTGAGATTAAGCTGACTGTTTGTTACACAGTCATAGTTCTTTTTCATAGTGTTTTTAATTCTTATTTCTTTTATGTCTGAATATTTTAAGTGGGCGGTACTGCGTGAAGTAAGGGTGCTACAGCCTGTTCTATAAAATTCAACAGTACTCATCACGGGATTCTAAGTACTCATCTCATTATTCAACTTGAGACTGGATCCTGTAACACAATTAGTCTGCACTTTGGAGTCACAGCTAATGGTGTCACGGACCACAGTACAATAGAGCTCATGGACGCTGCAGTATGTGGACGAGAAACTGGAGATTCACTCTGAATTCCTTGGATTTTACAGTGCCCCCAACAGCAGCAGTGAGACCCTGTTTAGGTGCTTCAAAGATGTACTTCTCAGGCTGAAAATCCTAATTGATTATCTCCTTCGATATAGTTTTGAAGGAGCTTCTAACATGTCATCAGGACGGTTTTGGGGGGTTTAGGAGTGGCTAAAAAAAAAGCCCAGATTCCCATTTTCGTCCACTGTGGCAACTATTCACTTGACCTAGTTCTTCAGGGGGCTGTGTGTGAGTCTCATTGCAGATTGAATTTACTTTGTTCATGGCGTGACTGTTAAAAACCATGAATCAGCAAAACAGAAGGACCTCTACGAGCCCATGTTTGGCTGCGATGAGATAGTTACCTTACTGGCCATATTTCCAACAAGATGGTGCACATGAACAATAGCTATCAAATATGTGTGTAGTGCCTAAAAAGAAATTATCAAAACACTGGAGCAGCTTAAGGATGCCAGAAGTGTGAGAGCAGACACTATAGCCAAGATCGGAGGTCTGCTCAAGCAAGCAAGTAATGAAAGATTGAAAGAAAAACTTACTATGGCCTCCCCTGTAATGAATCAGTATTCAAACCATGTGAGTTGGTAGCCAGGAGTTTGCAGCATACCAAAGCCAGCTCACTGGGTGCCGAACTGCTTGGAAGGCACATGGAGGTGCTTTGGGATGACGCAGCAGTGGATTACATGCTACAAACTATATCTAAAATGCCAGGTGAGCACAGGGTGACAAAAACCCCAGCCCATTGTCATCAAACAGCAGAGCCAGAGGCAGCCACCTTCGTAAAGCCAACCCAGCATTTTGTAAATATTGAGAATTGGGATAGTAAGGAGTGTCATGCCATAAGCCTGTTGCACGAAGTCAGTTTTGGTTTTTACCCAGAGTAAGTTTGTGTTTTTATTTGACCCATTTCTGAGTATTTTTGTTAAGTTGATCCAAATGAATATTTAGTGGTATTTCACCCATCTCTACCTGCATTAAAACCCTGAAAAGAGGGCAGTACTGAGGTGAGATAAACCGTGCCTCGGCAACGGTGGGACCGAGACAATAACGCAAAAGTCAGAATATGCCCTTAAGTGTTAGAATCCAAACATGGTGCCACACATTCCCTAAAGCACTGCTCGACTCACCAGGATAATGCTTCACACACACTGAACAAACAGACGGCTCCTGAAGACAACATAAGTTGGTGATGTGTTCTGCAGGTGCCCTCTTATACTACCGGGTGCCCGTCTGTGATTCACAAGCTACGTGGCCAATAGGATTGGAGTTGTTTCACATGTGCTTCAGATACCGGTCCTGCTGGTGGCAGTCCCCACAGTGTCCGATAGAGGATGCAGCACGAGTTCCCTAAAAGGGGAACTGATGTATCTAACCCAGTATATAGTTGAACAAACCAATATACAGTATACTTTGATCCCAACTATACACTAACCAATATGTCATAGTTGAAACAAACCACTATATACCTGAGATACCATGTATCTAACAAACTAATATAGTAGTTTGGAACAAACCATATATACATGATCTACCCATATATCTAAACTAGAGAATGCCCGATGGATCCCTGAATACAATAATAAGTCCTCTTCCACTTTAAAATAAGTTCACTTTCAGTCGGTCACTACGAGTCACGTTGTGACCGATGAATTGGGATATCGCTTTGAGAGAGCTATCTACTTTGAGTGTAAACTAAACGATCCATGCACATTGGCATGCGATTTTTGCATCCAGCTGCTGCTGATCACAGCGTGAGTATAGGTAGGCAGCAGATGCAGCGCATATTTAGCTTTTCGCTTCGGAGCCGAGCGATTACATCGTTCCGCTCCTGACTACTCTACGGAAAGAAGACTGAACGAGTTCAGCACGCTCTTGGAGAGCTCTTCGTGTTGGCGGACGGTGGTTTCAGCGGTGGTGGTTTCCCGTGTCGAGTGGTTTGCACACATCAGGCTGCACTACCCCTGTTTGTGTTGCAGGCAGCCATATCCCCTGTGCGTTTCAGCATGCTAAAAGAGCTTTTTCCCCTAAAAAAGCAATTTCGGGTGCGTCTTTTTAAAAACAACGTTGCTTGGCAAACTTGACGTTAAGTCTTATAAAGATGATGTGGGTCTTGCTACAGACAACGTATCACCCATGCGTTTCTGGATGAGGTCGTTACCTGGCACCGGGTGATGGTAACGATCGCTGCCTCACTTGTCTGGGCATCAAGCACGCTGAGGTGGCCTTCGTGGATGGCTCATGCTCCCATGGCGGGGGTATGACCATCTCGGATTTGCGGACCGGACTCCGTTACCTGCAAAGGGTCGGAGTGCCCGTGCCACTGCCTAGATCTGGGGTTCCCTCTGGTGGCAGCCGGGTGCGTCCTTTTTCTGGCGGTGGGCGGAGTGGTCTTACGGTCATGGTGAGGAATTCCCTTCCGGGGATGCCCCAGCCAGCCGGCATTTCGAAACCACTGGAGCTCTCAAAAGAGCAGGCTGGACCCTTCCGGGGGGTACCACTTGTTTCTTCCGAGGCTCCCCCCGACGTTCGGATGTCGATTGCTGCATCGGAGGGTGAGCTGGAGCTTTCTGGAGAGGAAGATTTGGCTTCGCTGCTCTCCTCCGGGACCGTAGCAATGCCTGGATCGGATCCAGAAATAATGGCTATGCTTTCCCGGGCCGCTGTAGGGGTAGGGCTCGAGTGAAGACTTTCACCGTGTCCCGAGCCCTCAAGGTTGCACGATTGGTTCCCGGGGCGGTCCGCGCTGGTTCTCAGCACCCCGCCTCGGTGCCTTTCTTCCCAGAGGTGCACGAGAAGCTCACCAGGTCGTGGATGGCACCTTCCAGAAACCGGCCTGGTAGTTCCTCCTCCCTCACCACCCTCAATGGTGGGGCAGCCAGGGGGTTACAAGGGTCCCCCCGGTTGAGCGGTCGGTTGCGATGCAGTTTTGTCCTAATACCGCCTCCAACCGGCAAGGGATGAACCGTGCCTCCTCTCCCGGGTCTGTAGGTACTCGACTGGCCAGCGATGCCTATACGACCGGTGGAGAAGCTGCCTCCGCCTTACACGCTACGGCGTGATTGCAAGTGCACCAGGCCAAGGCACTGAGGGACTTGCACGAGGGTGGTCATGACTCGGAAGTTCGCAGAGAACTCCGCACCCGCGGCGGACCTCGCGCCACGAGCGACGAAGGTTACGGCGCGGTCTCTGTGTCGTGCGATGTCCACTATGGTGGTCGGGGAGTGCCATTTCTGGTTGTGACTGGCTGACATGCGCGAGACGAACGAGACACGTTTCTTGAACGCCCCCGTGTCCCAGGCCGGCCTGTCGGCGACACGGTGGAGAACGTGCCCAGCGGTTCTCCGCTGACCAGAGCAGACTGAGGCCATCAGGTACATCCTGCCGGTGTGCAGCTGCTGCCGTCGCCGAGGGCAGCCCCCCTGCCACCGCCAAACAAGAGTAGAGCTCCTTCGGCCTCCAGCAAAGCTGTGCCGTGGAGCGGGTCGCAGGGCAGCCGCCCCGCCCGTACAGGCCCCCGCCAAACCTGGTGGCAAACGAGAGAGCAAGAGGCCCAGAGACGGGCGACCCAGAGGTGGAGGGATGTGCTCTTCAGGAGATGGTAAGCACACCACCCCCTCCCCCTTAGGAGGGCCGGGCGTAGAATCTTTCACCACTGACCTCTCGGTCTGTGGTACCCAAATTCTCGACAAAGAGCATTTCCTCTATTTTTTGGGTCCCCAGAGGGGACGGGGGTTGTGGACGATCTAGTACGTATCACACTCACCCTCCTCTCTTGCCAGTGAGCAGCAGTGGGTGGATCGGGAGGATGAACCAACGGACTACTCACGCACCCTCTGCTCAAATGCAGGTCGGTGTTGCACACACTCAGACCCCGCCTCGGACTGGCTATGAGATGCCCGGGCTGGGTCCCTGCGTTTTTCCGCGCTCCCCCCCTGCCGGTACCCCTATAGTTCTGTTGATGCCACTAGCTCGGTGTCTGGGAGCCTGGCTTGAGCTTCCCAGCCCGTCTCGATGGCTCCTTCGTACCGTCAGGCTCGGCTATGCGATTCATTTCGCCCGGCGCCCTCCCAAGTTCAGGGGCGTCCACTTTACGTCAGTGAAAGCAGCAGATGCCCCTGTCTTGCGTGCGGAGATCGCAGTTCTACTGGCGAAGGACGCGATAGAGCCTGTTCCTCCAGCCGATATGAGGTCGGGTTTTTACAGCCCTTACTTTATTGTACCCACGAAAGGCGGTGGGTTGAGACCTATCTTGGACCTGCGCGTCGTGAACCGGGCCCTTCACCGGCTCCCGTTCAAGATGCTCACGCAGAAATGTATTTTCAGGTGTATCCGTCCCCAAGACTGGTTCGCAGCGATCGGCCTGAAGGACGCGTACTTTCATGTTTCGATCCTTCCGTGCCACAGGCCATTTCTGCGGTTCGCGTTCGAGGGCGGGCATACCAGTACAAGGTCCTACCCTTCGGGCTATCCCTGTCGCCTCGCGTCTTCACCAAAGTCACGGAGACAGCCCTTGTTCCCACGAGAGAGCAGGACATTCGCATCCTCAACTACCTCGACGACTGGCTCATACTGGCTCAGTCTCAGGATCAGTTGTGCGAGCACAGGGACTTGGTGCTTTCACACCTCAGCCTGTTGGGCCTTCAGGTCAACTGGGAAAAGAGCAAACTCTCCCCGACGCAGAGGATCTCTTTTCTCGGTATGGAGTTGGACTCGGTCGAACAGACAGCAAGCCTCACGCAGGAACGTGCTCAGTCGGTGTTTTTGAACTGCTTGAATACATTCAAGAGCAGGATGGCGGTGCCACTGAAATTGTTTCAGAGGCTCCTGGGCATATGGCGGCCACGGCCGCAGTCACGCCACTGGGGCTACTCCATATGAGACCGCTGCAGCACTGGCTCCATGGCCGAGTCCCGAGGTGGGCGTGGCAACGCGGCACCTTCCGGGTCCAGGTGACACCGGCCTGCCGCCAAACCTTCACCCCGTGGTCAGACCTTGCGTTCCTCCGGGCAGGAGTGCCCCTGGAGCAGGTCTCCAGGCATGCTGTGGTTTGCACAGATGCCTCAACCACCGGCTGGGGGGCCACGTACAACGGGCTTGCAGTGTCAGGGGTTTGGACGGGGCCCCGACTGCACTGGCACATCAACTCCCTCGAGTTGCTGGCAGTGCACCTTGCCTTGAGCCGTCTCAAAGGGCGCTTACGAGGCAAGCATGTACTGGTCCGCACGGACAATGGCGTACATCAACCGACAAGGTGGTCTGCGCTCCCGTCGCTTATCGCAACTCGCCCGCCACCTCCTCCTCTGGAGTCGGAAGCATCTGAGGTCGCTTCGTGCTGTTCACATTCCTGGGCTGCTCAACCGGGCAGCCGACAAGCTGTCCCGAGCTGTGCGCCCGGGAGAATGGCGACTCCATCCCCAGATGGTCCAGCTGTTTTGGAGACGTTTCTCAGGTAGACCTGTTTGCCTCTCCATAAACCTCTCACTGCCAGTTGTTCTTCGCCCTGACCGAGGGGACACTCGGCACGGACGCACTGGCACATAGCTGGCTGCGGGGCCTTCGCAAGTATGCGTTTTCCCCCAGTGAGCCTTCTGGCACAGTTCCTGTGCAAATTCAGGGAGGACGAGGAGCAGGTCCTGGTGGTGGCCTATTGGCCTTCCCGGACCTGGTTTCCGTAACGAATGCTCCTCGCGACAGCCCCTCCCTGGCCGATTCCTTTGAGAAAGGATTTACTGACTCAGAGACATGGGCACCCTTTGGCACCCGCGTCCAGTCCTCTGGAAATTTCATGTCTGGTCCCTGGACGGGACGCTGAGTTTCTAGGTGGCCTACCCCAAGGGGTAATTGACACCATCACTTCAGCGAGAGCACCGTCTACGAGACACGCTTACGCTTTGAAGTGGAATCTGTTCGTTGAGTGGTGTTCTTCTCGTCGGGAAGACCCCCGAAGATCCCAGATCGGAGTTGTGCTTTCCTTTTTGCAGCAAGATTTGGAGCGAAGGCGGTCTCCCTCCACCCTTAAAGTTCATGTCGCGATCGCTGCTAACCACGGCCCCGTAGAAGGTAGGTCGTTGGGGAAGCATGACTTGGTCTTCAGATTCCTTAGGGGGGCGAGAAGGTTAAATCCTCCACGGTCCCCCTCTATACCCTCTTGGGACCTGTGTCTGGTGCTCACGGCACTACAGCAGTGCCCATTTGAGCCTTTGCAGACGGTTGTGCTGAAGTTCCTCTCAATGAAGACTTTCCTCCTGCTGGCATTGGCCTCTATCAATAGGGTAGGGGACCTGCACGCATTTTCAGTCAACGATTCGTGCCTAGAGTTCGGCCGGCTGATTCCCAGGTAATCCTGAGGCCCCGGCCCGGCTACGTGCCCAAGGTTCTCGCTACTCCCTTCAGGGATCAGGTGGTGACCCTCCAAGCGCTGCCCTCGGAGGAGGCAGACCAAGCCCTAGCTTTGCTTTGTCCTGTCTGAGCCTTGAGATGGTACGTAGATCGGACACAAAGCTTTAGGACCTCAAATCTGCTCTTTGTCTGTTACGGAGGCCGGCTGAAGGGGAATGCCGTCTCTAAGCAGAAGATGGCCCACTGGATAGTGGATGCCATCACCCTGGTTTATCAGGCACAGGGTGTGCCCTGCCGCTCAGGTTTGCGAGCTCCCTCAACTAGAGGTGTTGCATCCTCCTGGGCGCTGGTTCGTGGCACCTCGCTGACAGATATTTGTTGAGCTGCGGGATGGGCGACCCCCAACACGTTTGCTAGATTTTATAGCCTTTGTGTGGAGCCGGTGTCCTCCTGTGTTCTCTCCTCAAACGGGTAGAAGCACTGAGAGCCCCCGGCTTCGGGTCGGCTTGCTAAAACTGCTCCAGAGTGTCCGTACTGTAGACCCTGTCAAGCACCTCCATCACCCTCGGCAGCTAGACGTGGTGGAGCGTCCGGCGCCAGGCCTTAACTCGCTGAATCCTCGAGAACCGGTAGAAGGCTGGGTTCCATATGTAAGACCTACGTGGATCTCATATGTGTAAAGTCCACGGTATAGCCTTGAGCCCATGTTTCCCCGGCAGACTTCTGCCATTCCAAGAGGGTTACAATCACCTCCAATTTTTCATATGCACCTAAACGGATGTTCATTTGTGTATTTGCTTCCGAAACCTCCTTCGGTAAGGTTCGAGCTTCCGTAACGCCCCTGTTCCAAGTAGAACGGGTTCGTTTTCCTAGTGTTATCCAGTCTTACTCATTGGGTAGTGCCATTGCAGCAGTAGCTTGTCCTCTTGTGAAGAAGCCCTGGCCTGCGCCAAAAAATAGGGGATTAGGTGGCTTCCACAGGACACTGGAAGTGGCAGTAGCTGTGGCCCTTTGGTAGGAACCCAATTTCGTCGGTCCTCCGACGTGACATCGAGAGTGACTGACTGAAAGGAACGTCTCGGGTTCGTATGTAACCCTCGTTCCCTGAATGAGGGGGAAACGGAGACGTCACGTCCCCTCGCCACAGCTCCTGTACCACCGCTGAGTGGCCGGGTCACTGGCTCGGCTCCGAAGCGAAAAGCTGAATATGGGCTGCATCTGCTTCCTACTTATACTCACGCTGTGATCAGCAGCAGCTGGATGCAATAATCGCATGCCAATGTGCATTGGCTCGTTTAGTTTACACTCGAAGTAGATTGGTCCCTCTAAGCGAGATCCCAATTTCGTCGGTCCTCCGACGTGACGTCTCCGTTCCCTCCTTCAGGGAACGAGGGTTACATACGTAACCGAGACGTTATAGCGCAAAATAAACATGAATGAACATCAAAAGGTATGTTGAAAGATACAGTACAACTTACCGAATGTAATCACTCAAAAATTGCAAAGATGGCAATAAAACAGCTTACGAACAATGCCGCTTAGCATTGCATTTATCTCAGCAAGGTTATCCAATGTTCACAGTTCATTAGTTAGCTACAAAAAAAACTAAAGGGGAGCTCATTTAATTTACATTTAATTATATATGTTTGAATAAATCTGGCATGAAGACAGTTATGTACAACTGAGTAATAGATAATTTAATTTTTATTTGAGTGTAATTATTATATCTGAAAATAAATAGCAGTTGTATATAATAGCTCTGTTATTAATTTTAGCCTTAAATATAACAGTAATGCACCAAGTGAGAGGGTTCCCAGTATAGTTTACAGCATTAGTTAGGAGAGTTTTTTCCTTAAGAAAATCGAACTATCGGTATCGACATTGGTATCGGCAGATATCATCCTGAATAATTGCTATCCATATCGGTGGAGAAATTCAGTATTGGTGCATCTCAAATCTAAACTAATATACTGTATAGTTGAACAAACCAATACATAGTTGAGCCAACTGATGTATCTAAACCAAAATCTACTCGAGTCAACCGATGTATCTAAACCAATATATATGTGAACAAACAAATATATAGTTAATCAAACCAATCTATAATTGAACAGAGCAATGTATACTTGATGAGACCAATATATGCTTGAGCCAACCAGTGCACCTAAACTAATATATAGTTGAGGAAACCAGTGTTGACTTGAACAAACCAGTGTATTAAGCAGCAAACCCATGTGTGCTTGATCAAACCAATGTATCTAAACCAGTATATGTCTGGTTATTCCAATGTATTATAAACCAATGCATTTGCCATTAAACCATACTTTCAACCAGTGAACCAATCCATATTCACGTAATAATACAAATGTATTATTTCCTGAACGGCTTCCTATAGTTTGCTGCACATGTCACACTTTCAGGTGCACACACTCTAGTTAATCACAAACTCTAGATCAAACCCTGAGTTGACAGAGAATATTTATATCGAGCATTGTGAGCCCACTGAACCTCATCTAGCCTAAACCAGATTGGATTTGTTTGGTGAATAGTAAGCAGTAAAGTAACCACCAACGAGCATATACAGTATAATGAATAGAAACCCAAGAAAACCTACAGACAACATGAAAAGTAAAGAGAATTTAAGAGAGCTAACAGAATCTAAGGTGTTAGAAATTAAACAAATGCCATGGGTATCTGAACAATGACAGCTAACCTGTGTCATCATCAGACTGTTAAATCGAAAGTCAGCCTGCTGGGTTATTTTGTAATAAAACTGTTTACACTGCCACATTGTAAGTTTGTTTGTGTGTAAATTAACTCTCTACTTATTAAATGCTTCAGTATGCACTATAGACCTATAATTAAATGTGTCCATTTCTTACAAGTCAAAACAATAAACAGAAAATTCACTTTACATTAGCAGTGATTACTAGAACTTTGCAGCAGTAAATGTTGAGTTACTGACCAATGCAGAGTGCTGGTGGTAGGCCAATGCACAGCAGGTATTGCAGCACCATGAAACTTGCAATGAAGCAGCAGTATTTTAGCCACACTTCTCCTATGGCCTTTCTACGACGTTGTGCCAGAACAGCCATTAGAGCAAAAGAGTGCAGAAGTGCACAGACATCCATCCGCTGGCCAATGACATTTACTGCTACCACAAAACACACCTGATACAGAAAAGAGAGTGGAAAATGTAGCACATTCATTTAAAAGCTGATGCTAGTTTGAAAACGTATCACCATCTGATTTGCATTCTCAGCAAAAGCTCAAACAATAAATATTGAATCATTATTTTGCTTTAAACAATGCAAAAGAAATTGTGGTAACGCTTCATAGAGTATAGAGTAACACAGCACTGTTTTAATAGTTCTCATAATTTTATGTTTTTGCCATTTTTATTTTAATTTAACAATAGTGAACAGAAACTAAAGTAATGCTGGTTTCAACTACATGTTAAAAAAAATACATAGATGTTAATGTAATGGCATATACAGATTTTCAAGATTTAAAATTTGTTTTTGTTTTTTTAGAATGAAGTCCTATCTTTCTTTAGAAGCAAGAAGGGGATCGGTAGCTGTTACTTTCTTGTTAGAGTTGGATTATTATGATATTATCTATATTCAGGCGCCTAAGCATTGTTTACAGATTTCTGAATCTGTTTATCATGGAACATTAAAGGTGCAGTAGGAGATCTTGGAAAATGCTAACTTTAGCCTGATCACACTGAAAGCGAACGTCCCACCCTCCCTGCAATCGCCGTCCAAAGCCACGCCCCCTGAACGCATATACGCTCACTCACAGACCAGAGACAACATTACTACAATAGGCTACATCAGCGGTTCCCAATTCCAGCCCATGTTCTGAAGTGAAGTAAACTTCAATGGATTTCCCCCGCTCAGGGAGTAGGGAGCAATGAACACTGTCTAGGGATCATATCGATCGGAACACAGTTCATGCACGTAGCTCACTTCTAACGAGCTGGTCATGTGTCATTCACCGGTGAGAAAACTATAAAAGTACTACAATACAAGGAAGGAATATCGGGTTGTTGATGTTTGTCTGCCATTCTCGCTCTTGTCTGCACAGCGTGCGTGAACGCGCTGATGGCGTATCCTGTCTGCGCGAACAGGGTGTATGCAAATACATATGTTGACAGGCATGTAGGAAAGCATATTAAAACGCTCAGACCGAGCATTTTGATTGGACGAACATTTATTGGTCCTACGCCTTCCACAGAATATATAAATACAGACAAATACATTTAGACCACTTAACTTAGTGCTTGCTATTGGGATGTGAAGAGACTTTCAACCAGCATAATAAAAAATGTTTCTGAAGACAATCACCTATTGCACCTTTAGTTTATTGCTAATTCAAAAGCCCTTTCCCATCATTGGCTCTGTATTCCCTCGGGCTAATGGCGCCCATTATCCATCACCAGACATCAGCACTGGCACATATTTATATATAACTTAGGACCCACTTTATATTAGTGTGGGGCACTTACAATATGTAATTACTTAAATTAATAAGTGGTAAATGCACTATTGTGTACATACTGTTTTTACATTGTACTTATATTTCAAATACCTGCATGTAATTACATCTGTAATTAATTTCTGTAAATACATTTATAATTACACAGTTGACCCATCCCTTACACCTTAACCCACCCTTAAACCTACCCATATCATCGAGCCTGTCCCTAACCTTACCCATATCCCACCTCAATAGCAGCAAAAGTGTTTTGCAATACAATATGAACACAATAAGTACATTGTACTTAATTTTTGATGTAAGTACATAGTAGTTAAGGCCTCTTAATATAAAGTGGGGCCTAAAATTATTCTGGGTTTGCTTCTCTCTTATTTAGCACTATATCACTCAAAAATGTATAAAGAATTCTTCGTTTCACAAGATTATTATCTTTTAAATATCCAGAAAGTCTGTACAAATAGGTAAAAGGGCATTTAGTTATGCTATTTCATTTGATTGTAACCAGTGATAAGATAAATTATGCTTAAAAGAGTTGGTTTCTCTAATGAATGTAAGTATATTTTAAATAATTTGGTTAGGATTTACCCTATTATAATTGTTTTGACTGAAATGTGTAAATTTTCTGTATATGTGAATTAATGTATATGTTTTACTTTTAAATGTTTTCATGTTTAACTAAGTATGCTGCCTGTCTTTGCCAGGAACCTCTTGTAAAATAATTTTTACATTTCATGAGCTTCATTTCCTTGGAAAAATAAATAAATAAATAAATAATATACCAACTTCGCTCACCTCCAGACCAAACTTGTAGAAGAAGTAGTTAGCAAAATATTTGAGTGAGGCCATAATGCCGTGGTCTAGATGCTGGTGTGTCACACCCTGAAATATGGTGCTGCTGTGTGTTGCTTTAAGGCCATTTTGTAGACGGTGATGGAGCTGGTGCCGATGGACAGTCACATCAAACACAAGGAGGCCTAAAATGAACAGGTGATTCTACCCACATGGAATCACCAATAAACAAACAAACAAATAAACAGATAGATAGATACCCCAATCAAACACATCTGAACCACTAAATGTGAAGTTGTGGCGGGTTAAGGCTGAATACACTACACCCATGATTTCAAAATGTTCTAAGGCTACGTCCACATGAAGCCAGAGCATTCCCTATCCAATCTTTTTTTTCCCCTCGTCTCAAGAAATACTTGCGTCCACAAGAAACCACAAAACGATGTAGTATACATGCCAGACCAGTATGTGGCGCTGTAATTGTGCCACAGAGATACACTAAAAACGGAGAAGAAAACTTGGACTATACGCATAAACTTTGCGTGCGGTATACAAACGAACATGGATCAATACATTTATTAATCTGTGTTAATTTTAGTTAATAAAAAGACAATTGTTCAGTGTTTGTTCATGTTTTTGTTGCTGTTACGTGACTAGGGGCGAGACGTGGACTGATCATTTCAGAAAATATACGGATTCGCTGTCCACACGAAAACGCAAGGGCGAGCTTTTTCAGATTTATCCACTCTGGGACCCGGTTTCAAAAAATAAAGGTTTCACTCTCCCAAAACGCTGGATCTGTGTGGATGAAACGCCTATACGATACAAAATGTATGCGTATACAGCTCACGCGTCGCCGTGGGACGGGGGCCCTAGTAGACCCCCAGCCTTGCACATTTTGTCTCCCTCATCTAACACACCTGATTCCATTCATCAGCTTGTTAGTAGACTGCAAGACCTGAATTGGGTGTGCCTGACAAGTGAGACATACAAAATGTGCAGTCCTGGGGGTCCTCTAGGATAGGTTTGAAAACATCTGCACTACTGTACATGACACACACTAAGCATCATACACTTGCTGACTTTGTAAATGATCACAGTAGAAAGACTGTCCATCACATTATACACTACCAGGAGAATTATACACTACCAGACCTTCAAGCTGTTTTGATCACAACAAACTCATGCAGAAACATGCACCTTGTTGCTAGGAGATGCTTGACAAATGAAAACAATGTGTTCTAAAATTGGCTTAAAATATCAAACATGTTTGATGTCCTCCAACTGGATGGAATAATAGTCTAAGCTTAAAACAAAAAGATTGTAAATCAGTGCAATAATCTGGGCAAAGGTTGTATAGTCTATTCCAGACTTTACATGAAAATTACAGGCAAGTGTTCTGTAGCAGGTTTGGAACTGCTAGCAAGGTAGAGCAGTGGTTCCCAACCACATTCACGGAGGCCCCCCAACACAGCACATTTTTCATGATTCCTTTGACACCAATTTCAGGTCTTAGAGTCCCTATAAATGTGCTGATGAGTGGAATAGGGTGTGTTTGATTTAAGGAGACATGCAAAATGTGCAGTGTTTTGGGTACTCCAGAAATGCATGAACGTGGTTGGGAATCATTGTGTTAGAGTCCTTAACAAAACAAAGAAATGTGATCATAATTACATATTAATATAACTGCCTATTAAGTTTTGTATACATTTAAAAAATTCAGCTAATTACTTACAGAGCTTTAAATGGTTTGAGTCCTCAGTACCTAAGTGAGCTAATATCACATTACAGCCAATAAAAATACTTAGCAGAATACCCAGAGACAGGGTAGGATGGAATCCTCACACTTCCTCAGTCCGCCAACCCACATTGCTGGATCTACTGGTGCCAAATACAGAACTGAATTCCTCAACAGCTCTGCTTTGTTATCACCGATCCAACTCTCATTAGATGATGACAGGCCCTTTGGAAAAGTTGGAGAATTAAAGAACTTGGAGACATCAATTTGGACATTTAAAAGAATAAAATATTTTTATGTATCATATATTGTTTAACCATTCACCTTTTGGCAACATAAAAATTGTAAATAATGTGCATCTCTATCTACCTAATGTCAAACAACTAGCCAGAAACACCTAAAAGCATGCCACCAACATACTAGAACATGCCAACAACACGTGGATACCTACTAAGGTTTGATATTGTTCATTTGATATGGTTCCTTGAGTTCTAATGGGATCTGAGGTAATCTAATGAGGTCTCTGATGTGGACTAATGAGGTCTGTGTGAGAACTCTAGACGGATCTGAGAGGTAAGATCATGCCATGTGATTTTTTAGGGAGGACTTTGTTAAAAAAATATAAACTGTTACATTCACTTTATTGTCAGCTCAGCTCCTAGAGGGCCACAGTCCTACAGAGTTCAGTTCCAACCCTGCTCCAACACTCATACCTGTAGTTTTCTAATAAGCCTGAAGGACTTGATAAGCTGGTTCAGGTGCATTTAGTTAAGGTTGAAGCTAAACTCTGCCAGGCTATGGCCCTCTGGGAACTGAATTTGACACGCCTGATCTAATTTATGCCACGGCAAACCCTATTCATGTTTCTTTTGTAAACCTTTCTCACCTCTGCCAGGTTTGAGATTTAATCATCATTATTCTTTCATCATTATTAATTTGTTTTTATTCTCCCATTACACTTGCCCAAATCCTTTTGATCCCAATGTACATTTATTCACCTATTATCTAAAAACCAAACCAAAACAAATGTTTTCCTTTTAATGTATATATAAAAAATATGCAATGTGTATATAAAATTATGGCATTATTTATTTTACAGTCCTGTTCCCCATGTACATACTACGTATTAATTAAAGTAATTACAATAACTGGGTAATAACTAGGTACTAACCCTGAACCTACCCCTAAACCTAACCTTAACTATGTATTTATGCCATATTACCAGTACTTTCTTAAGTTAGTACATTATCCCCCAGTTTCACAGTCAAGGCTTAAGCCTAGTCCCAGACTAAAGTGTAAGTCTGAGCTGTTTTAACTGAAAGAAACTTGCACAGACTGATCTTAAAATATATCAGTGCCTTTTTTTTGTCTCAAGATGCTCACCAGTAATGTTTTTTCTAAGGCATGTTAATAAAAATTACTTCCATTTCCTAATTGAACAATGGTCTAATCCTGGCTTAGTCTAAGCCCTGTCTGTGAAACCGGGCCTATATGAACATGTAAGTGCACTGTAAAATAAAGTGCAACCAAAATTATGTTTCTAAGGCAGCAGTCACATAAATAATACTTACAGCAGTGCAGTTTGAAGAATACTCAGATGGTTTGATAATTTTGAGCTGGTACATCATTTTACACACAACAATCACACAGGCCCAAACAGAAGACACATTGAAAGCCAAAGGCCGCAGTCTTGAATACGGCAGAGCAAATGTCCACAGCACCAAAAACAACAAGTTCATAAGCGATACCTGAAATATATGCATATAAGAGTGTGTAAACCTACAACATTGTATAGGTTCTAGTTGAGGGTATTGGTACTGTATGTGTAGGCTGTACACTGTTTTATGTCTCACCTCCTGCACGCATACCCAGATGATGCCTGTAGAGACTAGTTTGAAGCTGTGGAGCTCCAGTATTCTCCAGCACAGCTCCTGAACTCTCCATAACCCCAGAACAGCTCGCAGGGTCAACTCATGCACCCTGTCCATCACCACCAGCCACTGCTTCACTGCGGGCACTGCAATACATGCACATATTCTAATTATATCAAGATATTGAATAAGCTACAGCATAAAGAAGTCAAACTTGTGGGTGTCTACATGATGACTGTGATGTATGGTGCTTTATTAAATTAGCATTAGCTATGCTTTGTCAGGTCTGTGACAGATCACTTCAAATTTGCTCATTCCATACATCATATTTAGTTTAAAAAAGTTATATTTAGCATGCTTATTCATGTTATTGTTATTGTTAGTTGTCATGGAATGGTGGCTGTATTAAAGCACATGACAATGGAGTGAACGGAAACAGTCTTTAGTAAGCAAAATAACACACAAGATCTCTTGAGATGTCACAGATGCACAACTACATAAACACAGACAAGAGCAGACAAAGGAACTAAGGAAACTCAGGGCTTAAATACACATGGAAAGTAATCAAGGAGAACAGAAACTGGTGTGGGACTAATTAGAAACCAAGGAGACTAACTCAGGCAAAACAGGACAGAACACAGAAACTCCAAAATAGAGCATAACCCTGACACTAGTAGATCATTGAGTAATTACAAAAGTAATTTACTTTGCAAATATAATGTTATTAGGGTTTACCTAATTCAGTTTACCTAAGGTTAACTTCAATTATTTAAGTTTGTTTCACAAAATATAATTTGTTTGAATGGACTTGTCATACTTTATGAACTTTAATTTTTCCAAGGGCATAGAATTTAGTATGGATGTTAAGGACATATCCCTATCAATGCCCAGCGAGTAATAGTGTGTAATTGCCACCCAATTGACCCAGTGACGGTATGTAATTGTGTGGATGAAGGTTTCCTGCACGTTCTGTCTTTTTGATGCGCAAAGTACTTTTAATTACACTGTTATATACTCTTATGACCTTGAATTTAGGTTGGAATGCCAATTAATCATTGGTCATGTATATATTAAATGATCTAGACATTTTATCATCCCATTTATCAATTGGTTAGGTGCACAAGATGGCATTGGTGAGCTTCGGCAGCGCGAGTGTGTGCATGCTTGCTTCCAGTATTTGCAATGTTCCCATTTACTGTTAGGGGAAACTTAGCTAGATACGTATAATTAATGTTTTTCAAATTAAATAGCGGATAGTGGTATATCAAAGACAAGAGAAAACATCCTCCTTATATTATTGCATACCTCTGAGAGGAAATTCGTCAAGATACAATGCGGAGATTGCTTCATTCTTTCTTCTGCTGATTATGCGTTTCGCAGCGTCAATGGTTAGTCAGAATCTACAGGGATCTCTTCGTTCAAACACAAATTGCTCAAAAGACTTGATTTGGTTCTGACTGCTGTGGACATGACCTGTACACTCTCCTTGTGTTTAGAACAACTCTGTAAGATCTGATGAGATCATGAGGTTTGCGACTGTCAAGAGATGCTCAGAGATTTCTGCATTATGGACTCAATGTATGTTTTATTAACTTACTTTGGTAATCTTATTAGGGGTTCAAGCACGCAGTGCTGAAACCCTATTGAAATCGTTAGGATTTTTTAATTATTATTCTTCTCCCCTAAAACTGATCGTGCAGACCAAACCGTAAGGCCTAGAGACTTGAAAATTGGCCAGATGATAGAGCTCAATTTGGGGAGCCCTATCAAAGAAATTCACTGCTCAATCGTCCAATAGGGGCGCTACATTGCAAAAAACTAAAAGTTCAGACATTTGGCCGTAGATTCGTACACCGTTTGTCGTAGACTCAAAAACTATACATCGTTGCTATCCTTCGGTCAGTGCAAACAAAAGTATATACGACTTTTGCTCTACGACGCTCCGTTTTTCCACAAAATTTAGTTATATCCGAAACCTACTTTTGCGAACTAGTCCTAGGTTTTTCACCCAATTGGAACCAATCCACTGCAGAAATATTCTCTGGACACTGAATATCAATAATTATCAAAAAAAAGATTTTGATTTTCGTGCGCAACAGCGTGCAAAGAAACGTCTATGCTAACGTTAGCCAAAAGTTATTTTAGCTATAACTCTTGAACGGAATGAGATATCTTCACCAAACTCGGTACACATGTGTACAAGCTCAATCTAAGAAACAAAGGAAAAAACCCGCGCACCTCTGCCACTTGGTAGCGCTACAAGAGGGAAAAAACATAAAAATTATGATAACTGCACAACCGTTGGTCCGATCGGCTTGAAAATTGGTATGTAGTGTGTTTGTCCAGTGTGCCATTAGTGTTTATGAGGACATTCGCGTATCTCAAAAAACATGGCCGCCATTGGCCAAAATTGGGCAGGTAAATCATTGGCCCATCAAGCCAGAGCGTCAGCAGCATTAAAGTTGATTCCTGCAATAAGGTCACCACAGGGAGAGATTTTTTTTAATGATCCATACAAAATTAATAGCATTTTCTTACTGTTTTATTCAGATATTTACACTTCAAAGCTTCCTATTTGCACTGACTGCGAAGAATGGCCCTTGGATAGGATCACCTTTCCTAATATTGATAGTGCTATTGCTAAGACTCTTGGTGGTCCAATTTCTTAAGTGGTGGAAGCTATCAAACTTTTGCAAAATAGCAAGTCACCAGGCCATGACGGGTTTACAACTGAATTTTATCAAAAGTTTTCTGCATCTATGGCACCCGCACTACAGAACATGTTTAATGAGGCTTACTCTAAGGGTTCCCTACCTTGCACCCTGTCGTTAGCATCAATCACTTTGACTACCAAGAAAGACAAAGATCGCCTCTCGTGTAGCAGTTACAGACCCATTTAACTTTTGAATCGAATGGGGATACATCTTTTGTGTAATGGAATGCTTTGGTTTTGATGATGGCTTTATTTCCAAATTAATGTACATATCTTCACAGGCGTTTGTGGTAACTAATGGTGTGGTTTCACCTCCATTTTTGCTTCAGAGTGGCACTAGGCAGGGATGCCCTCTGTCGCCTTTGCTTTTTGCCATTGCCATTAGGCCCTTTGCTATTTGGCTTTGTGAGGATGTAAATTTTAAAGGTATCAATCGGATAGGCAGGGAGGTATAAATTATCCTTATATGCAGACTATCTACTTCTTTTTATTTCTGATCCAGAGTCTTCTGTTGCTATTATTTTGAATATTCTAAACCAGTCCAGTAACATTTCAGGGTATAAGCTTTACTTTCATTAAAGTGAGCTGGGCTAACCTCCCTCTTTCCCTGGCTAGACGTATAAGCCTAATTAAATAAAAATAAAGGAGGCCTTGCACTCCCACATTTCTTGTACTATTATTGGGCTTGCAATATCCAAAAAAGTTATATTGGAGGAATAATTTGAATTCTGAACTCCCTTGTTGGGCCTACCTGGAACAATCCTCAGCGAGCCTCTCTTTGCACTCTGTTATCTGCTCTCAGCTACCATTACCTGCCAACATTAGTTCAAAATGAGTAGTATGGACTCGTCTACCCGTTCTCCTATTTTTAAAAATCACTGTGTTTCACCATCTAATATGGTTGAGGAGTTCCCGAATTTTGTTTGATAAGGGCATAAAGACCATAGATGATCTCTATGAAAATGGAATCTTCTCATCCTTTAATAATTTTTCCAAGTGATTTGACCTATCTAATTCCCACTAATTTCATTTCTATCAAGCCAGGCACTTTGTTCAAACATTATTCCCTTGTTTCCCAAATCGCCCCCCTGAATCCCCATTGGATGACATCTTAAAACTTGAACCACACTCAAAACACTGTAATTCTGTAATTTATTACCTGATTCATAATACTAATCCAGGCCCTCCAAGTCAGATTCGATGGGATTGGGAGATGGACTTGAGTTATCTGATGAACACTGGGAACGTATTCTTGATCTCGTTCATACATCATCAATATGTGCAAGACATAGCCTGATACAGTGTAAGATTTTACATTACAAAATATTAAAAATTCTGACGGAAGTCTTTGACATAGATCTTGATCCAAATACACCTTTGGCCATTTTCAGTATGGCGGTCGATACTGACCTTTCAGTGACGGTTCAAAAGGCTATAGCCTTCACTACTTTATTAGCGAGATGTCTCATCATTTTAAAATGGAAGCAAGCCTCACCCCCTACTTTTGATTCATGGCTGAAAGAGGTGTTTACTTGCATTAAATTGGAAAAAATTAGACTGTCATTCAATGGTTCTTTAAGGACCTTTCATAAACTGTGGCGCCCCTTTTAAGATTATCTGTTAGATAACTCTCTAGACACTTAAACTGAGCAACATTTTATTTATTTATTTTTTTACAGTTTAACATACTATTCTTGTAAATTGACTAAGATTCTCTGTCTGTTAAGATATTATCATGTTTTTTTTATAATGTCTTTGTTTGCTCTATCTATCTATCGATCTATCTATCTATCTATCTATCTATCTATCTATCTATCTATCTATCTATCTATCTATCGTTATTATTTTTTTTTGTATGGGAAGTTTTTCTTAGCTAGTTGATTGAGGGAGGTGCTTAGGGTATTAACAGTGCATTGTTGTCTGTGGATTTGATATTCAGTGCAGAAAATCCAATAAAAGAAATTTGAAATAAAATGTTAACAAAATTTTGTCTTGCTGCTTCAAAGAAAAAAAAATCTGGCAATGGGGTAAGAAAAATCATCTTAATTAAAAAGGAAATTGGATTAATTTTCTTACCCCATGGGTAGATTTTTTTTCTTGTTGTGAGCAAAAGAAAACTAACAAATTTCAGAATCAGTCATTTTGCTTCTCAGGTAAATGCAGCTTGATTTTAAATTGTTTAGATATTTGTAATGGAAAACAAGACAAAAATACAAAGTAAGAGAATAATATTTTGCGGTGTGTAATTCTGGAGGTGATCACAGTGCAGGATACAGAGAATGTAGAGTAAGGAAAAATGAAAGTTCAAAAATGTGTGGCTAAATACATGTCATACATTGACGTTGTAAAGAAAGTAGGGCAACTAGTTTCTAAAAAAAACTTTAGTTAAGTTAGTTCTCTTTACTTTGCTCTTTCAACTTAACTAAGTGATTGTTTTAAGTGTCATTCATATCATTCATGCCAGAATTTGTGAAATGCTCTACCCAAACTGAAAGCAGGACCAAACAATTTAAATCATTATCAGAACTGTTGAAAAGTACTTGGAGTTAGAGGATGTTACTGTATATAAGGGCTCGACATTAAGCCTTGACATGTGCTTGTCCTTCTGAAAAATAAATCAGTCATTCACTTCCGAGTAAAATAGATGTCTCTATTTGTTGGTGTAAATGTAATTTATTCTGAAGCAATAGTCTTATCAGTGTTCTATCAAGTCTTACTTTAATCAGCATATTTGTGATATTTGCCTTAAATTGATTTCTAGGACACTTTTTATCTTTATGAAGGGCATTATTTTCCTGAACGTATTACGTGTGATCATTTTCGTCAAATTCTTAAATTTTATCAATACATTCAGTTAGAATAATAAGACACTGTATGGTTGTTACCATTCAAATGAAATCAGTATCAATAAACTCCATCTTTCCACTGCAGAGGAAACACAGAAGCTGCATCAAAAGTGCCATTTAGATGTATTTACTCAGACTGTTTAATAAAGATAAGAGGTTCCATAAATGCATTTGCACAGTAAAATTGCAAATGCAAAATTAATGTTATAAGATTAATGTTTTACTTATTTAACATACAAATATGAAATGTTGAAAAAATGAAATTATCCTATATAGAAGGTTTATATTATTTTCTACCACAGTATGTCTTTTCATGTTTGTTCCATTTCGGTTCTATGACGCTATGAGAAAAGTTATTTTTTCTCCGATAATCAAGCCTTTTTTAATAACGTAGTGTAACTGCACTGCCATTGGTTCGTGCAGTGAAAATAAAACAAACCAATGGCGAGTCAGCAGAGGTCGACCTCTTTGCCACAGAAGACAACTCTCATTGCCCAACTTATTTTTCGAAGAACAAGGACACATTGGCCCACGACTGGCCCAACCTCCTCCTTTATGTTTTTCCGCCGATCGCCCTGATCCCTCAGGTAATCAGGTGAATCAGGGAGCAAGGACACAAGGTTCTCCTAGTGGCCCCGCTCTGGAGGAACCAACATGGGTGCTCTGAGCTGTCTCGGCTGCTTGTTGCAGCCCTGTGGCCCATTCCCCTGAGGCGGGACCTCCTCTGCAGAGCTGTGGGCTCTGCACCTCTGGCCTCTCAATGGGAAGCCTGCAGACCTCCCCGAGAGTTTTTTAAATACAATTTCACATGCTACAGCCCTATCTACGAGATGGCTATGTGCTTTTAAATGGTCGGTCTTCTCCACCTAGTGTGCAGCCTATGGCGAAGACCCAATTTCTTGTGACATCGCTGATATTGTCCTTCCTCCAAGAGATGCTAGATAAGTGTTGTTCCCCTTCCACTCTCAAGGTATATGTAGTGGCTATAGCAGCTTCTCACGCTCCTATAGCTGGCCAATCGGTGGGCAGGAACAACTTAGTTGTTCGTTTTCTGAAGGGGTCTAGGAGGCTCAACCCGCCTCGCCCTGTCACCGTCCCTACATGGAACCTGCCCCCTGTCTGAGAGCTATTAGCGCCATCCCTTTGAGCAGCTACAGTCATCCAACCTTCGGCCGCTGTCGCTGAAAACCGCTCTGCTACTGGCTTTAGCATCGGTCAAGCGAGTGGGAGACTTGCAGGCGCTATATGTGAGCCCTTCCTGCCTTGAGTTCGGGCTCAGCAACTCTAAGGTTGTCTGATGCCAATGCATGGTTATGTACCTAGGGTGCTCTCTACGCCGTTCAGAGCACAGGTCATTACACACTCTGTGCTTCCTCCCTCGGAGGAGGACTAGGAGTTGAATTTACTCTGCCCCATCAGGGCATTGAGAATATACATTGAGCGTTCCGCCCCGTTCAGGCAGTCGGAACAGCTCTTTACTTGCTTCGGTGGCCGCACCAAGAGTAATTCAGTCACGAAGCAGAGACTTTCCCGGTGGATAGTTGACGATATTATGCTAGCATACTCTTCCTTGGGCCTGCAATGCCCCATTGGAGTATGAGCCCACTCCACCAGAGGCGTGGCCTCTTCTTGGGCTTGGTCTAGCGGTGTGTCTAGTAGGAAATCTTTGCATCTGCCGGCTGGGCCTCGCCGTCCACATTTGCTAGGTGTTACAACCTGGACACTTCTGCCTTACAGGCCAGGGTCCTTTCTGCATAATTGGCACGCTCCCACCAGAGGGTGGGATTAGCTCTGTGTGGGGTATGGCCGTAACACGCTCAAACTCGCCAGAACTGCTACTTCTTGTACACTCTCGGCCCTGCCTAATGCCGAGGCTGTACAAATTTTACTTGGAACGATTACCCAGTCTGAGCGTGACCTCTGTGAGTTTAGCTTGTAGCCACATGAAGGACTAACCCTATTATACTTGTCCCTCTGAGCCCATCGGGTGCTTAAGGAAAGTTCACATACTGGTCATTCCTCTCCATAGCACGGCATGATTGTACTGGTTCCCATAGCATCTAGCGACGCAGTACGAGTGTAGTATCGAAAGGGAATGTACTAGGTTACTAACGTAACCTCGGTTCCCTAAGATACGGGAACGAGTACTACGTTGCTAGCCATGCTATAGATCTGCACGACTCAGTGTCGTCGCTTCAGTCAAAGTAACCTGAGGATCCTATGCCAGAACGCCTGCTTATATAGCAAAATGGCCCCACCTATATTGGTCGGGCTTCGTGGCCATTGGTTCATTTTTATTTTCCCCCCAAAAAAAGACTTGAAGGAAATGGTGGTGGGGTAGCAGCCTACTAACTACAGGTCCATATACAACTTAAAATCTGTGGAGCATATGGTTATGAATACTGTAGATCAGTACTCAGAACAAAAAGAAAAGTTCAAATAAAAATCAGAAAATAAAATCATATGAACACATACATATAAAAAAAGCTACATTAAAGCATAGGATCGTTTTTCTTGCAAACACATGAACAGTTTGCATGAGTCCGTGCTTTCATTTTGTTTGCATGTCATTGAGAAGAGAAACCTTTTTTCTCAGTACCAAAATTGTTTCCAGAAAGGGCAAAACACAATTCTCTGCTTGGAAGCTGAAATAAGAAAGGCCCAAGTAAACAAGGAAGTGTTAGTAGGAGTATTATTTGAAAAATGTGATGATGTGGAAAGAGAGACTTTTGATCAAATTGGACCGAATAGAAATAAAAAGAATGGACAACTGAATCACGAATAGGGCTGTGCAATTAATCGCATGCGATTGTAATGTGCATCTCATCAGTAAAGCCGGTTCCGTGATTAGTAGTAAATCTCCATCACCTGCTTTCAGATGGCGCAGCATTTACTACACAGAGGAGTAGTTCACTGACAATTAGGCAATATCGCGATTTACTACTAATCACGGAACCAGCTTTACTGACGAGATGCGCATGACAATCGCATGCGATTAATTGCACAGCCCTAAGAATTTATTGTTTAAAAGAACTATGCAAGTTAGAGTATTGTCTCAGATATATCCAGGTGTTAGCAGTCCTATTCTGTTTAATCTAATTATTTACAACATTTTTGCACAGATAAACACGAAGATAGAGAGTGCAATGGGGTTGCAATGTTGGGCATGTGGATAAGTGTATGTAAATAACTGTTGTGAATGTAGTGAACTGGGCTAATGAATGGGATTTCCGTTTCTCTGTGCCAAAAACTCAGGTGATCTGTTTTGCTAAAAGAAGACTGATTCAATATCGAATACTAGCAATTGGAGTAAGTTTGAGTAGTCAAATTTCTGGCAGTGTGGATGGCAAATTGAAAATTGAATTTTTTGCATCTTCAAATTCGAAAGCTTGATTTATTTGAGGGAAAAAAATGTTTACTGAGCAAATTATTGGAGAATGTGTTGTTGGAAGAACAAACACAGAAGTTGTTCCGTAAATAGCAGCTTTCTCACAGAGAGCTTGTTGCATGGATTATTTGTATGGTGATCTTTAAACCAAATTGTTCAGGTAGGAACTTGAATTACCATCATCTTCTAATTCTACTTCATGATGTTCGTCCAAGGAGGAAGATGAAATATTCATTTGATCGTCACATTTTCCATGGATCTGCCTTTCCATCAACCTATAATGGAAAAAAAAGAACACATAATACTACAGGTGAGGTGTGTTGTGATTTTAAAACAATGTAGTTTACATATAGTTACATAAACACAAAATGAGGTACAGCACCTGTATATGGGTCGAAACGTTTTAGAATAACAGTAAAGTACAGTCAGAACAGCAGGAAATCCTTGCAACAAGTTAGAACAAAGCTTTTATACTTTATTTGGACATATTCAGTTTAGTGAAAATGAGAGCTAAGGCTTTTCTGTCATCTGTAATCAGTTTGTTGATCACGCTCTACACACTACAAAAAAACATTACTGTTTGCATTGCTTTGCTGCTGCTCACAAAAAGTAACTTGTTTCTTTCTTACTCCCAAAACAAAATGTATAAAATGGAAGTAGGAACAGACAAAGATGAAACGAATTATAATGAGATCTCTTAAGATGGTAAGTCCTTGCCTCTGGAAATGGGGAGACTGCAGATAAGACACTAATGGCGCGTTTCCACTGCATGGTACGACTCGGCTCGGTAGGGCTCAATACGGTACGGCACGGCTCGGTTCGGCTCGGTTTGCGTTTCCACTGCAGTGTAGTATCGCTTTAGAATGGGCGGGATTATTCACATGTTGTTATAGTTGCGCCGCCTCTACTGCCGTGACTCCTAAAAAACGTTTTCATTCCGCGTCGCCCCATCAAGCTCTCGCTGGATCCGCTCCTCTGCTATCATCGAGAGGACGCTGGGTTCTTTTCTTCCGCAACAGGGTGAACAGCCACTTTTTGGTTGTTAAAAAAGGTGCACTCGTTCAAAACAGCTGCGTTCGATCCTTCACTGGCTGTGCTGATTTAAATATCTAGCGGTCTGTTGTTGTCTCATGTCGCAGTTCTGACCAGTTAGTGACGATTCGCTCCCGGCCATCTGTGATAACAAGTTACCATCACGTTTTACGCTTGGTACCATAACGGTACGGTATGCTTGGAACCCCAACCGAGGTGGTACTAAAAAAAGTACCAGGTACCAGGTACTGTACCCAGTGGAAAACCCCCAAAAAGTGAACCGTAACCGAGCCTTACCATCTGTGCCATGCAGTGGAAAAGCGCAATAAGTTTCAGATTTTGAGAGCTGTAGAGCATCAATATACAATCAAAGCATATACATTTGAATTGTTAACATACACTGTAAAATAAAATCCTACTTTTATGGAAAATAACTCTTTCTTTCTTTAAAAAAACAGCCATTTTCCTCCACTTTAAATTATACTAAAAACTCTGTAAAATTACTAAAAATATCTGTGAAATTAACAATTCGGTTGTCATTTTAATTTGTGAAATCACCATCAAATGCTTACACTGTAAAAAAAAAGCTGCCAAACAAATTAATTTAAATAAAGTGCAAAACCTGTTACAGAAATTTGACAGAAAAACATTATTTTACAGGTATTTCCTTAATTATTACAATAAAACAACTTCACTTTAGAAGAAGAAGAAGACGATGAATGGTCAGATGACTTGCAGCAATGGCTCCTAAACTAAAAATGTAAGATTAATGTAAAATATCCTAATTTAAGTGCAAAACCTTTTAACAGAAAGATGCTTTTAACACCTTCACTGTAAGAATTTTTTTATTTAATGAAAATTAATACTAATAATAAAATTGGCAAATGACTTGCAGCAACAGAACATTAAACAGATCTTTCAGCATCTTCACTTATTACTAACCAGTTTGATACATTTCATACAAAAGTTCTTGCTGAGAATTAACAGGTATAGATGTCATTTTTTATTGAAAATAGTAAAGTTTGATGTCACCATGATAGAGATCAGTGTTTGCTTTAGCTGGGCTCTTGACTCTTGATTTCTTGAATATTAGTTTTACTCTTGGTGTTTTAACTGTGTAGCCTATTTCTGAAACACATTCATTAAAGCTACTAATGTGAGAGAAAATGTGATCAGATGATGTTGTGGCCTAATTCACTGTTCTCATCCAGAATCTATATTTACATCGTGTGTTAAGCAAATATGATAAGATTTTTTAAAGTCATTATAAAGAAAATGTTTTGAGCTCTGTATTTTAGATGCAAAGAGACATCAAGAATGAGAATCAGTGTATAAATCTCAACACAGGTGACAATCAACAAAAAGCTTTTTGTGACTTTAGTAGCTTGTTTTATGATGTTCAGAGATGATCTGTTTATCTGAATATTTTGTTTGTCACCATGGTTGAGATTTATACTCGATGTTTTTATCTAGGTGTTTGGGTGGGTATTATGACCCTCTGAAACATTTTCTGCTAATTGCTGTATAAAATTAGTTTAAATATCACCTTAAATGAATACTAATCTAAAGAGGAAAAAAAAATTAGAATCAGACCAGCACGCTGACTATACCACAGTTAAGTCCAAGAAAAAACTCGCACTGTACACATACATTTTTAAAGCTTCTGTATCCCCTAAGGACTAGGACTGAGGGGCCGGAGCATGACAGGTCGTGTGTAAAGGAGGGACCTTAGCAACATACACCCGCTCGTGGTCCATAACTCTTTGGCCAACCTGCCCCAAAGTCAAGATAATAAGGGGCCACTGAAAGGGCCTGCAGATCCCCACCTCTCTTGAGAGAAGACATCGCCAGCGGAAGGTAGTTTTGATAGTAAGATGCGTTTCCCTTCAGGCGTCATTTCCTCGTGGAGGAGCTCTGGATTGTAGATGTCTCACCGACCTCGGGTGAGAGACGCGAAGCTATGATTTGTGCCACCCTCAGGGGCCCACCCACAACTTCCACGCTCCCGGCGGGGTGAAGATCATACCCTCCGCCTGTGAAGAGACTCTCCTGACGGGTATCTCCCCACGAGCGCCGTCCGATGAGAGAAATCCAGGTTCCGAGACCATACTCGGCCCCCACGAACTAGGTCTACTAGCAGAAGACGCCCCCGCCCCCCGGCCGCCCTCTCTCCAGAACTCTCTGGAGCAGAGCGATTGGGGGAAAAGCGTACAGACGAAGCCTTGTCCAAGTTTGTACTATGGCATCCAGCCCCAGTGGAGCTGGCTGACTCAGAGAGAACCAGAGGGGACAGTGCAATGTCATATGAGTCGCAAACAGGTCCACCTGAGCCTGGCCAAAGACTCTCCAAGTCTGCTTCACCCCTCGGGTTGAGGCATCTATTCCCCGGGCCTCGGTCCCTGCCTCGACAGGATGTCTGCTCCAAAATTGAGATGCCCAGGAATGTAAACTATTCTCAGTGAGAGAAGTTTGCCCTGGGACCACAAGGATCTGGTACGCTAGTTTGTACAAACGGCGTGAGTGCAGACCTCCCTGGTGGTTGATGTAAGAGACCACCGCTGTGATGTTAGTGCGCACCAACACATGGTGACCTCTTAGGTCTGGGAGGAAGAGTCTTAGTGCATGAAGCACTGCCAGCATCTCCAGGCAGTTGATGTGCCACTTGAGATGGCGACCGCTCCACAGACTGTGGGCAGGGTGGCCACTCATGACCGCTTCCCAACCGGTGAGTGTCCATGCTTAATCCCGCTGAAATGAGCGGGGTAAACCAAACTGATTCTGTAGCCTCTCTCTACAGTGTGCAGGACCCACTGATACACATTTGGCAGTAGTTTCCACGCTCCCAAAACGTCTACTAAGGGAATCAGTCTCTCGAGACTGATCTCTGGTGTAATGCGAGCAGCCAGCTCGGTGCCCTGTAACGGCGAACCGGCAGGGAACAACTGAACCCGCTGCTCTAGAGACCTCCGTGGAGGTGGTAAGCCTCTTAGCCCCGCTACTTTGTCGGGCGGTGACTGAGAGTGGTGCTTGCGGGAGACCGCTGCGCCCCGCCGCCCTGTAACTCCGGCAGGGTTAGCAGACTGATCTCCTGAGGGCACTGAGGTGAGACGGACACTGTGTAATGCGGTGTAACCTGCTGCACCCCAGAGGGGACTGCCCTCATAAATCCTTGGCCAGTGGCGTCAGGACCTTCTTCGGAACTATGACGTACCGCGCTGTAGAACCCAGACTGTCTGTCGAGAGGAGGGACAACCTCGATGGCCTCCTTCCTCAAAAGAGTGACTACTTCTTGTTCCATGACCAGAGCCTGCTCGGGGCCCACCAGTGTGGGCGTCCCCTCTCTACAGTGTGCAGGACCCACTGAGAGACATTTGGCAGTAGTTTCTACGCTGCTAAATAATCTACTAAGGGAAGCAGTCTCTCGAGACTGACCTCTGGTGCAATACGAGCAGCCGGCTCGGTGCCCTGTAACGGCGAACCTGCAGGGAACAACAACCAGCTGCTCTGGGGACCTCCGCAGAGGCCGCGAGTCTCTCAGTGCCGCTACGTTGCCGGGCGCTAACTGAGAGTGGCGCTCGCGGGAGACCGCTGTGCCCTGTAACTCCGGCAGGGTTAGCAGACCGATCTCCTGAGGGCACTGAGGCGAGACGGACACCGTGTAATGCGGTGTAACCCGCTGCACCCCAGAGGGGACTGCCCTCATTAGTCTTGGGCCAGTAGTGTCAGGACTTTTTGGGCGAGGAGCTCTTAGTCTTAAGTACGGTCTGCAGATCTGGCTTAGACTTCGAGGCCCCCGACCTAGAGCATCGCCTTGACCCACTGTCTCGACATGGGGGAGTACGTGAGGCCACTCTCTGTTTTTCTATTTTTGTGCACTGCTGACCACCTCAACCTCCTCAGAGGAAGAGAGGTAACCTTGTGCTCTCACTCGAGAAAATTTATTTATTTATTTTTTCCAAGTGCCTCTGTGTATCTAACTTCTCATAGTCAGAAAATACTTCATTTTATTCCTCAGAATTAAATGCAGTCAACAACCAGAGGGGTAAATACGGTCTGGTGAGTAAGATTTACATCGAAATCGAATTACGTAATATATACGTGTTGCCTCGGCAGCACGCGAGCCACTCAGTCACACCAACAACATCAATATCCTCAGAAAAAGATGGCCGCATCAGCAACCTCTCACTCAGAGGGGGAAGAACCGCAGAGCGGGCTTCCAAGCCTCGAGAACGAGCTCTAGATCTAAGGAACACGGGTGGAGATAGGAAGAGCCATCTCCAACCCGTCATTATGCGTTCCCAACGAACTCAGTCGCCCGCCCCGTGCCTCACGTCCTAGACTTTGCAATCGCACGATCACAGCACGACACACCTCCTCGAGCTGCCCACGCGAGCGGAAGCGCTTCATCACAGCGGCTTCTTTTTTTTTTTTTTTTTTTTTGAGAGAGAGCGCGACGCGCGGCTCCGCTCCTATTGTGCTGTTCATGTTATAGATTATAAGATCAGGCATAATATGCTTGTGTAACTGGTGTTGGTGCAACTGGCGAGCTCTCTGACGCCCTCCGTATCAATCTCCTCGGAGAAAGACAGGTGGAGCGTTGCGCCCTCTCCCCGGGGGGGAAGTACCACAGCGCGGGCTTCCGAACCCCGAGAGCGGGCGCTGGATCTGGTGGTTAAGGAAGTAGATAGGGACGCGACCGTCTACATTCCCTCCACCGGATCCGTATGCGAAACCCACGAGCACAGCCGCCGTTCTGCCTTGGTGAAAGCGGGGCCGGCGCCACGAGAAACGCTAGTGAAAGCTCTCTTCTCAAAGAGAGCCCTCTGAGAGCGAAGCAAGGCAGTAACAAACGCTACCAAAAACGGCCGTCAGCTCCCTTTTTTTTCCGAGAGCTGACTCTGCGTGCTTGCTCTCAAGAAGACAACAAACAAACTGTGTGTATCCCCACCCGTAAAGTAACGCGGGCAGGGAAGAACACACACAGCCTGAACGCTGCCTGCCCTCGCCTTAGTGTCTGGTTTTGTCTTTCTTTAGATTTCGTGACAGACAACACTAAATAAAACTCACAAACAGATATCAGACTGAAACACTCACAGAGCGCTGCTGAATGACAAAGCTGGAGTGCTGGCTCGACCGTCACTGGTCTTTTATAGCTTCCTGGTCATTACGTCACCCACCGTGATGTCTCGCCCATCTATTGGTCTGATTACACACTAGGTTCAGAGCCCGTCACGCTGAAGGGTGTTCCCCTAGCGTTTCCGACGCAGCACGAGTTCCTGAAGAGGAACACCTGTATACAGACCCATTTTACAGAGCTCTTTTTTTACGGCGCTTTATTAAATCAGGATAGTTTCCTTTAAGTTTACGTTTTTGTTTGTTTGTGCATGCCTTTCTGCATCATATTAGCCTTTTTGCTTGTTTGTTTGTTATGTTTATGTGTCTTTTTATATCCGTCTCTGTACCATCACTGGTCTGAAAGTCAGCCCAAAAAGAATTCAAATGCAGAAAATATTGTCTTTTTTGAACATGTGTACAATGGCCTCTTAGTACTAGAGCAAGATTTTTTTTATTGAATCCAGCTGTTGATATAGTCATATTATTGCACATGCATAAATTATACCCCCCTCTGATAAATACAAAAAAATACGTTTTTTCTTTATGGTTCATTAATACAGTTAAGAGAATGATGCAAATGAAATGTATTAAATATATACTTCTAACCCGAACTGAGAAAATCATGTCTAATAAGGTAAACCGCCATACAGTAAATTAGCCAATTTTGTTTGAATGAATGATTGCAGAAATGAGTACACCTTAGATTTAATTCAGCAAATGTATTTTCTAGTAATTAGTATGTCCTCCATAATTTTAAGTATACTTCTCTGACCCTTCATTCACTCGCGTGGTCGAGTGTGGTCAAATTCATGACATCATTTTCATAAAAACCAAACACCGGGCGACAAAGAGGCCGACATTCGTCAGAACTGTTAAACAGAAATTTATTCACAGGACCTTTACAGATGAGGCTTCCAACTTCACAAGAGTTCAACACTAATGCAGTATAGGGGAAGCAAAACACAGCGCCTTATCTGGTGCGGCGTGACAACTCCGATCCTCGCTGCCAATGAAGGCTGAGGAGCCGCGGGGAACAGTCAGATTGGAAGTCGATGAAGCTCAGCGACAGCAATACTGGCAACCCTGGTGAACCAGCTCATTAGGGCTGAAGGGGTAGTCGTATTTTAGTGGTGTGGTAGTGGGTCAGGTTGTCCGTCGATCAGCTAAGTCCGTTTTGTGAGGCGTTTGGTGTAAGAGCCATTGTCTAGTTGCGCAATATCGGCGTACGGCGTGAGGCAGCTGTGCTTCTTCTCATGACACATACTACAGTATGTGCTGTTTACACTCCTGAGTGCGACTGACCCTCCTTAACTAACAAAGGGGCATTCTCAGGAACTGCACGCCGTGGTTGAGTCTAGAACCTCACCATCCTAAGTCCGTCAGGCTATCTTGAGAGGCTGAGTGTCGCAATCGTTAGCCCATCTACTCACTAGTGGGTCCTCAGGCTCATTCTAGGACACGTGCACCTGCTATTCCACGTCTCATGGCTACTCCCACTATGTGTCATCGGTCATTCCAATACCAGGGCTTATCATACTCACCGCTATGTCTTCATGAAGGACGCAACATCTATCCTCTTACGTACCAAGTCCTGATGCTCTGACAGATCAGCGACTCACTTATTTTTCGATCCGTTTCAAAACAAACAGTTCTTGCTGGATGAAGGACCTAGATCACCCTCAGCTCAACCTTGCGCAAGACAGAACTACTTTTAGTTCCACAACCATTGTTTCATCACATTTTCACCCACTCCATTTAGGTTCATCAACTCCATACACCTCCTCCAAACAGCCAGAAAGCAGCTAACTCTTTCTCAAAGACTTTCTCAACCAACACTCGCTAAAACTGCTCTCATCCGGCAGATTGCTTTATACAGACCAGTTACGTCTTGCTGACTATCCGCCGTTCGGTTCAGAACATGAGGGCCAAAACAACCTAACTCGTGTTCAAGGCGCGTGCGGTCTGACTCCGGTTTCCAGCTGGGCTATTGCGGATGCTCTCTCTTGGCGTTCTTCCGCCAGGATCTAGCGGCCTCAAGCCCGTTACAATTAATCCAGAACGCGGCAGCAACATTGATTTTTAATGAGCTGAAAAGAATGCATGTCATACCTCTGTTTATCAGTTTGCACTGGCTGCCAATAGCTGCTCACATAAAATTGAATGCATTAATGTTTGCCTACAAAACCACACTGGCTCTGCACCCACTTACCTAAATTAATTACTTCAGAGTTATGTGCCCTCCCGGGTGCTAGACAGGCCGTGCATTCTTCTCAAGCGAAGCGTCGCCTTTATGCCTCGTTGTGCCATCCCAAAGAGGCACAAAATAACTTTTACGGACTTTTAAATTAAATGTTCCCTCTTGGTGGAATGACCTGCTCAACTCAATTTGAGCAGCTGAGTCCTTATCCATCTTCAAGAATCAGCTAAAAACACATCCCTTCCTCTTTATTTGACCCTCTAATCTAGCACTCTCTTCTACATTATACTTCTGGAAAAAACTTGGCCCTTTTAAGACGTGCACTCATTAATTTACTAACTGCTTGTTTTCCTTAAACAAGCTGCTCTATTCTTTTCTATTATACTGTAGGATACGTATTTTTTCGCGTTAGTTCACTTTAATATCTGTACCAGGAGGCAACTAAGGGGCGGATATGCTTCTAGCTCCTATCGGTTGGGAATACACGCACCACTCGCGAGTGGCGTTAGGAGTGAGGCATGGCCCTGTGCACTTTAAAGTTGTGTGCGTTCCATACCCAAGCGCCAGAAAGTAAGTGGTTTATTTTGCATTCTCTGCAGACAACTCCGTGGCAAGGTGTTCAATTACCACGCGTGCGTATTGTGAGTGTGTGGCACCGTGATGTTGGGTTTACATCTAGTCTCGTAGTCCCGCCCAGCCCGATATGTGGCACATAGTATGTTCTTTGTTATACTACACTGGTTTCGGAAGCTAAATGCGAATGTCACATGCAAGAAGGGCAGAGCGACGCCTGCGGCGTGTCGTCCGTGCCACGCTTTCCCTACTAATCCCATGTTCTCCGCCGGTGTCGCGCACCACGTGCCCGTCTCAACCGTTCTGCGAGATAGGTTGAATGCTACACTAGCACTCAGGGTGAATCAGTGCGGTAAGAGGATTTCCACGCCCATTCCATGATGATTATTTATCTGGGGATTGTGTTAGCCTTGTAAATGTGTAACATCCTTATCGAATTTATAGAAAGCGGTAATATTTTATAGCTAATTCTACCTCCTATTATGTTTCCGCGAGGGCAGACCACACACACATGTCCCAGCACACCACATACCCCTCCAAGCGAGCCCGCTCCCAAATCCCCACCAGTACTACTCTGCCTGGAACCCGTATGCTCACTAAATGGTCAGCGAAGACACCCCCCATAACGCTGATCTACAGCGTGCTGGTAGCGCCTGTGCCTCGCTGCACGGGGGCGCCGCCAGCCCGCGCCTGTACTGGCGTTGACGACGAGTCGGCCCGTTGGCACAGGCTAGACAGCAGAAAAATCCAAGGTTCCACCTCTCACTATCTGTTTTCTTTTAATTTATTCTATATTAAAAATCACCAATAATAAATAATCCAACCGGGCTACGTGGACGGCAGTAATGCTAATGCCCCGACTCGTGGTATTACTTACCGTAATATCATTGCGGCTCCCGTTCAGGTGGTTGGAGGGTTGATGCACTTGTCATGCCTCATTGTACTCTAGCTTGGTAACGCTCTGCTAGTGCCTAAGTGTTAATGTAATGTCTCCTTCAGTGCTCCTCTGCGAGGCTTGATAATATATTCGAATGTTGCTCAACTCGTCTCTACAGAATCCCCCACAGGTGCTCAAGATTGTTAAGGTGAAATACATGTCCACTGAAGGATTCACCTTGGCAGAATGAATATATTCATTGTCATACTGAAAAAAATACCTCCAACACTCTCCTATCTTACGCATGGCATGCGGAGAGGGAGACTTCGTCTGGTTCATTTTTTTGTTTTTTATCTGTACATCACACCAGTGGTGTGTGAATCTGCATGACGCTTGATGCAGCACAACTCCCTCACATGTTCAGCACTCATACACCCCTATAGAAGAGGTTTACTACCACTAAACTTCACTGTGGGAACCAGGCACTTCTGTACTCTCTCTGGCAACACCCATACATTTTTGGATTCTGTTAGATCTGAATGATTGGCTTGGTCCTATGCGACTAGATTATGATTCCCAGATTTCTGTAAATATGGGCCTTAACCTCCAAAATGGTTTAAATTGTTATTTATTGTGCTTTGGCTACAGTATGTATTCCATTATGGCAGCACGCATGCAGATCCTTCTGCGGCGCTCCTTAACATTGAGGATAACAGTCACTGGTTTCAGAGCTTTTTTGCCAGCTCTGAGACACTTAATTGGTATTTCTCCTGCACCTTTTCCAGCCAAAAATCACTTATCACTAAATGAAGGCTTAAAGTGAAGGCCTGATTATTTCAGGAGCCTTGTCGCAAGTCCGTTTTTGAATTTCTGTGACACTTTTGCTATATTTCCACACTTAAAACAACGATTTGGTATTCCTTTGCTACCATTGTCCTCTTTTGTGCTAAAAATTAGTCTCCTGACTGGTCTCTCCCAAGTGTTAACACTGTTTGCAGCATGAAGTTTGAGAATGATTTAGTAATTCAGTTTTATTTAGTAACTTTCAAGAAGGTGTACTCATTTTTGCAACACAACAATTTATTACTTTGATAAGAAAATTGTATTTTCTTAAATAATTTTAACATTCTTCTTTGATCAAGCAGATTTGCTGGAATATTACATTTCTAAATAACCCTAACAAGGAGTAATTGCTGAATTGCTGTCTTGTGAAGCACTCTTTTTTTTACAACCAATTAATCATTTTAATGTATTATAATTACCAGTAGGGTATCGGACGTACTTTCATAACCTTCCACTTAATTTTTTTACATGTCTTTGGCTTTAATAACTTGCAGCCATTGCTAAAATCTTTTAAGTTAATACCTTTTTTCCTCATTAATGTACACGCAGCACCCCCTATTGACAGAAAAACACCGAATTGTTGACATTTTTGCAGATTTATTACAAAAAGAAAACTGAACATATCACATGGTCCTAAGATTCAGACCCTTTGCTCAGTATTTAGGAGAAGCACCCTTTTGATCTAATACAGCCATGAGTCTTTTTGGGAAAGTTGCAACAAGTTTTTCACACCTGGATTTGGGATCCTCTGCCATTCCTCCTTGCAGTTCCTCTCCAGTTCTGTCAGGTTGGTTGGTAAACGTTGGTGGACAGCCATTTCTCTCCAGAGATGCTCAATTGGGTTACGTCAGGGCTCTGGCTGGGCCATTCAAGAACAGTCACAGAGTTTTTGTGAAGCAACTCCTTCGTTATTTTAGCTGTGTGCTTATGGTCATTGTCTTGTTGGAAAGTAAACCTTCGGCCCAGTCTGAGGTCCTGAAGCACTCTGGAGAAGGTTTTTGTCCTGTCCCTGCAGCTGAAAAACACCCACACAGCATGATGCTGCCACCACCATGCTTCATTTTTGGGACTGTATTGGACAGGTGATGAGCAGTGCCTGCTCATACCGCTTAGAATTAAGGCCATAAAGTTCTATCTTGGTCTCATCAGACAGAGAATCTTATTTCTCCCCATCTTTGAGTCCTTCAGGTGTTTTTTAGCAAAACTCCATGCGGGCTTTCATGTGTCTCTCACTGAGGAGAGGCTTCCGTCGGGCCACTCTGCCGTAAAGCCCTGACTGGTGGAGGGCTGCCGTGATGGTTGACTTTCTACAACTTTCTCCCATCTCCCGACGGCATCTCTGGAGCTCAGCCACAATGACTTTGGGTTCTTCTTTACCTCTCTCAACAAGGCTCTTCCCGATAGCTCAGTTTGGCCGGACGGCCAGCTCGAGGAAGGGTTCTGGTCGTCTCAAACATCTTCCATTTAAGGATTATGGAGGCCGCTGTGCTCTTAGGAATCTTAAGTGCAGCAGAATTTTTTTTTTTTGTAACCTTGGCCAGATCTGTGCCTTTGCCACAATTCTGTCTCTGAGCTCTACAGGCAGTTCCTTTGACCTCATGATTCTCATTTGCTTGTCTGACATGCACTGTGAGCTGTAAGGTCTTATATAGACGGGTGTGTGTGGCTTTCCTAATCAAGTCCACTCAGTATAATCAAACACAGCTAGACTCAAATGAAGGTGTAGAACCATCTCAAGGATGACCAGAAGAAATGGACAGCACCTGAGTTAAATATATGAGTGTCACAGCAAAGGGTCTGAATACTTAGGACCATGTGATATTTCAGTTTTTCTTTTTTATTAAATCTGCAAAAATGTCAAAAATTCTTTGTTTTTCTGTCAATATGGGTTGCTGTTTGTACATTGAGGAAAAAAAATTAACTTGATTGTTTTAGCAAATGGCTGCAATATAACAAAGAGTGAAAAATTTAAGGGGGTCTGAATACTTTCCGTACCCACTGTATATTTGTCTTTTCCTTGCAGGCCTAACATTTGTAAGTTTTTGAGAACAAAAGTGTACTTTAGTTAGTGTGTTGTAATAACAGATGCATATGGACAAGACGGCTAGATGTCTGTCTGAATATAAAAATAACCATAACAACCCATGACTTGAGTAATGAGCTGAAGTAATCAAAAACCAAATTTGTTTTGCCAGTAAAAGAGGGGAGGTTTGCTGAATTGCACATATGAAGAACCAATTATATTTCAGCAAAATGTGTTCTTTTTGTCGGAGGGATGCTCTGCGATTGGTATGAGGTCCTCCCAGCCTTGATTAAAGCATATTCAAAGGCACTGTCTGCAGTCTGTCTGTTACAGCTGTGCAGCAGTTTAGTTGAACACTGAAGATCTTAGACCCGATTAATAGTTTTCAAAAGGGGCGAAACGTCGTCCAGAACTCCGCAAACATCACCAATAGACGTTCTAGAGTATAAATTTGTATGCATCGCCACTTGACCCTTTGGGGATACGTAGCCAGTAACCGAGACCCCAGCAGGTATCTTAACTTGGGTGCATAGGGGAATTTCTACCATAGGTTGTACTCATTTATGCGGTGCACTGTAACTTTGGAGTTCTATTCTTTTGATTTTCTCTTGCTCATTGACTAACTGAATATTTTTTTTGGCCTCAGGTTCTATATTGTTCCTAAGGGCTTTCTAATGTTTCTACTGCATTTCTGACCAATCACTGTTTGTTGTTTTCATAGTGGTTCTATTTTTGTCCTTTCCGTATGTGTATCCTGACTGAACTTTGCATGTACCATCAACTTCTGTGGCTTGAATGGCTCTCTAATACAGTGGTTCCCAACCACGTTCTTGTACCCTCAAGACTACACATTTAGCAAGTCACCTTACACTCCTAACAAACCTTATTCCACTCATGATCTTATTTGTAGAGACTCCAAAAACTGAAATGGGTGTGTCAGACAAAGGAGACACGCAAAATGTGCAGTGTTAGGGGTACACCTCTAATAAACTCTCACATTAACTTAAGTTTGTGTCCACCCCTCACTCACCATTTCTTCAATTTCTCAGTGTTTTTCTTCATCCTGCAGTGAGTAAAAACAAAGTCAATGTTTATTAAAAGAGTTTTCATAGTGTAAAAAATACAAAGGTGCTTTGGATGGTTCAATTTCTCAGTGTTTTTCTTCATCCTGCAGTGAGTAAAAACAAAGTCAATGTTTATTAAAAGAGTTTTCATAGTGTAAAAAATACAAAGGTGCTTTGGATGGGAAAGTATGGGGACCATAGGATCCAAGTAATGAAAGGTTATATTAAAGAACCAGCTACCTGGGCTGCAATGAACATAACACACCCACAAAGTATAATAGAATATTATATAGATGATAATATATACATATATACGATGTGTGTGTCATATATATCGTCTATATATATGATATATAATAGTATAATACACGTTACCTAGTAAACACATGTGGGTTTGGTCCTCTTAAGGATTATTAATTCCAAACCACATCCTGATCGGGAACCTACTGATATGACCCCACAGACATGCTACAACTACTCTCTATCTGCAATAGCCTGGAAAATACCACACTCCCTCTGTGAAACGAAGGTCACGACTGCACCGATACTCATTTAGCGAGTGTTCTTAAAACAGCCAAAAACACCCTGGACTGAACTTTCGGCAGTTGCGGGAATATTTATGGTATATCATTTATAGGGATCACTTAACTCACACATGGGATCTTGAGGACAAAATATTCAAGTTAAAATCTTTAATTATCCAATTGTGTAGTTTGTTGAGAACAAAATGACTGCCTGAACCCCAAAAACTATGGGTTGTCACTGGAAACCAAAATCATCACCACAATTAGATCTGGATTCAACAAAATACCGCTGGTCTCGTATATTTCCCTTTCCTAGCAGAGGTTCTGACAATACTCCCCATTGGACATGAATATTAAAAGGTAACATCGATCGTTTATCAAATGTATATATTTATTACAATTTAAGTATTAGTATATTACTTTTAGTACATGGGCAGAAGGCCATGCGACTGAGAAAGATAATGGTAACACTTTACATTATGGTTCCCTTTGTAAAGGGCTTATAAAGGTGTTCATAAATGACTAATAACTAATTTAAACATGCATTTTAAATCATTGATAATTAGTTATAGTGTTTATATGTGTAATTGCTGTGTTGGTTCAATTTATTAGTTACCATACAAATAAATAACCACACCGGCACTGCCGTGGATGGTTCACTCGTGTGGAGGTACTGCAAGTGTTGTCTGGGGGGATGGCCAAATACTGAAGTTACAGTTGGCTTTATCATGATATCAAAAATAATTATTGATTGCTTATTAATATGATAATGTTCTGTAATGGTGCTTTCAGTCATTGATTTAATGATTTTTACAAAACTGCTAAATTAGATATTTTCATTATTAATATCTCATCAAGTCATGGTTGTGCTTTTATGTTTTTTCCCCCCTCCAAAATAAAGTTTGATAATTTCTGTCACAGATATGAACTTAGTTTGCTCTTTTCTGTTGTATCTCCTTGCTCTGGTTTGCCCTTCTTGTGTTTTTATTCATTATCATGTTATGTCATTATTAGTTAACTCCCTGCACCTGTCTTTCCCTCATCAGTTCCCTTATTTAGTCTCCATCCTGAGTTCTTTGAGTTTGTCAGTTATTGAACTTATGTTGCCCTGTGTGCTATTGTTTGCTTCATCTACTGGATCTCCATTAAAGGATTTTATTATTTTTTATCATCACCCTTTTTATTCATGCATTTATAACTGTTTATCAATGATTTATAATGCATTTGTACATGAGTTATTAGTCATATATGAATGCCTTTATAAACCCTTTACAAAGGGAACCTTAATGTAATTTTAATAATTTTAATTTAACTGGCACATGTAATTAATTTAAAAAAAAAATGTTGTGGATTGAGAGAGGGACAAAATGGAGGAGGGACCTTGAGCTAAGACTAAAACTTGGGTCCGAGGTTCTAATGTGCCAATATTAGAGCACTGCCTACTAATTTATGGCTAATCTATGATTTTTCAATCATAGTAGTTGCAGCATATACTGCCACTGCACATAACATGAATGAAACATTAGCAGTAATTACAGGTGTAACGATACCCTCATGTCATGATTCAATACATATCACGATACTGCACTCACAACACAATATTATTACGATACTCCAAGACTTATGGAAAAAGGTTAACAGAAAATGTACTGTTGATTAAAATGCTAAATTTGGTATTACAATGGGGGTGTAAATTAATAGGCTTGGACTTGGTGCTGGTAACTCAATGCACAGGACAGTGGTGAAACCAGAATAAAAATATTCATGATTCTGAAGTTGAAAATACAGAATTATTTTAGACGAATATGTTTGCACTCTGTCACTGACTAGATATATTTAAAATAATGTAGGCCACTTTTTACTGGTAACATAAGACATTTGGCATTACCCACATGACCCACAAATATTCCCCCATTGCATTATTATACATTATATTCAACATTATATATAGTAGTTTAATGTAGTTTTTCCTCACAAAGTAATTTTCATTTTGGGTGATTTGTACACAAGATTGTCACTATCCATGATACATATTGTTTCATTTTTTGTACTGAGATATATCGTGACACAATATATTGTTACACCTCTAGCAGTAATATGTCAGGGGCACAATACTAAAAGAAATTCAGAGAATTACTGTATACTCTCTGAAACCTAAGTACTACAGTATTAAAAAATGGGGACAATTTAAACTAAAGCTGCTGCAAGAGGTCAAATACTCACATATCAAAAATCGCCTTCAGCGTTTCCTTTAGGTCTTCTTCTCTGAAATTATATCATAAGATTTAAATATAATTATGTTTCAAAGAATGTGCCATTAAAAGTCATGTACTGCACTGGCTTGCCTTGCCTTGTATAGCCCTGCCATGTCTGGCTCTTCTCTGCCTTTCTGTGCCAGAGACTGTGTTTTCCCCTACTGGCTAGTTTTGATTTGTTTTTGTTTAGAATTTAAATAAAGGCCCATTATTGCTGCCTATTATTGCTGCATTTGAGTCCTTGCCTCATCCCTCAACACTACACCTGGCAGACATCACTTCTTCACAGACTGGATAGAAGCTGTGGAGTATGCAGGGGTGTAGACTTGCAGAGCCAGGTGTTCAGTCCTTTTAACTTTTAAAGTTTAACTCAAAACCTAATTAAACCAACTTATCAAGGTCTTCAGTATCACTAGAAACTTCCAGGCAAGTAGGTTGGGGCAGACTGGAGTAAACTCTGGAGTACATTGGCCCTCCAGGACCAGGACTGGATAGCCATTGTCTCCAGGAACAGGGCTGGGAAACACTGCTCAACAGCAGTGTATGTCTTCCATATCTAATACACCTGATTCAACTTTAGTAGAGACTGAAAGACCTGAATTGTGTGTGTTCGATAAGGGAGACATACAAAATGTGCAGTGATGGGATGCCTCCAGGACCTGTTTGAAAACCCCTGTTTTAAGCAAGTTACAAGATTAAAGGCAGAGTAAGTCGTTTCTGGTAGCCAATGTTGATATTTGAAATCACCAAAACAAACATGCCCCTACCCCAAAAGGGTCTTGCCCCTATTTTGATAGCTCCACCCTACATATACGTATGCAACCCCCAGGCAAAGATTAGTTCTGTGAAACGAAGCAAAAGCAATGCCGTGTCTACGACGTGAGCGGTGCGGCGCAACAAATCCCCGACAGAAAACTGCAGCCGGGTTCTATTTATGACGTGCTGACACAAATTTCAAATGGTTTTCAACGGTCGTTTGATCGCGTCCAGTGTAGGCAGACTTTAGCTGTTGTAGACACGGTGTTACTCACCCATTGAGAAGAAACAAAGCAACCTCGGCGTCCGATCGCAGGCCTCCGCTCCTTGAGTTCTCTCCAGTGCTGGAAAGCTGATCCGATATTTGCACGGGTCCTACTTCTTGCCTTATTCCGCAGACGTTTTCCTCTTTTGTTTTTTATCAGCCATCTCTATCTTTCTGTCGCTCGGCTCGGCTAATGTCTGTCCCATGCACTGAAAGCTCTCTCCTCCACATCATGAGTAGACACGCCCCTTATTGCTGATTGGCTACAAGTTTGTTTTGCTATTCGGCCCAAATCTGTTTTCTAAAGTGTTTTTGAAAAATCACATACCCTGCCTTTAAACTAGCTTGCCCTTATTATAATTAACAAAGAACTGAATGTTGTGGAGTTTTTAATCTGATGTTAAATATAAGCTTTCCTGAGTTTGGTCATTATTTCCAAAGGTGAATTAACAATATAATTTTGTTCAGTGTATATTTGTGTGTCTGACTATTTTTACACACCTGTTAATTCTGTTCCTTGTCACTACCATCTGAAGATCAGTTAGAGAGAGGAAATCACAGTTGAAATAATGCAGCTGAAGAATGCAGGCCAGAAGGAAGAAGGCTGGCAGTAAGATTTGTGCAAATAGTTCAATGGTGTCAAACTGTTCTAGCCCAATGTCTCGCAACCTGACAAAGAGTGAACACATGGATTTCATATGTGACATCTGTTACATAAATATACATACATGCTATATGAATGAAAGCAGAATCATTTTTGAATAGGGTCAGACATTATCAGGTAAAGGTAAAAGGTAAAATATGCCCCTGAAATCAATTTAAATAGGCAAATATTACACCCACATGTCACTGTTTCTGAATTATGACACATTATGTTTATGTATCTACATACCAGTACTTACCTCTCCTCTGGTATGCCTAATATCTTTTGGAACAGGTTACAGACGCTTTTAAACTGGTACATGTAGATTAGGATCAACACTAGCATGGAGTATCCAACCACTACCGCCCAGAAATGCTTCAATAGACTCCTCCATACTTCATAATGTACCTGGACACAACAGTTATATCAATATTGAAGTCAAATAGAACTCACAAACCATTTTACTTTGATAATGTGACACATTTCCAAGTGTAATTAGATTCAATGAGAGAACTATGTGTGTGTGTGTATGTGTGTGCATAAAATTAAATAAGTGCAAAAACATGCATTAAATGTTTATCAGGAAAACACTGTAAAGAAGAAAAATATTATTTAAAAACCTGTCAAATAACTGGCAGCAACAGAACATTAAACACTAACAGATCTCTCAAGATCTCAGCATCTTCACTTATTACTAAGCAGTTTGACTTCATTTCATCCACAAGTTCTTGTTGAGAATTATGTTTTATTAACATTTAAAATAATAGTCAACATGACGGAGATCATTGTTTGCTGTAGTTGGGCTCTTGACCCTTTTTTTATCCAATGGCTACAAATGCGAGAGAAAATGTGATCAGATGATGTTGGCTACTTCGTGCTGATGATAAAGTCATCATGTAGTGGACTGATTCACTAATCTCATCCAGAGTCTAATCTTTGAGTGTGTAAACTGTTAATTTACATTATTTACAACAGGTTTATGATATTATGGCATGAGTGTTCTGCCAATAAGATATTCTATTGTTTTTTTAAAAAGTTATTAGAAAGAAAATGTGGACAGTAACTAAGTACATTTACTTGAGTATTGTACTTAAGTACACTTTTTGAGTATTGGTACTTTATTTGAGTATTATTTTTTGGGGAACTTATGACTTTAACTTCTTAAAGTTTATTTAAGTGACAAATATTGTACTTTTCACTCCACTACATTTCTATCAAGGTCCTCAAAGTAAAAAGTCATTATTATATAGCAGCTTTGAAAGTCATTGGGTGATTTTTTTCTTCTCTAAAACACGACTTTCTTTTTTTCAGACAGTTTATCATTAATCACTCTTGTAGGGTTACATTAAGTGATTTCCCAGCATTTTTTGAACACTGATCAGTTCCAAATGTGATTTTTATTTACAACAATTCAATAATAAGAAGTTGATATTGTGGTATATATAAGACACAATGTTTTCTGATTTTGCTAAATTGTGTAAGTGAGAATATTACCTATAAAGCCACAGAAGACTTGTTGTGCATCGTCTTATTAAAACACAATAGGTGTTGGACTTGATGCAGCACTGCACAGACCGTTCTGTGTTTGACATCAAAGTACTGTGAGAGCGATTAGACAGCATTTAAAAAAAAATTTGTTTTGATGTCAAATCAGTCTTGCTGTTTTGCTTTTTTGTTAAAAAGTTCTGTTGTAAAGTTGTACAGCTACAGTGTGGTTGCTGTGTTTTAAAGCAGTTTGAGTATTTTTTTTCCTTGTCCTCTTTTTACCAGGTATCACTGTCCAATGATGAGTCTGGTTTCAAATGTGGAGTGTGCTACACATAGATGTTTGCACAACACGGCCAAACTTGTGTGAGATCATACCATGACGCCTTTTGGGGGTGGGTATAGGGTTTCAATTTTTTTTTTTTCCCCCCAAGGTTTTTTTTACATTCTAAAAGCTCTTTATTCTAAAGATACTACAAGCTAGTAGGTGTAATATATTCTATGTTGCCTCAATAGTATTTCAAGTATTATGTACAACAATAAAACATAAAAAAGGAAATTTACTTTTGGTACTTTAGTACTTTTAAAAGCAAGTATTTCTGTACTTTTACTTAAGTAAAAATCTCTTTACAACTTTTACTTTTAATGGAGTAATATTTGACCAGCAGTATCTGTACTTTCACTCAAGTAATGGAGTTGAGTACTTTGTCTGCAAATAACATTTTACAAAAGCATTGCAAATGTTTTATTGAAAGTATAATACATATACATAATAAAATACCATTAAATGTGAAGTGTCTGTATGATATGTACGGAAGAGGTTCCTGACCGACAGGTTAGTTTTATACAAAATGCTTTCTTATTTATGTCCAGTGAGTACTGGTGTTGAGTCCGGATGAAGGGATTTAGATGGAAATGTCCGTGAGAGTGCAGAGGATATGGAGAGTGGAGTAATCAGAGTCTTTTGCTTGATTGAGGCTGGAAGGGATCCGGGGGAAGCTCACACCTCAGCGATCCGGGAACTAGGAGATACAGGAGACACTAGGAGGAACACAGGAGGTAAGTAATGCAAGAAGTATTCAAAGGTAATCAGTAGCAAAGTCATTGAGTCCTCTACGTGTAAACGAGACCGGACAGTGAGGGTGTCTGAGGTGTGTGCTTTTATGCAGGCTGGTAATGAGGTGCTTGATTGGTGACAGGTGCAGGTGCAGGTGCTCAGAACTCAGGTGAAAGGGATCGTTGTGATTGGGTGGTGGCAGAGCCTGGCCAATCTGTAACAGTACCCCCCCCCTCCACGGCCTGCTCCTGATGGCCGAAAACCCCGACGTCGTCGTGGTCTACCTCTGCCCCGAGGTGCCAGCTGATCAGGATGGGCAGCATGGAACACAGACATTAAAGCGGGGTCTAATATATCGGTCCTAGGTACCCATGAACGTTCCTCGGGTCCATATCCTTCCCAGTCCACGAGGTATTCCAGCTGACCACCACGGCGCCGGGACTGCAGAATTTCCTTCACCTTGTAGACTGAGCCTTCATCCAAGATCAAGGGAAGAGGGGGTTCCTCCGTCTGGCCAGGCTCTGTGGGGAGAGAAACGGGGTCATGGTGAGGTTTGAGTAGTGATACGTGGAATGTGGGATGAATTTTGTACTGTGAGGGGAGTTGGAGTTTGTAGGTGACCGGGTTGACTTGTTCCAGGATGTTGAAAGGGCCAACAAATCTGGGACTGAGTTTTTTTACAGGGCAGGCGCAGTCTGATGTCCCGAGTCGACAGCCATACCTTCTCTGTCCTGGTTGATAGGTAGGTGTTTCACCTCGTCGAAGGGCCGCGGTTGTCTTCTGCCTGCGCACTGCCCGTTGGAGATGGTGGTGAGCAGCGTCCCAGACCCTCTCGCGTTTCTTTCCCCCGGCCCGTAGCTAAACCCCCTGCGGCCCCGGCGTCGTGAACAGTGGTGCTGGAGTAAGTCTGCCCCTACCATTTAAGCGTGTTTGCTTCTGGAACCCAAGCACGCAGTGGAAGGGAGTGAGACCAGTAGAAGGCAGTCACAGGGAATTCTGGGCATACTCTGCCCAGCCCAGGAACTGGTTCCAGGAAATCCTGGTGGCCATGGCAGAAGGTTAGCAGGAATCGCCCCACCTCCTGAATCTTCCTCTCCGTCTGACCATTCGATTGGGGATGGTATCCGGACAAGAGGCTTACGGTCACACCTAGGAGGTTAAAGAAGGCATTCCATACCTTGGAGATAAACTGGGGTCCCCGGTCGGAGACAATGTCTTCGGGAAGTCCATAATATCGGAAGACGTGATTGAATAGCCGCTCAGCAGTTTCTAGGGCCGTGGGGAGACCTCTGAGGGGCAGAAGGCGACATGACTTCGAGAAGCGGTCAACAATTACCAGGATGCATGTGTTACCTTCAGAGGGGGGGGTAGGTCTGTGACAAAGTCTACTCCTAGGTGTGACCAGGGGCGATTCGGCACTGGAAGGGGAAGGAGTTTGCCAGATGGTAAATGGCGCGGGCTTTTGGACATGGCACAATCCGGACATCCTTGCACGAACCTTCTTACGTCCCTTGCCATATTGGGCCACCAGAAGCGATCTCGTAGCAGCGAGAGGGTGTTGTTGGCCCCTGGATGGCCAGTGCCTCGGGAGGAGTGAGCAGAGTGAATGAGTGGGGTGCGCTGTGTCCGTGGTACGTAGTGACATCCTGGAGGAAAGCCCGGCTGATTGTTAGGAGCTGTGTTGGAGGCCACTGGAGGGGAATTCCATTCGATTGGACTGACGATTATCTTAGGTGGGATGATGCTTTCCGGTTCTTCGGGGCCTTCTATGTGACTGTGAATACGTCACAAGGCATCTGCCTTGACGTTTCTGGGACCAGGGCGGTAAGTAATGGTAAAATTGAACCTCGTAAAGAATAATGCCCATCGGGCCTGGCGGGGATTTACCCGTTTGGCCTCACGAAGGTCTTGGAGGTTCTTGTGGTCGGTCAGTACGGTAAATGGATGGGCTGCCCCCTCCAGCCAATGCCTCCACTCCTCTAGGGCCAGCTTGATGGCAAGGAGTTCTCTGTTGCCGATGTCATAGTTAATTTCCGCCGGGCTGAGCTTCCGTGAGTAGAAGGCACATGGGTGGAGTCTGGCTGGGTTCCCCTGCTGTTGGGACAGCACTGCCCCCACTCCTGTAGTGGAGGTGTCCACTTCCACAATGAATGGGAGGTCGGGATCTGGATGGACTAGGAGTGGGGCGCTAGTGAAGGCTCTCTTGAGAGAGGAGAAGGCTTCTAAGGCCTTAGGAGTCCAGGACAGAGACTTGGGTTTCCCTCGGAGTAGGTTGGTGAGGGGGCTGGTGATCCTGCTGTAGTCTAGAATGAAGCGACGGTAGAAGTTGGCAAATCCGAGGAATCGTTGGAGCTCCTTAATTGTTGTGGGTTCTGGCCAGGAGGTTATAGCTTCCACCTTCCCCTCGTCCATCTGGATACTGGTATAGTCAATGTCATACTCCAGGAATTGTACTGTGGGTTGGTGGAAGGTGCACTTTTCAGCCTTGAGGAATAGGTGGTGCTCTCTCAGGCGTTGGAGGACCTCCACAACATGCTGGCGATGTTCGGCCTGGCTCCGGGAGTAGATGAGGATGTCATCTATGTATACAATGACGAACTGATGGAGAAACTCTCGTAGCACCTCGTGCATGAAGTCTTGGAATACGGAGGGGGTGTTGGCAAGTCCATAGGGCATGACCAGGTACTTGTAGTGGCCAGTAGGAGTCACAAAGGCAGTCTTCCATTCATCCCCCTCCCGTATTTGGATGAGGTTATAAGCACTGCGGAGGTCCAACTTAGTGAAGATGGTGGCCCCATGGAGATGCTCAAGGGCACTTGTGACGAGGGGAAGAGGATATCGGAACTTGACTGTGATTTGTTCAATGCTCGGTAATCGATACAGGGCCTCAAGCCTCCGTCCTTCTTGGCCACGAAGCAGCTTGATGCAGCAGGGGAGTTAGATGGACGGATGTAACCTTGACCCAGCGCCTCCCTGATGTATTCCTCCATGGCCTTCTGCTCAAGAAGCGATAGGGAATAGATCTTTCCAAGAGGCACTGGCTCACCCGGAATGAGATATATGGCGCAGTCCCATGGCCGATGTGGTGGGGGTGAAGCGTGTGAGGGTCGGTGTGTTTGGGGTGGGCAGACCCTTCTCCGTGAAAGGGGGCATAGCCGGCGTGGGAGGCTGTGTCTAAGGATTGTCTGGGGTTCTGCCGGTGTTGAGCGGTGGGGGGGTCTCAAGTGTGGAGGTGGAATTCACAGGAAGGGCCTCGGGGAGTTTCTTCGGTGGAGATGGAGTCCCGGGGAAGCAGTCTGGGAAGCAATCCTTGCCCCACTTCAGGATTTCTCCCGGGGGGGGTCTCCGGGCGTCTTGGCGCAGGACAGATGGGATGTGGGTGGTGCTGTTATAGCGACGCGGCGAGCGTTCGCCCAAATTAGGGGGTCCCGCAGTAGACCCCGTGGTTGGGCCGAGAACCAGAAGATGAATGTCCTCCGAGGGAAGGAGGCCCAGACGAATAGTGATGGGTCCCAGGCTGTGTGTGCGTGACTGTGGCGACGCATAGGTGGTTGTTGGGCCAGTATCGAGCTGGACTTGGGTAGGCAGGGGGGGGAGGCTGTGTTCAGTGGCGGTAGTCTTGTTAATTTGAGCTGGCGCAGGTCCCGTGATATGAAGTTTCCTGCTGCCACGGAGTCGCTAAGGGTCTGATACTGAAATAAGACTCAGAGGCAGTAGCATTACACAGGTAGTGAGGGCTCCTCTTAATAATATTGTGTTGAATCACACGGTGCATGCCAAGATCATAATGCCCTGGTGCCACAATATAAACAGAGACCCCTGTCGGCTTCTCTGCACGCTCACGGGAAGATAATTCGTTGCTTTTCTATTATCATTGTTTTTCTGTTGTTTGGTTCTGGATGTAACTGGGCCTGGTCGGCGGAGGCATGAGGTTGGTTTGCGTTGCGGGGCATGCTCTGTATACAGGACCTGCATGCGGCCGGCATCGGATGTATATGCATGAACTTTTCCAATCCCAACGAGTCATCTTAGGCAGCGAGCTGTAACCGAAGCTGTGGTTCCAGCCCCTGTCTGTAGGTGGTCATTAGTGATCTCTCATTCCATCCACTCGCCGCAGCAGGAGTCCTAAACTTCAGCGAGTATTCGCAATTGACGTGGTCCCCTGTTGTAAGTGATAGAGTTGCTCCCCCACAGCGGCATCTCCGTCTGTCCTTCCAAAACACCTCGCGAAAATGCAACAGGAAGTTCTGCAGATCGTGAATGACGGGGATGGCCTGAGTCCAGATCGTTTCCGCCAATCGCAATGCAGGTCCTGTTAGCAAGGAGATAATAAAAGCGATTTTAGAGGCGTCGGTGGGATATGAGTGCGGTTGCATATTAAAGGTGAGATTGCACTGGAGGAGAAACCCGTTGCACTCCTCCGCCGAACCAGAGTTTCGCCTGGAACCGAACCGGAGGTTGGGCCATGGACTAGCGATGATTGTAGGCGCAGAATTGCGGGTTGGATGAAGAGGTGATGGGTGTTGATGGACGGAGTGCCGGTGGAGTGCGTAGCAACTCTTCGTAGTGATCTCGAGCTCCTGGAATGGATGGTGGTGCTCATCTGTGGCCGCCGTGAGGTTCCTGTCTTCGGTTACATGGGTCTGACACAACAGGTTAGTTATATACAAGTGTTTATTTTGGTCACAGTGAGTACTGGTGTGGAGTCCGGAGGATGTGAGGGTGAGGGAAAGGTCCGTGAGGGAGTGCAGAGGATATGGAGAGTGGAGTAATCCGATTCTTTTGCTTGATTGAGGCTGGAAGGGATCCGGGGGAAGTACACACCTCAGCGATCCGGGAACTAGGAGATATAGGAGACACTTGGAGACGAGGAGACACCAGGAGGTAAGTAATGCAAGAAGTATTCAAAGGTAATCAGTAGCAAAGTCATTGAGTCCTCTACATGTAAACGAGACCGGACAGTGAGGGTGTCTGAGGTGTGTGCTTTTATGCAGGCTGGTAATGAGGTGCTTGATTGGTGACATGTGCAGGTGCTCAGAACTCAGGTGAGAGGGATCGTTGTGATTGGGTGGTGGCGGAACCTGGCCGATCTGTTACAATATTATGTGTTTTTCTAAATAATTATTATTAATTTGCAGGGCTTGTTTTGTTTGTCTTATAGAAGCCTTGGCCAATAAGAGACTATTAACTACTATCATCCTTTTAATAACACAAAAATGTCTCACTAAAAATATCTACAAATCAATCAAACTGATCCGAGATCATATAAAAACCATAGAAACTGGTTCAATGTGTCGCCACTGAGAGTGGATCTCAATGAACTTGCAGATCACAGTGGTGGTTCACAAGATTCACTTGCAGTGCTTCAAAAGCACCCATCACTAATGTGAAGTTTCAGCTCAAAATACACCACAGATCATTTATTATAAAATTTTGACAATGCCCATTTTGAGTGGAAGCAAAAACATTCCCTACTGAACGATCTCTCCTGTTCCTCTCACTGACGCTATGGGGAAACTCCTGTTTACTCTGTTACTGAAGCCTGATTTGTTCACGTTTGTGTAGCTGCACAAACCAATGCTCCTCTAGCCCACCAAAAGGGGAGGAGCCGACGCTATATAAGTCGGCTTAGAGCGCCATTTCATCTGAATTTTCTCCTTCAGCGACAAGATCATCTCTTCGCTGACTCTGCTATCAAGAAGAAGAAGGAAGAAGCTCAGCCAGCTAGCTGCTCACCGCCATAGAATAGCCCTGGCAGTGGAAGAAGCGGAAGCCTTCCCCTGTGGCCATCCGGCACATTAAAAGAGCAAATTTCCTACCAAAGTTGTTGCAAACGTTGCTCCGTGAGAGTGGCTCATTCAGGGAACCCCTACACGATGCAGAAGTGCATAGTGAGTGCGTCGCCTGTTTTGGCAGCACCCACACAGGGACTGCATGCTCACTGAGACGGCATTTTCTCGCTAAGAGCACGAGTCTCGCTCTTCTCCACTCACGGATTGCCTTCTTCAATGAAAGCTCTCCCTTTTCTCTTCTCTAAGCGAGCTCGGAAAAAAAAAGCAACTGGGTTTGAGTGAGCTCACACCGGCACATGTTCCGTGTGCCCACTAGTACATTGATCCGCTGGCGTGTTTTGCATGTAAGGATCAGCACCCTTCATTTACATCGAGCGGTTTAATCCTTTTAGGCGGATCGGAATAGAATGCTGTCACCAATGATTCTGTATCGCTGACAGCTTCACATTTGTGTGTGCGCCGTTTGCCTGGGCCACTCCCACGATGAGGCTGTGCTCACTGAGACAGGCTGTTTTCACTGCAAGAGCATGAGTCTGTCCCTGCTTTGCTCCCGGATCACCATCTTCAATGAAGGTGAACCCACCCCTCCTGCTCTCACGTACACAATGTAGCTCCGGGAGATTAGAGACTACATCCTCAAATGGTTCAAATGATTTGGTCCATCTTCGGGAGGGCAGAGGTAGACGTGGACAACTCTCACTGCCCAATTTATTTCTTGAAACAGTGAGATGCCCTGACCCATGATTGGCCATGCACTCAACTGTACACCTTCCCCCGATTGCCCTGTTTCTCAGGTCATCAAACGGGTTAGGGAAGTCAAATGCTCAGTCCTCCTGGTGGCCCCACTCTGGAGGAACCAGACATGGTTCCCTAAGTTGATTCAGCTGCTATCTACAGCCCCCTGGCCAATACCATACAGGAAGGACCGTCTCTCGCAAGCTAAGGGCATGATTTGGCACCCCGGCCAGAGCTGTGGGGCCTTCATGTTTGGCCCCTCGATGGGATTCTATAACTTGGACGTGCCTACAGGGCAGTGAAATAATAATTCAGGAAAAACCTGTAAAATAACAGTGTTTGTCTGTAAAACATGTAATGAAAATTTCAGCACAAGTTTTTCCACTTTACTTAAATTAGGATATTTTACTTTAATTTTTTAATTGTTTTTTGTGTGGCAGGAGTTGCTGCAAGTCATTTGACCCTTTTTTTACAGTGTGGGTTATAAATGATTGTCAGTTGTTTGTGAATTAAATCTGCTGTAAATAAAAATTGTATTAAAAGTTGTATGAAAATTGTATTAAATCCTTGAATGGGGAATGTCAACATTCTGTATTGACATTGTCTGTGTAAGGTAGGCTACTTTAGTATAAAAAAAAAGAAAAAAATCAAATTAGTACTGTTTCAAATTATATTAAACTAGTTTGCATTAGTTTATCTAGAGTTCCTCTTACTATATATATTATATATATAGTTAGAAAAAATGTTAACAACATTTTGCCTCCTATGTCATCGTTTTTATAGTTATATCTGAAGGGGGAAAACGATCTATAGAATATTTTTTTGAATATTTCTTTATAGACTTTTGTCAACTCAGAGTCCACAAAGCTGCTTAAGGGGGTCTATGAACTAATACATATACTATTTAGATTTTTTTAATGGTTAACCAAAAACCATTAAACAAATGTAAATGTCTCTCTGCCAGACAAAACAGTGACATGATGAACCTAGGACAAGGGTTTTTAATTCAGAAACTTGGTTGTTTAATGTAACGTAATGTTCATTGGTTTTCTTAAGGAAACATATAAGCATTTTATGTCAGAGACTCTGCAGTTTGGCTGAGAATATGGATCAGGAATCTCTTGCTTGGAAAAAGTTAACACTTGTTGTAAGCTCACCCATACAAACCACACAGAAGAGAAATAAGCAGATATAGAGGATTTTGAAGACTGCAACTTTGTCAGAGAAACTGACAAAGAAGAACATGAAGCAGCAGCAGAAGATCCAGTACTTCACCAAAATGCCTTTAACTAATGCTCCCAACATAATCATCATTTGAGAGGTATGGCTGATGTCACCTATAATAGAAACACACATTTCTACATTATATTACTTGTTTTGAAATTGAGATAAAGTGTTATATTTTCAAACAAACATAAAGGACATAGATAAGACTGTGTCCTCAACTGTTACGAAAGCAACATAAGATGAACTAGCATAGACCATCATAAACCAACAATGACCAGCAACTAGCTTTTTTTTTTCAAATACATTGTGTAAAAACTAAATTAACTATTTCTGGTGAAACAAGGCAAGGGCTGGGCAATACATTGAATATTGTAGTATTCATTTAGTTGTACTTGAAATGAATGAGGTCACTAAATAATGATACTGCTTTGAAGCAATCCGTACTGTATAAAGTGCTATGTAAATAAAGTTCACTTGACTGTTTCCAGTTTCCCATTCCCATCACTTGTTATTCGATGATTGTTCTCAGCTAAATTACACTAAACTGTCCATGATGTAAACCACTCGGAGACCACATAGAGTTGTCAAACGATTCTCTAAATATATACATATTTAATATATATATATAGATATATATCTGAATAATATTTTTCAAGCTGTGAACACAGGGGTAGAAAGCCTTAACACAGACTTAATAGACCATCTCGTTCTAGCATTTATTAGGGCTTTTCACACTTGAAATAGTTAACCCTGGATTATTCTATACCCCGGGTAAATAGAATCCAGGGTTATGTTTCTGCACGTCTTACACTGCTCATAATTTACCATGGGTTAACAGTTAATTCCTAAACCCCGGGTTAGCATTCTTATCTGCATATTTGCGGCGTCAGTGTCATTGATTAAACGAGCACAGCACACAACCTATTTACGTTCATAAACTCGCTTATAAATTACAAGTGTGACATGTACCTTTAAACGATTTTAAAATGACGATAACCCTGGGTTAAGCACTGCATGAAAAGCCCTAGTGATGATGCCACAGAAGGACTGGTCTAGGAAGGATGAAGCCTTCCGTTTCCATTTGAGAAGCACCCAGAGGTATTGTGGGTGCTTCAGGAGCAGGGTTGGGAAACAATGCTCTTAAGATGATGACACGTTGCACTTAGTTTTGTCCTTGATTTTTTTAAAAACCTTTTTCTTCATATTGCTATATTGCTACTTATGATTTAAAAATGTCCTTTTGTGTTATTTTTGTAAGAAGCAATAAGTGTTCAGTAAGTAAACATAAACTACCACCCCCCTAAAAAATTTGTATTTTTCTATATCATGCACAGATTGGTATAAACTATTTCTCAATCAAAAGGATATACATACATGATTGCACGTTGACTTCCATTAAATTATCTGCTGTCTGCAGCTCCTCTTCATTTTTTTCTTTTAGCTGTTGTCTAAGTAAAATCCAGAAACTAAATGTGTAAGAAACCTGCAAAGAATTAATTAGATTGTAAAAAAAAACATGGGAAAGTTATAGGTAACACTTATTATTAAAGTTATTCAATAACACTTTAGAATGCTGTTCCATCATTAACAAATAACTACACAAGAACAAATGTGTAACACAATATTAACATTCTAGGAACTACTTTTAACTATAACAGAAAACTCTGATTAACAAATTAGTAAGTAATAGCACTTAGCTGAATGAGGTCATTCACTTTTAGCTAATCAGTAACTACTATTTTTTCAAACATTTAATGCAATTAATGCATAATATATACTTAATTCTAAAGTGAAGATCATGGTAATGACTCAATTATCAAATGCATCAGAAGGAATTATTATCCAAAACCTTACAAAAACCTCAAAAGCTTTCAATTACTTAATTAATTACTAGGATTTATCATGCTTTTTGCTTTAGAATACTGTTAATTAACCTGGGTTAAATAAGTTTAGTGCTGGGGATACTACAGGAGCAGTTTGAAAAAACTGCACAATTGTGGATAAATTCACATTTAAGACTCTGCACGTTTTGGAACATACTACCATGCCATTTCATTTTCAAAACTGACTGCTTTGTCACATAGTTATGTGTTTTTGTAACCATAAATCAGCCTGTCAATCATCCTATCACAGTTAAGATACTGTACAGTCCACGCTTAATTTAATTAACAATGTTCACTGCCATATCTGAGAGAGAAGTCAGCTCATTAGTTTGCCAGCTGCACAGACCTCTACTCGTGTTTTTGATTGTTTTGCAATTGTAATGTATCTTTTTAAAAGTTCACAATGAATTTTTATTCGGTTAGACACTAACTATTAATTACTCAAGCCTTTTACTGTTCCTGGTGACTATCTTCTTTATAATGAGTTAATCCCTTTCTTTTTCTAACATTATAAGAGGAACAAACTAGTTTTTAGTTTTTACAGCATTCAACCATTAAACTTATTTGACATGTAAAGCTCCAATATGTAATTTTTTGATGTTTTGATGTCATGTTATTTATGAGCGTGTGCAAAAATAAATAGCTTCTAAATAATTTACTTTACCCAAATACACTTTGATAAACCTATAATAATGATTTATTTTCTAAAGCAATCCGGATGGATTTCATGGCATTGAAAACTTCAGTTTGTACTTCTGTGATTATTAGAATGTTTGTAATTGTTTGTAATTTGAATGTGTAGCTAAAATTAATATTTGTGAGGCTATTTCACTCATGACAACTGCTCTCTCTGGACAAGTATGTAATCATTTTCAATCATAATCATACAAATCAAAGGGTAATAGACATAGCTAATCGTGCAGCTCTACACTAAGAACTCTTTGTTAAGCTTTATCCCAAGATTTAGTTTTACATACCTTTGCAGCAAGGTGCACACAGGGCACTGGATAACCATAGACATCAAAGTCAATCAAGACATGCTTTGGTAAAGTAGGGAAAATGTCAATATGCTTAAGATGGAGTTGACTAATAAATGTAACCACTAGCAGCAATGTCCCATAGACAGCAAGGAATGGAGCGCTTAGCATGGCGAACCGCCGCCGATCCTTCAACATCCAGATTGCACATGACCACACCAGTAACACTAACGTAAGCCATGAGTTATAGCTGATGCTCCATACCTGCATGCATGCAAAGAAAAACAAGCATATTAGCGGCATGAATGTAAGGATATAATATGGATAGTGCATTAAAAAGTGTCATAAGAGTAAGCCTAAAAGATGTTACGATTCATATGCACGCAGACACAGAAATGTCTAAACAAATTAATACCAGTTGGAAAACCAATTTCAGAAGTACTGAAATACTTGTTGAACAATTTTCATTCACATATGACCAGAAGTCATTTAAAGTAAAAAAAAAGTATAAAACATAAAATAATAAATAATAATAAATGTTACCAGATATTCAGAAAACATGAGCTGTTAAATACAATGTGCAGTAATGGGACATTATGAAGATTTTTTTTTTTATTATAATGATTTAAATTATGTTATAAAATACCTTCTTTCATGCAAAGACAACTAAACATAAGTCATTCACAGTAAGCCTCGACTTCCTAAATAATGTAAAGACCTGCTTTATTTCTTTAAGCAATACAACAGTTGCTCAACCAATGGAGTAAGTTAGGTGCAGGATCTGTTTGTCCAAACCAATGTAGGATGAGAGGAGTTTTGGGGGAAACTGTCTAAAAACAGTCACTTGGGTGACTTCATGCAGGCCTGTGCAGATCAACTGGCGCCTGCCTTAATGCAAAGTGTGCCAGGTAGAAATTTTGTGAGACTTTTGTCAATGATGGCATACATAATGATAAGGTGGTAGCAAAGAACTGCTGGATCAAGATGAGACCAGGGATATTCCAGAAATCAGGTTATGCAACATACTCGAATAAGTTTATGGATATATATATTTTTAAAATTAAATAAAAAGCACATAACATAAAGCAATGAGTATAAGGTTGGGTATAAAGGGAGCGAGCAGGGAACACCTAGCACAGGCAAAAGAGGATGTCTAAACACAATGAGAAAGATGCTGAATATAAATGTTTATCTGATAATAAAAGTTGTATATTCGCTCCAAATCTTTTTTTCTCTTATTTTAAGAAAGGGTGGATAAGTATATGAACAGTTTTTCCCCCTGTATTCCTTTTTAAATATAGAACTTTTGAACTGTATTCCTTTTTAAACATCTATACTTCAGTCACAAAGCAACATACATTAGGGCCACAAACATTATATTACCATTGTGATGATGAGAGCAATTAAATAGCTCTGTTTCATTATGAACTGTCCAAGCTGGTTTAAAGCAGTAGGTCCTGACACATCAGTAGAAGATAGAGAATCTGCGTCATTCAGTATTTCATTCTCTCCGCCACAGTCTTCCTTCTTCACAGTATATTCTGTGCATACGATTAACACACAAGAACACAGAGAGATTCTTATGTTACAAAATAAACTTAATAAACAAATATGAACAGTAAATCAGGGATGTCAAAGTCAGCTCCTGGGGGACCACAGCCACAATCTCACCATGTCGTAATTACCAAAATTTCGAGATGACAACATGTGACATTCTATTCGGAGCTGCCCACATCCTCGGACTTGGAATTATGTGTTTCTATGGCAACACTATAAGCACCAAAGTATTCACATGCTCATAGAAATCGTAATTAAAACCTGTAAGCGGGGGAATGTTCTGAGAGCTACGACTTTGACACTGTGACTGCTGTACCACCTAACCACCACACACTCATTTAAGTGCTGCTTAGGCTTTGATGGTGCCATAGAAATGCATAATTCCGACAGGATTTGGAAAGCACCAAGTAGAATGTCATGCATTGTTATCTCCAAATTATGATAATTACAACATGCTGCTCTCGAACTCTAATGAAACACACCTGAACCAGCTAATTAAAGCCTTCAGGATTACTTTGAAATGTATGTGTGGCCCTGCTGGAGCTAAGGCCCTGTCCACACGAACGCAGGTATTTTCAAAACCGCAGCTTTTTCTATACAGTTTGGCCGTTCGTCCACACGCAAACGCAGCACCAGGTCACTGAAACCGAACATTTTTGAAAACTCCTGCAAGCGTGAAGATTTTCAAAAACTCTGGTGTTATCGAAGCCGGAGTTTTTGGCTTGTGACATCAGAGCATGCGCTGTTATCGCTGCCTACTGGAAACTTTTTCAGTCTTCTGATTGGCCAACATGAGGCTTATATTACGGTTGAGATTATATCGCCACCTGTTGGCTTGGCATGCTCTTGACAGTGCTTCATAGCATGCTTTTGCATTTTAACTATATGTAGCTTAGCAGTATTTCAGAAAGTTCAGATATCAGCTGATTCTCAGCTGATCCATCTTCCAGCTAGTCACTTTTGTATCAGAAAATATGCTTAAATTAACCTCAGATTCACTTCAGTCCAGTGTTATTTTAGTGTCAATTAGACATTGTTACAGTTTTTATTGATAGTGTGAATAAGTTTATATTTTTACATTTCGTGTTTTTATTCAAATTTTTGTTCAAGTTTTATTTTATTTTTAATTTTAAAACTTTAATTATTTCAGTACATCAGGTTAAAGAAGTGGTTCCCAAACTTTTTCTGCCAGATCCCCCTTTTGTAGAGAAAAATATTTTCAAGCCCCTAAACTACATACACTATGCACCCCATAAAGACACTATCAGGCATGACTTTGCTTGCAAAATCGTGCCTTGCAGCGATGTGAAGCCTCAGGTCATGCAGTCACCAGCCTCGCCTGAGCAAGAGGATCCTTTGGCTCCGCCTCCAGCCTCTAATCCCTTCTCTCCACCTTGACCTGTCGGCTCCGCCTTGGTTCCTACCACCCTCGGCTCAACCAGAGACAGAGTCGTTACCCTGTCTGTGCCACAGACCTACAAGCCTTCTGCTGCACTCTGTCTCTCCACCCCTATGGCTTCAGCGGGCTCTTCCTACTACACCCCCCCCCCAGTCCGCCTTGGTCCTCGGTCACACCGGCTCCGCCTCAGTCATCGGGTGGTCTTGTTCCACCTCAGATACTTGTCGCCGCAGTTCCGCCTAGGTCTCCAGTGCCAGTAGTGTCGTTCAGTTCCATCGGCTCTCTGTCGTCACCCTGGGATCCCCTGACATCGGCTCTGTCTCCTTCGGTCGTCCCATCTCTTACCATCTCTTACCATCACTGTCCCAGCTCGTACCATCTGGCCACTCTTCCTATCATCACCCCCTACCATCTGGCCACTCTTCCTATCATCACCCCCATGGATGTTACCACATCTGATCCTCTGTGGAGTCTCTGCCTGTCTTCCTGCCTGTTTTTGCCAGCCCTTCACCTGTTCCTTTTTGGCAGCTCTTCGCCTACTCCTCGACTTCCTCCAAAGCCCACACCCTCCCTCCCTCCCTCCCTCCCTCTCCCCCGTTATGGGGGGGCGTTATGTTACGGACTTTTAGACATTCTGTTATTATTTTCATTATGGACTTTTGGTTTGTTTTTGATGTGTTCCCTTTGCTCTGTTTTCCCACTACTTATCAGTTGCCATGGTTATTTATTTAATCTGCACAAGTGTTGTTCATTATTTCCCTTATTTGCCCAGTATTTAAGTTGCTGTTTGTTCACTCTTTAGTTGTCTGGTATTGTTCGTGTTTACACGCTGTCTCGCATATGGCTTTCTATTTTTAGCTATTTGATCTTCATCTTTGGACTATACTTGACACTTATAGTGTGTGTACTTTATTTTTAAGCACTTATAAAAGTGTATACAAATTTTAATCATATTTGTTTTAATTTTGAAAATGTTTTCAATATCCAGATCATAGGGTGATTTTTGTTTATGCACACCGCATTTTGATTTCAAAAGAAAAATGTTTAATAGCCTACATGCAATTTCTCAATAAAAATTATTAATTGAATACAAGAGTTGTCACGTTCCTCTTTTAGTTTATTCCTTGTATGGTTTACCCTTGTATTCATTAATAAATACTGCTGCATATAGATCCAAGTCTCTACTACTGGCTTGTCTTTGTGTTCGGGATGTGACGTCTCTAAATGGCATCTTGTTAAGCTTCATACGGTCAGAAGTTAATATTTTGAGGCACACTGTGGTTTCTTTTTATTACCCACTGCTGTACCTGTAAAACTGAGGGTAAGATATGCCTCATAATATTTGATACATCTTTGTTTTAGTTGTGACATTTTAAGTAGTCATCATCTGCTTTGCTCTTACTTGGCACTGGCAATCCTTTCACAAACTTGTCCATGCTTAGTGCAGAACCATGCATCATTCTTTTATGTTTTCACTTGGCTCCATGCAATACTCATTTCTGATTCTTCAATCACGCCATATAATGGTCCAACCGCTACATCTGATAACAGACCCCGAGGTAAACAGGTACTGAGTGACTTCTTGAGATAATATGTAAAATATTTGGTGTTCAATTATTTACTTATGTGGGAACCACTGGGTTAAACTAAATGAAAATGAGAATTTTTTTCCTCAGGAACTAGCTGAATTAAAATGAGTTCATTTAGCACTCGCCAGTGACCCACCTCCTTCCCAGCTCCTCTAAGCATTGGTTTTAGCAAGTAGCCATTAGTCAAAGCTGTCTTTGTTCTTGTACTCCCTTAAGTCCTGATTTACATGCATTATATATTTATATTATATTGTTACTGCATTACACATAAGCAGTTATTTGTGACAATTAATTTTAAACATTTCATGTAAATTTATATAAATGTAAATAAAAACTTTAGAATATATACACTTTTAAAATAACAAAGCTTATAAATTAATAATTAAATAAATTCAGTTGATTCACTTGCATTGATATAGTCAGATATTTTCTTTTAGACGCCTAAACTTTTGCAGCAACAGCAGTTTCTTCCTGCTTTGTGAATGGACTTAAATTTATGATATCTTCATGAAAAGCAGAGAAGTGAGTTGCACTGACTCTTTAATTAACTAGAAGTGAATCAAACTTATGCTCGCTATGTTTTCTGTGATTGGCTGATCACTGCAGATGTCATATTTTGGGTGCACATGCTTCACAGTGAATCATAAACTCTGAATCATATCTTGAGTTGAGAGAGGATTTTATAGTGAGCGTTGTGAGCTCGCTGAACTCAGTCTAAACTGAGTTCTTTGTTTTGTTTTGACAACTCTCAACGTAGTCAAAAATTCTTGAGTTTGTTCAACTAGCTTCATGAAACTGTTGTTTTGTGTGTATATGGCATTGAGTACATAATGTAGACAAGAATAATGTAGACTTTCTACATTCAATTACTTTTTGATGTACAATAAGAGATATTCTGTGTGTATGAAGAAAATGCAAAGCAATTTGGGTAGTCATCCTCCAGAATCAGGGAATTCACCCCAGAACCTTCGTGGTCTTGCCATGTCCTCTTCCACACCAACATCATGGCCTAAAAATGGCAACAACACAGAATGCAAATTTTTACAAAACAGTAACAATATCTTTGAGAAAAGCTATACTTTTCTGCCCTCTAATCATTACTTCATAATTCTTCATCACTAATGAATTTATAATTCATATAGCACTGCTGGTAACTGCTCTAATTATATGTTTAATAGTTTGGTCATTTTATGTTAACAATTTAACAATAAAGCTAGGGCTGTCAAAGTTAACACGCTAACTTTCTTAGATTTATAAAACATGGACATGTCAACACATGGGCCCTTTTTTAATATAAAGAACATAAAGCAGTCATAGTTCCAGATTTACTAATAGTTTGCACCAGCGTAAACCTCCTTTGGGGTTAAACAACTACTGTCAGGATTTATTAAAGACACAAAGTGAAAAAATTGCATTGAAAAGGCTTGGACACTTATTAAACACTTGGATCTTATTGCACATTCATTTGTAGGAGTTCCCCTTTTGGAATAAAAATTTATGGCAGGAGAGTATTTGAATGAATCATGCAACATGCTTTAATAAGATTTGCTGTATAGTCAATTTACTGGTATTTGCAGCATTATTTATTGTCCCAAAAAAAACATTTCTTAACCCACTTTGCACGTGACATGGCTGAAATTTTTGCTGCCATGAGGAGGCACAGCAGAGAACAGAGCATGTAGAAGGTAGAGATTTCACACTCTTATAAAGTTATTTGGAATGGAAGAAGAAGACATTATCCGAACATAACCTTATGCAAATTTGCGCTGCTCTTGGTAGATTGCATTGGTCATTGTGGAAATTAGATATTGCCTCTGAGTTCTTTAATTTGCACACTGTCATTTGATCACCCGCATAACTTTCCACTCCCATCAGCGCTTTTTTGGAATTGTGCTTTTATGCTAATTTGCCTTGTTTAGTAAATTGGCACTTCATGTAAATTGGGTAAATGGATTAATTGCATTAAATGTAATGATGACATATTTAATGAGCTCTAAAAGCTCTTCATCCTGACTTTTTTGTTTTGTTTGTTTCAGTTGGAAATACATCTACACACCAAGAAAAATGAAAAGGATTTGTAGTACTATTGGACACAGTCAGATACACTTGAGACTCATCAAGCCACTTTTAAAAATTGATAAGCATATTTATAATAAGATAAGTATCATCATAGTGAAATAATATGGAAGATCCCCCACTTCCCCTTAGATTGAAATTGATTTTCTGGGTAAGAGGGTTATCACCCTTTGGTTGAAATCACAGGAGGAGAAGATGATTTCGGTTGATTTGTCCTAGAGATTGATTTCAGTGTCAGTGAAGGGGAGTTTCGACCCCAGCTCATACGATCAAACTTTTGGTCACTCACAGTACTCCAGATCAACTTCTGTGAAGTTTTGGCATTATGCTCACAAGACGCGTGTATTCATATTTTAATTAGTCATTGTGGGCCACAGTCAAAAATTTAATTGTCTTATATTTGTATAAAAACAATGATTTGAATATTCTTTATTATTAGGGTCTCAAATATCATGTGGACTGAACAATGACCAAGGAGTTCAAAAACTCTTAAGAGAGATCGGCATGGCAATGTTAATGTATTTGGTCTTAGCATAATAGATCTGCTATGCTACTACTGCTGCTGTACAGCAAGTACAGATACTTGCTACTGCCAGTACATCCACAGATATGCTGCTGCTGCTAACAAAGCAGGAGACAAAAATAAATGAACAATACAAGCCAGTGTATTCATGTATAAATAAACATGCAGCTGCATCGGTAAACATGCATATATTCACACACATGGGATGAACATAAACAGGATGGGATGGGACAAACACCCCCCAAAACAAGCAGACCTATTGCCAAGACATATGTACTGCTGCTGCTGCTGCTCCAAAGGGCCATGATAATCAAGTTTTATTATCTATGTGTACCTGGTCTACCTCACTGATTGGCTTAGCTCTACTGATCTATATAGCTGTCTGTGCCTGGGCTACCATGCCAAATGGCTTAACTCTAGTTAGAAATGTGCACTATGTGTCAATTTAACAAACAGATATCAAGTTGCAGGCTGACAGAGATAAGAAAACCAAGCAACCACATGAGCAAGTATCAAAATCTAAAGTAATTTGATAATTGTCATTGACACAACCCTTTATCCTTTTACTTGAATAAGTGAAAAGCCGTTAGGAGCGATAAATGAATGACAAGAATAGGACTCAGAAAGGAGTATGAAATCAGCCGCACACATTTAGCATGGTTTATGAAAGAAATCACCCTTGGAAATAAATGAACACGTCATTGGAGGTTACACAGCTAAATATGGCGAACCCTGGTTGATAGTGTATACAAGCGTGAAACTGCTACAGCAAACACTGGCCAAGTATTTGAATGTTGAGCAGCAAGCTCATTGGTTGCTGATGCAACAGAATCCAATCAGCTGTTCTGTGTAGAATAATGAAGTTATTACTAGCAGATTGAGTGAAGGACCTATCAGCCTGCATCATCTAGAATAGTGGTTCTTAATCCTTGTCCTGGGGACCCCCCGCTCTGTACATTTTGTATGCTTCCCTTATCTGACACATTCAGTTTAGTTCTTAGAGCTCACTCCTAATTAGGGCTGGGTATCGATTCAGATGTCCCGATTCGATTCGATTTCGATTCGCAAGCTCTCGATTCGATTCGATTCTCGATTCTTTTGATTACATTCAGTGAATATAGTTTTAATACAAATGCTATTGATATTTCTAAAAAATTAACAGTAAACATCAGTTTACAAATAGTGAATTAATAAAAAGAAATTAAGAACCACATGCCTGTATTTTAAACCTATTCTATTTTTTGTATAGGGTCCTTTTTTAAACAATAATAGGGCCCTATAAAATGTTCTTAATTTTTCTGGTAATAAGATGAAGGCATAAAACATTAATTTAACTTATAATCAAATGAAAATTAAACCCTTTAATTTTTTTGGCAAACAAAGTGCTGCACAACAGATGTTTACAGTTAAAAAAAAACAAAAAACAGATGTGATTATTCCTTTAAAAATAAAGATTTATTAATATTTATTAGCAGTAGTAGCATTGAGTCTTAAGACTGCTAAATAGTAACATATTCTGACTGTAGAACGTTAAACTAAACTTTTATTTTGACGGGTTGCCGTGAAGAACTTCCAGCTGCTGTGTATGTGATATGACGGTAGATTTCTCAAATAAAACGGTAAATGCTAATGAAGTGACTCTCAGAGCAGTTGGAGATGACATTCGTGTTCATATCATCTTATAGTGAGATGGCAGAAGCTGAAAATACTGCGAGCGTCATCCGCGTTTTAGTGTGTAGTAAACAAAAAAGTGTGCCGCACCATCCGCCATTCATTCATTGCGGAAATCATGGCGCCTTATGCGTGATATCAAATGCTTCCGCAGATTTATAGTATTACTATAGCATTTCACCTGAGCATTGCGAATTACGCGTATGGCCATGATAAGTGCTGAATGAATGACAGGATTTCTGTTGTAACATCGCGCAAGGTAAATAAGGGTGACATCTAGTGGAGAAGACTAATGATAAGATTCACGTTAATCAGATCTTGTTTTAAATGTGTGCTGAAATAAATACTGGAAAAGATCGATTCGCGGCTTTTGAGAATCGATATCGAATCGACGTCATTTAAAAAAAACGATTAATCGGAAAATCTATTTTTTTTGCCCAGCCCTACTCCTAATGAGCTGATGAGCTGAATTAGGTGTGTTGAATAAGGGAGACATGCAAAATGTGCAGAGCAGGGTGTCACCAGGACCAAGATTAAGAACCACTATTCTAGAGTTTCATGACAGAACTTTGTATGGTGACAAGGTATTGAGGCAATTTAGGGTAGACTGGGGTGAGATGAGCCATTTTTTTTAACTTTTGTGGTCCTCAAGATAAGGGAAAATGAGGCAGAAGTACAATGATAGTATCTTAAGAAATCTAAAGATGCACCATCTGGGTGTAAACTGATTATCTGTCTGAATCAGATTCAAATCCACATTAAAATTTTAGAGATAATTTACCTCTTTAAAAAAAAGTATGTTAATAATCAAATTTCCTTTTACAAACAGTAACATGACTCGGAAAACAGTCCTTCAAACCAACTTAACTTGGTACTAACTAGCACAAGTCCCGGTCCCTTTGCACCCCTAAATAAAGAACCCGTAAACGGACTCAGCCTGGCAATAAACAAAACTAACGGGTGTAATTCGCATTTGCCTGAGCGCAGGAAAGCTACTATCCGCCACAGAAACGGCGCCTTAAAAACTGCTAGATCTACTTATTTTTTGTCTCTTTTAGAACAAAACAAACATAACCGCAAGTATTTATTGAGTATAGTGGCTAAGTGCAGTCATGGCCTAATGGTTAGAGAGTCTGACTTGTAACCCGAAGGTTACGGGTTTGAGTCTCGTACCAGCAGGGATTATAGGTGGGGGGAGTGAATAACCAGCGCTCTCTTCCATCACCACAAATAATGCTTCAACAGGTGCTGACTTTTCCCAACAGCACAGCAGTAATGACTTTATGAACTTCTTTACTTCCAAGATTGATACATTTAGAGATAAAATTATAAGCATGCAACCGTCAGCTATAGTTTCGCATCAGATAGCTTGCTATAGATCCTCTGAGGAACAATTCCATTCATTCTCTACTATAGGAGAGGAAGATTTGTTTAAATTTGTTAAATCATCTAAACAGACAACATGTTAGACCCTATTCCATTTAAGCTACTTAAACAGGTGCTTCCAGAAGTCATAGCTCTTCTTCTGAATATTATTCATTCATAATTTTTATTAGGATGTGTCCCAAAAACCTTCAAACTGGCTCATTAAAAAAAACACACTCCTAGAGAGTTACAGACCGATCTCAAATCTCCCTTTTCTGTCAAATATACTAGAAAAGGCAGTAACCTCTCAGCTATGTTCCTTCTTAAGGAAAAATGGTAATTTCCAGTCAGGATTTAGACCGTATCATAGTACTGAGACTGCTCAAATTAGAGTTACAAATGACCTGCTCTTATCATCCGATCGCGGTTGTATTTCTCTATTAGTGCCACGGGATCTTAGCGCTGCGTTCGACACTATCGACCACAACATTATTTTGAATAGACTAGAAAATTATGTTGGCATTAGTGGAATTGCATGGTTCAAATAATACTTATCTGACGGCCATCAATTCTTAACAATGAATGATGAGGTATCATATGGCTCGACTCGGCACGGCTCAGTATGGCACGGCACAGTTCGGCTCGGCACAGTTTGCGTTTCCACTGCAGTTCAGTACCGCTTTAGAGTGGGCGGGATTATTCACATGTTATAGTTGCGGCCCCCTCTACTACCAACGACTCTAAAAAAAAAAAAAAACTTATTTCAAAAAATTCCGCGTCGCCCCATCAAGCGCTCGCTGGATCCGCTCCTCTGCTATCAATAGAGGACTCTTTTCTTCTTTTTTCTTGTCTTTTTTTCCGCAACAGACATTCAACTTTTTTGGTTGTTAAAAAAGGTGCGCTCATTCAAAACAATTGCGTTCGATCCTTCGCTGGCTGTGCTGATTTAAATTTTGTGTTTGTGTCGCAAGTTCAGTGACGCCAGGTAGTGATGATTCTCTCCGGCCAATCCGTGATCAGCAGAGTTTACACGTCACGTTTTGGTAACGGTATGGTTCACTTGGAACCCCAACCGAGGTGGTATTAAAAAAAAGTACTCATGTACCCTGGTACTATAACCAGTGTAAAAACCCCCAAAGTGAACCGTACCGCAGCCGTACCAATGCAGTGGGAAAGCGCCAATATTGATCACAATGCAGTATGGAGTACCACAAGGCTCAGTACTCTATGACTGCTGTTGCTTTTCATTTTCATTCCAATTCCCTCCACCTTTTCAATCCAAACGCTTTACATGTTGGAAGATATCATCAGGAAACATGGTGTTAGCTTTCACTGTTATCTGATAATACCTATCATCATATATTTCTTCGCAGCCCGACGAAGCATACCAATTTGCAAAACTAACAGAATGCATAGTAGATATAAAAAACTGGATGACTAGTAATTTCCTACTGCTAAATTCTGGAAAAACAGAGGTGTTAAAAATGTAGGTGTGCTATTTGATAGCAACCTTTCTTTTGAAAGCCACATTTCTAGCATTTGGAAAACCAAATTTTTTCATCTTAAAAATATATGTAAATTATGATCTATGCTTTCACTGTCAAATGCAGAAACGTTAATTCATGCATTCATGACCTCGAGGTTAGATTATTGAAATGTAATGTAATCTTGTTAACACTAGTTGCCATCTCATTCTGTTTCTCAACTGTGTCATTCTGTGCAACTGCTTTCCAGTTAATCACATGTACTCTCTTTATGAGCTCCAAATTTTCACAAGCCTTCAGCCCAAGTATACGCTGTCTGTTACCCTCTACCAGTACACACATTCACAGACTGTCCTGTTTTTACTGTCAGTGTGATCCTACTTACCCTTTTTGTGGGAATCAGCTCATCATTGGAAGTTTGTATGCTTATCTTTCTGTCATGCACTTTTGCCATTTTCTCAGACTGTCAAAGTTTTTATTGGCAGAAGGTTGGAACTCACGGACATGACCAAAGACTGGGTTTCCTCCTTAGTGATGCTTCACCAGGCCTTTACTGCAGCTGACTTCAGTTGTTATTTCTTTGTGGGTCTTTCTGCCTTTAGTTTTGTCTTCAGCAAGTGAAATGCATGCTCAATTGGGTTGAGATCAGGAGACTGACTTGGCCATTGCAGAATATTCCTCTTTTTACTTTCAAAAACTCCTGGGTTGCTTTTGCTGTATGTTTTGGGTCATTGTCTATTTGTATTAAAAGCACCGTCCAATCAACTTTGCTGCATTTGGCTGAATCTGGGCAGACAGTATATCCCTATACACTTCAGAATTAATCCGGTTGCTTCTTGTCTTCTGTCAAGTCATCAATAAACACCAGTAACCCAGTGCCATTGGAAGCCATGCATGCCCATGCCATCATACTGCCTCCACCATGTTTCACAGATGATGTTGTATGCTTTGGATCATGAGTTGTTCCAAGCCTTCTCCATACTTTTTACTTCCTGCCATTCTGTTGATCTTAATTTCAGCCGTCCAAAGAATGCTTTTCCAGAAGTGGTCTGGCTTTTTTAGATGTTTTTTTGGCAAAGTCTAATCTGGCCTTTCTATTCTTGAGGCTTATGAATGGTTTGCACTTTGTGGTGAACCCTCTTTATTTGCTTTTGTCAAAGTCTACAATTAAGAGAAGACTTCACAATGACACGCCTAACTTCTGGAGAGTGTTCTCCACTTGGCTGGATGTTGTGAAAGGGTTTTTCTTCCACAATCCATCATCCACAACTGTTGTCCTCCATGGATGTCCAGGCCTTTTTATGTTGCCTTTTTATGTTGCTGAGCTCACCAGTGCATTCTTTTTTTTTCTCAGAAAGTACCAAACTGTTGATTTGGCCCCTCCTAATGTTCCTGCTGTCTCTCTGATGGATTTGTTTTGTTTTTTGAAGCCTAACAATTATGTTGCTTTCGTCAACGAAAATTATGACTAAATATAGTCGTCAACGAACCTTTATCACATGACGAAAACGAGACGAGACGCAACGAAAATGCTGGTCATGTGACGATGATGATAATTAAATGTACAATGCAATATCGTTGACGAATAAAAACGAGACGAAATGTGGCTTACAAAATAAAAACTATGCTAAAATGTCTCTTAATTTTCATTGACCAAAACGAAACGAAACGAAATGCTATAACGTTATTTCGTCTCGTTATTATAATTATTTTGCAATATTTCTGTTTCCTGTGTCTCGCTTCAGAGGCTGCATCAGGTCGCACTGCGCAGACGCAGGCGACGTCACTTCCTCAAGCCCCACTCGCAGAATTATTTAGAACAGTGTTTCCCAACCGGGGTCTGTCGAGAGCAGGGGTGCCGTGTAAAAAATTGCTAAATTGCTAAAATGTTCAAAAAAAAAAGCATCTATTGTATAATATCAATTTCTGATGTCGCCAATAATAAGAGATGCACTGAAATTCCGGCTGCCGAAAATGAGTTCTTCACCGCTCAGGTTTCACTGGGTGTTGTGTGTGTGTGGTGTTATCCCTGCTCTACTATGCGTGCGTGTATTATCCATAGACTGTATGTATGGTATTATCCCTCTCTATGCGCGTGTGTGCTCCGCTCAGTCGCTCGCGGCCCATGTGACTGCTCCATTCATATACCGTTCATGCTCATCGGAACAGCAAAGTCCACTCAAAAATCAAGCTGACAGGAAACATCGATGTAGTACAGTATTGTTTCTGTTTGCAATAGCCCTAATGTGCTGTAACAAGGTGTGGTAAATGAGCAACTCTGGTAACACTGCCCTCTCAATCATTGATTTGATAACCGTTATGCTCATGTGTCCTCTGAAAAAAATTGCTTTCTAGGATTAAACATTATTTGGAAAATTGGTAAAAAAAAAAAAAAAAAAATCTCCTAATAGCCCTCAAAAATACACGAGTGAGGCAAAACTATCTCACAATGTTTACATATGTATAAAAGCCTACATTAAAATGTCATATAAATTGTTCTCTTCGTTAGAAATTAGCCTACTGATTTTTTTATAAATTTTAAAAATATCTGTATGACATTATATTCTGCAGTTCTTCCCTATTGTATCTATACTTTTCAAATTATCATATCGAAGTTAGAAATTCAAATATTGTGACAAAATTAATTTTGTAGGGTGCCACAAATTTGTAAAAATTTCCAAAGGGTGCCGTGACTAAAGAAAGGTTGGGAAACACTGATTTAGAAGACGAAAACCAAACAAAGTTAAGTCTGACACAGAGAAAGGGACCGATGGCCGGCCAGCCGGGGTTCGTCTTTATTTAAATTTATGTGTGTGTACTTCTAACATGTTTGGTTGGTAAAATAAATGTTGTAAATTCAAATCAGAGTGTCTTCCGTGTTTGGAATGGATGTATTCTTTAGTCTATAAGGTAACAATAATATAATGAGATATCCTTGTTTGAAATGGGTTTGGCTAAATAAAATTTTGGTTTCGTCTATACTACTAGGTACTTATACTATACTGACTGGGTTAAATAGAATTGCATTTCTAAAAAGAGACTAAAATACAATTTTCATTGACTAAAACTAGAGTAAATGTAATTAGTTTTCGTCGACTAAAACTAGACTAAATGTCATCAGTTTCCGTCAACTAAAACTAGACGAAAATAGTCATGTATAATTCTGACTAAAACTAGACGAAAATGCTCAGACTTTTAGTCGACTAAAACTTGACTAGACTAAAAAGAGAGAACGTGACTAAAACTACAAAACCTAAATGACATTTTCACACAAGACTAGCCAAACTCAAATATAAACCGGCCGCCAAAACAACACTCTAACAATTGTCTGTTTCGCTTGTATGGAGAGCTCCTTTGACGGCATGATGTTGGTTCACAGCAACAGCTTCCAAATGCAAATGGCACACTTGGAATCAACTCCAGAACTTTTACCTGCTTAATTGATGTAGAAAAAGTGAAGGAATAGCCCACGCCTGTCCATGAAACAGCTTTTGAGTCAATTGTCCAATTCCTTATAGTCTCTTGAAAAAGGGGGGACGTACATATTAAAGAGCTGTAATTCCTCAACCTTTCCTCTAATTTTGATGAGAATACACTCAAATTAAAGCGGAGAGTGTGCACTTTAAGCCCATATTCCTTATATAACTGAACTTGAAATATTTTTTGGTCAACAAGCTAATAATAAACATTGTGCCTGTTTTCCATATATGACCTAACTGTTTGTACAGATAAACTAAACCAGATGTGTAATATCACATTAAAGGGGTCATATGATGCGATTTCAAGTTTTCCTTTTTCCTTTTCCTGATTGTGCATAGATAAGAATCCCTTAAAGTTTGTCAAAGCTAAAGTCCCTCAAAACCAAATAGGTATTCTTTATAAAAGTTAAGAGTCAGTCACGCCTACCTAAAATGGCTCGTTCTTACACGCCCCCACATATCTACATCACTTTGTGGGAAGATTTGCATAATGCCGCCTAAATTTTCACGCAAAGAAAGAAGGCGTGGTTTGTGTTGAAGCAGCATGTCAGGGAGACTCTGTGTTTCAGTGAGAAAGCAAAAGCACTTTATTTGACCTTCCGAAAGTAGATTCCATTTAGGATCTTTAAGATTACTTACAACAGAACAGTGATGCATTTTATGGATGACCGTTTCATTGACCTAGGAGAGGAGGTAATTCTGACTTTGCTATGACAATCTTGCGCTTCTGAATCAGCTACTGTTTTTGTTATTAGTTTAAGTATTTGCTAATGACTGTTCAAATGCGGAGTTTTTGCGGAGTTTTGGGTAGTGTGTGTGTGTGTGTGTGTGTGTGTGTGCGCAAGCGAGAGAGAGAGAGAGAGAGCGCGAGAGAGCGCGAGAGAGAGCGAGAGAGAGAGAGAAAAAGAGAGCGAGAGAGAGAGAGAAAGAAAGAGAGAGAGAGAGAGAGAGAGGAGGGGGGGGTCACATCACAAACACATACTAGCTTCATCACTGTGTTTGTCACGCGACTCTGTTCCCCTTTCGGCTCTGTCTTTACATTTATTTTGAAAGATGCAGCTTGCGATTATGGTAAGGGGCGTTACATTTCGACGAGTGCTTGCGGTGTTTCGGCCAATCACAATGCACTGGTCAGCTGGCCAATCAGAGCAGACTGCGCTTGTCGGGAAGGAGGGACTTTGTAGAAAACGACAGCGGTTTTGAGAGAGGTGGGGCATAGAGGACCTACAATAATTTACAGTATTTGAAAAATAATGTTTTTTTGAACATTAAAGCATGTCAACATATTCTGTTACACCAAATACACCAAATAATGATCTTTAAAAAAGCATCATATGACCCCTTTAAAACACAAGTTTATACTTCAGAGATTTAACTTAACTTCAGTGCCTTATAATGGTAAGTTAAAACGCTGGCTCAATTTACCCCACAGCATTTGGCTCACTTTGCCCCATAGCTGCCATTTTGGAAAAAATAGCTACTGTTGCTTACCAATTCAGGCTAATATTTAGTTAAATGATTTGCATGGTTTTATACAGTATGTTGCTAAATCACCAATATGCATAATCAATATTTTAGACCTGGATTAAGTGTGGGTAATAACGGTCACTTACAGGTAGTGCCCAAATCCCAAGAATCGATTAGTCAAACCTGTTTGCAGTTAATGGGCGGAACATTAAAGGGTACTTACCATCCAATAAATCGCAATAGGCATTGTGCTTTGGTACTTTCAATATGAAACAAATTCTCAGATTTCAAATTCTGTCCATTGTATTGCAGTATTTAAAACTGAAATGCCGTTTTGGCACTGTTTAATGTATAGTGACAGATCGCTGTAGCGCCTCAGATCAACAGACACAGCAGCGCGAGGCGCACGTGAACTGATCATCTCCTCCACGTTAATACCAGTTTCAGCACAAAATAAAGGTAAGTTAAAAGAAAGAGTACAACTTTACAATCCGTATCCAGTCTCATTGTCACGAATCCAGTCTATGAACTTCCGTTCACTCACCACCAGAGGTCACGCACTCACTACATTGACTCTCACACCACACAGACTGTTACATGTCACTCCGGACTACAGTTCCCATCATCCATTGCACTGATTACACACACACAGCTGAATCCAATCAGACATGCTTTATAAGCCCTAAACGTCCTCGTTCAGATCGCTGAGTATTGTGTGCGCATATCGCTAGTCAGTGATAGCTACGTTACGGAGCCATTTCGTTAGCCATTGTTTATTTCCAAGTCCTAGTCTTAGTCTAGTTTTGCCTTGCCTGTTTTCCGGTCCTTTGACTATTGCTCGTGTTTACAGATTACCCCTTTTGTCAAGCCCTCTGGATTACGTTCGCCGATCGATGACCCACTCTTGTCCTAGGATTACTCTTTGTCTTGCCTGTGTTGTACCTGTGTGCCATTGTTTGACTCATGCCTGTTATGACCACGTCTCTTAAATAAAAGCATGCAGATGGATCCGCACGTCTCACGTCTCAGTCAGCCCGTAACAGAATACTCGGCCACACAAGGATCCAGCGGCTTTTCTAGTGGACACTGGCCAGGTATGGACATTGCAAGACTGTTATTAGCCCTCAAACAAGGCACACAATTGATCAAGGACTATATTCAAGAGTATCTGTTCTGTGCTTATTTTTCTGATCTGCCAGACTGTGTACTCATAGACTTCTTTTGTGAGGGCATTAATCAGCCGCTCAAATCACGTTTAATCCGTGAAGGTCCCCGCTTATCTCTCAGTCAGTTTATGGTCTATGCTTTGTTGACTGTTGGTTCAACATTCACTGTGGGTGTCATGGAGGAACGCGACTCTGCACTCACTCGTGTAATGGCGGCCACGCTAGTGCACGCTCACAAAATGGCGGACACAACAGCGCCCTGTTATGTCACAGCTGCCAATCCTGAATCAAGTCAAGTCACGGCTGATTTTCCTGAGTCAACTCAAGTCACCGTTGATCGTCACGAGGCAAGTCAAGTCACCGTTGATCTTCCTGAGTCAAGTCAAGTCACAGGTGATCTTCTTGAGTCTAGTCAAGTCACGAATTATCTTCATGAATCAAGTCAAGTCACGGTTGATCTTCATGAATCAAGTCACTGTTGATCGTCATGAGTCAAGTCAAGTCACAGTTGATCTTCATGAGTCTAGCCAAGTAACAGTTAATCTTCATGAGTCAAGTCACAGCTGATCTTCCTGAGTCAATTCAAGTCACAGCTGATCGTCATGAAGCAAGTCAAGTCACAGCTGATCTTCATGTCAAGTCACAGTTTCCATTCCTGAGTTAAGTCAAGTCACAGCTGATCTTCATGAGTCAAGTCAAATCTCAGCTGATCTGCCAGAGCCTCGTCACGTCTCAGCTGTTCATCCAGAGTCTCGTCACGTCTCAGCTGTTCGTCCAGAGTCATGTCACGTCACAGCTGATAATCCAGAGTCATGTCGCATCACAGCTGATCATCCAGAGTCATGTCACGTCCTGGCTGTTACACCCAGAATATCAAGGTCAGCCCTTTGGTATCCCAGACTGACTTCCAGCGTGGAGGACCCTCCGCTGGCGTCGGCACGTGCAGCTGGTATCCCTAAACCAGCGCTCTCAAGCCCTCCAGTTTCTGAACTATTTCCCCTGTCTGTAGCGCTTCCCACAATGGGGATCGCTTTATGGTGTATTTGGGCTGCATACACCACCACTGAAAATTTAGAAATGGCGGCGGCCACTGTGCGGTCTCCCGAGGTGGAGGCTGATGCTGCAGATCCTCCCGAGGTAGTGGCGCACGCTGCCGTGTTCCCTGAGGTGATGGCACCCGCTGCAGCTTCTCCAGAGTTGGCGGCCCACGCTGCAGAACCTCCCGAGGCGGAAGTGCTTGCTTCAGCTCCTTGCGCGGTGGTGGTGCCCAGCAATACACGTTCAGCCTGTTGCTGAACTCTGTGCCTGTTTTGTTAAGGAGAATATTCATGAACTTTCCCTTTTTCCTGATGGTACGGCTGTAGAACCTCTAGAGGTGGTGGCATCCGCTGCAGAACCTCCAGAGGTGTCAGTGGTATCAACTTATAGACTCTCGTCCTGTTCTGTTCCGGCCAGGGAGGCCGTCTGGGACCCCTCTGCCAGTCCTGTACTGGCTATGGAGGCCGTCTGTGAATTCTCTGCCTGTCCTGTAACGGCTAAGGAGGCCATCTGTGAACTCTCTGCCTGTTCTGTTCCGGCCAAGGAGGCCATCTGTGAACTCTCTGCCAGTTCTGTTCCGGCCAAGGAGGCCGTCTGTGAACTCTCTGCCTGTCCTGTTCTGGCCAAGGAGGCCGCCTATGAACTCTCTTCCTGTCCTGTCGCGGCTACGGAGGCCGCTTATAAACTTTTTTCCTGCCCTGAACCAGCCGAGGAGGCTATATCGGAACTCTCGACTTGTTCTAAACCCATCATGAAGGCCAATTATAGACTTTTGTCCTGTTCCGATCCAGCCGAGGAGGCTGCCTATGAACTCTCAGCCCTGTCTGTCACAGCCAAGGACGCTGTCTGTGAATTTCCTGACTGTTCTGTTGCGGCTGCAAGAGCCATTCTGGAACTCTCAAACCAGCCTGTTGTGACTGAGGCCTTAAATGTACTTTTTCCCTGCCTAGTTAACCCTGTAATGGCCATAGGGGCCGTTAACGAACCTTCTGTCTGCCCTGCTAGCTAAGTCACGAGCCCAGAGGCCACTAATACATTTTCTGTCTGTCTAAATAATGCTAATTATCCTGATTTTGAACATTCTGTCAGTCCCATTGCAAAAAAAAAAAAACAAAAAAAAAAAAAAAAAAAAAAAAAAAAAAAAAAAAAAAAGAAAAAGAAAGAAAAAAAAAAAAAAAAAAAAAAAAAAAAAAAAGAAGAAAAAAAAAAAATCCCCACTGAACTCTGTTTCCCCCCCAAGTTCAGTCACGACCCCAGAAACCTTAACTAAGCTCCCTGAAGGCTCAAGTAACCTTGTCATAACCCAAAGATCCGCCTTTGGACACTTAACTCTGTCTGTCATGAGCCCAGAAACTACAAAAACACTCCATGTCTGTCCCATTACCTCTGTTATTTCCCAAGAGACCACTAATGAACTGTCTATCCTGTTTCAGTCAAGAATTCTAGTTTTGAGCCATATTCTTTCCTGTTTTGACCAATGAGACTGATTTTGAATGGTCTGCCTGTCCATTACACAAACACACAGCTGAATGCACTGATTACACACACAAAGCTGAATCCAATCAGACACGCTTTATAAGCCCTGGACTTCCTCGTTCAGATCGCCGAGTATTGTATGCGCATATCGCTAGCAGAGGCGGGCAAAGTACTCGACTCCATCACTTGAGTGAAAGTACAGATACTGCTGGCCAAATATTACTCCATTAAAAGTAAAAGTTGTAAAGACAGATTTTTACTTAAGTAAAAGTACAGAAGTACTTGCTTTTAAAAGTACTTAAGTACCAAAAGTAAATTTACTTTTTTATGTCAATGCACTGTTTTATTGTTGTACGTAACACTTGCCTATACCCAACACCCTATACCCACCCCCACAAAAGCAGTATGGTAGTGATCTTACACAGCTCTGACAGTGTGTGCACAGTGCACACATCTATGTGTAACCATTCATCCACATTTGAACAGAGTGGACAGTGAAATCCTGTAAATACTGATAAGGAAGAAAAAAAATAAAACCTGCTTTAAAACCCAGCAACACAACTGTAGCTGTATAACTTTAAAACAGCAACACTTCTTTAACAAAAAAGCAAAACAGCAAGACTTATTTGACATCAAAACAAAAATTATAAAATGCTGTCTAATGGCTCTCGCTGTACTTTGATGTCATACACAGAACAATCTGTGCAATGCTGCTTCAATTCAAACACCTATTGTTTTTTGTTAGGAGATGCACAACAGTTCTTCTGTTGCTTTATATGTAATATTTTCACTTACACAGTTTAGCAAAATCAGACAATATTGTGTTATGTATACCACAATATTAACTTCTTACTATTGAATTATTGTAAATAAATATCACATTTGCAACTGGTAAGTGTTCAAAAAATGCTGGGAAATCATTTCATGTAGTCCTACAAGAGTGATTACTGATAAACTTTCTGAAAAAAAGAAAGTCACGTTTTAGACAAGAAATAAATCACCCACTGACTTTCAAAGCTGCTACATAGTAACGACGTTCTACTTCGAGGACTTGATGGAAATGTAGTGGAGTGAAAAGTACAATAGTTGTCTTTCAAATGTAGTGAAGTTAAAATCATAAGTTCCCAGAAAAAATAATACAAAAGTAAAGTACAGATACTCAAAAAGTTTACTTAAGTACAATACTCAAGTAAATGGTACTTAGTTACTGCCTCCTCTGATCGCTAGTCAGTGATAGCTACGTTACGTAGCCATTTCGTTAGCCATTGTTTATTTCCAAGTCCTAGTCTTAATCTAGTTTTGCCTTGCCTGTTTTCCGGTCCTTTGACTATTGCTCGTGTTTACATATTACTCCTTTTGTCAATCCCTCTGGATTACGTTCGCTGATCGATGACCCACGCTTGTCCTAGGATTACTCATTGTCTTGCCTGTGTTGTACCTGTTTGCCATAGTTTGACCCATGCCTGTTATGACCACTTCTCTTAAATAAAAGCATGCAGATGGATCTCACGTCTCACGTCTCTGTCGTCCCGTAACATTCATGTTATCGCTCAATCTGTGTTTCAGCTGCGCAAAGACGTCAATATAATGGCTTCTAAACAATATGTCACGTAACGCCACATTTACCTCAGAAAAAAAAACATATTCTGTGACCATAAACTCATTAGTCAGATAGAAAAATAAACTGCACTGAGGGGCATTTTGCTTAATATATGCACCATATAACATATTCATTATCATTTTTACAGTTCTTCAATGGTTAATTTATGTTTGAATAAATCCATCAAGTTTTTATGACAGCCACCATTTAAATGTTTATATTTCAAAAAAACGAATTGAAGTAGAAATATTATTATGTAACTGTAACTTTATTATTGTAAAAACTTTAATTTTAATTAATCTTAACCTTCAATATTATAGTAATGTAGTACCAACTGACTCTCATGTATATTTTACAGCATAGTTGTAGATTTTTTTTCCTTTGAGAAATTTGGCATGTACTGTACCTGATATGTATCCAAAATAATCGATATTGAATCTAATCTAATCGAATTGGTAATCGAATCGAATTGCAAGCTTGGGAATGAGAATCGAATCAAATCATGAAATTTGTGTCAAAACCCAGCCCTAGTAACTAATAAGACACATTATTATACTTACTAATGGTATATACATGGTAAAGTTTAACAAAGTTTGAAAAGGTGGTAATTCCTGTGTAATGTTTATGCAAAAGGGTGCACATTTATTTTACAGTCATATTTCCATATATTTACTATGTATATACTGGTGTATGTACCTATTAGATGTACAGAATAAGTTATGCAGTACTCAAGTTGGGGGGTATAAACATGGACCTGTCATGAATCCGGTCTGTGAACTTCCGTTCACTCACTACCAGAGGTCACCCACTCACCACATGGACTCTCACACTACACAGACTGTTACACTATATCCTGGACTACATTTCCCATCATCCATTGCACTGATTACACCCACAGCCGTAAACAATCACACACCCTACATAAGCCTCTCTCTCACTGCCGAGTATTGTTCTGCGTTTATCACTCTCTTAGTGATAGCTGCTACGGAGCCATTTCGTGTTTTCATAGTCTAGTCTGGTCATGTTATTACCTGTTTCCTGATTCCTGCCTGTGTACCTTGGATTATCCATTGTTTTACCGTTCAGATTCTGTTTGCCTCTGCCTGGACTATTGCTGCATACCTGGATTATCTCTCTTTGCCTTGCCCTGTTGGATATTGTTCGCCAGAGTCTGATCACGAGTCTGATCACGTCTGTCCTTGGACTACTCTTGTGTTTTGCACGTGCCATACCTGTTTGCTGGTGTTTCGACCCTGCCTGTGTTTATGACCACATCTTTTAATAAAAAGCTTGCATATGGATCCGCACATCTCTCGTCTCGTTCGCTCTGTTACAGAATACTCGGCCACACAAGGATCCAGCAGCTTTTCAGAAGAACATTGGCCAGGTATGGACAATATTATTAGCTCTTAAACAAGGCCCGCGTTCACTGGAGAACTGTATTCAAGAGTATCTAGCCATTGCCTATTACTCTGATTTACCGGACTGTTTGTTGATAGAGGTTTTTTGCGAAGGCATTAATCAACCACTGAAGTCTAAGCTTAGACACGAGGGTCCGCGTTCATCACTCTGGCACTTAGTCAATTTATGGACTATGCTTTGTTGTCTGTTGGCTCTTTGTTTACTGTGGGTGACGTGGAGGAGGAACGCGGCACCGTGTCTGTGACTGAAATGGCGGACGCACCACATGGCGGCTACAACAACGGAGACTGTTCGCAAAATGGCAGCCACAACAACACACCGTCATTTCTCAGGTGCCATTCCTGAGTCAAATCACGTCACAGTTGATCGTCATGAGTCAAGTCACAGTTGATCTTCATGAGTCAAGTCCCGTCACAGTTGTTCTTCATGAGTCAAATCACATCACAGTTGATTGTCTTGAGTCAAGTGGTCACAGTTGATCTCATGAGTCAATCACGTCTCAGCTTGATCTCCCAGAGGTCTCGTCACGTCATCAGCTGTTCCAGAGTCTCGTCACATCTCATCTGATCTCCAGATTCTCCCCATGTCTAGCTCATCCTCCCAGAACCTCTCACGTCTCAGCTGATCTCCCAGAGTCTCGTCACATCTCAGCTGACCTTCCAGAGTCACGTGCATAGATCTCCGCTGATCTCCCAGAGCCTGCCTCGTACATCTCCGCTATCATTCCAGAGCCTCGTCGCGTCTGTTGTTCGAGAGTCCTGTCACTTTCCTGTCGGTTGAACCTAGATCGTCAATGACTGTTCTTCGTTAAATTCCCAGACTGGCATCCGCCTAGGAGGAGACCCCCACTGGTTTCAGCACGGCAGCTGGTATCCCCTAAACCAGTACGTCTCAAACCCTTCTTTCCCAGAATTATCCCCTTGTCTGCTGCATTTCCTATAAATGCTTATACACCGCGTGCATAATTATTAGGCACGTTGATATTCTGATGATATTAATTTACAATTTTCTTTTACAGATGAAATGATCCAAAAAAGAGGGTTTAACCTCTAACTAATTAACTCTGGGGGAATGCTTATCTGGTGTGTGCTGGTAGTATATTCACTACCACCAAAGTTCCAGAGCCAGCGACGTCCGGAAGGATTGCCAGAGGTGGCAGCTGAGGCTGCAGAACCTCCAGAAATGGCATTGCCCACTCCAGATCCTCCAGAGGTGGTGGCTGAGGCTGCAGAACCTCCAGAGGTGGCGGCTTTCACTTCAGCTCTTCAGCTGGATTCTACGGAGGTGGCGGCATATGCTGCAGAACCTCCTGAGGCGACGTCTTTCACTTCAGCTCTGGTTACGGTAGTGGCACCCATTACTGAACTCCCTGTCTGTCCTATCACGGCTATGAAGGCCGTCTGTGAACTCTCGTCCTGTCCAGTCACGGCTATGAAGGCCATCTTTGAATCCTCATCCTGTCCTATCATGGCTATGGAGGTCGTCTGTCAATCCTCGTCCTGTCCTGTCACGGCTATATAGGCCATCTGTGAGACAGTTTATGAACTCTCTGCCTGTCCAGTTTCAGTCAGTAAGCCTGTTTTTGAACTGTGTATCTATCCTGTCTCAGTCAATGAGTATAATTTTGAACCAAACGTCTGTTCCGTTCCAACCAAAGAGCCTGATTTAGAATTGTCTGCTTGTTCAGTTTCAATCTGTAAACCCATTTATGAACTGTCTTCCTGTCCAGTTCCAGTCAATGAGTCAAATTTTGAACTGTCTGCTTGTCCAGTTTTGGTCAGTGATCTTATTTATGAACTGTCTGCCCGCTCAGTTGTCACCAGAGAGAATACATACAATATATGTAAAAAATAATTACCACTTTAAGTACAGCCGTGTTTCTTATTTATTACCATGTACATACACTTCAGGTAAGTACCTTGAGTTACCACTCATTTGCCTGTAGGTACAAGATATTTGCCATGTATGTACCAGGGAAGTACACGTACTGTAAAATAAAGTGCTACCAAAAACGTTTTTAAAGTTTGTGTTTCTCCTTTTCACAGTCTGGCAGAAATGATGGGTGGTTCCAAAATACATGGTCACATGACAGTAAAAGTGAACAGTTGCCAAGATACAGGGGGTGGGTCAACTTACCCCACTCTCCCCTATTCCAGAAGCAGTGAAAGTGAGAAAAAATTGACAAAACCAGACTGAAGCCTTTTACTATTGTTAAGATTGAAGGAAAAAGTGTGGGTTTCCATTAAAAGAAATGGTAAAAGTGTACCACTTAACACCATGCATATACCCAGAACACAAGGTGCCTTACAAATGGTATGAATCATCTTGGACTTGGAACAAGAGTTAAAATTAGGCAGACTACTGAGTATCCTTTGCGCAGTATGCTTAGAATTCTGTTATTCTGTTCTCTTGCTGATATATTATAGATAATAAATGCCTACCTCACAAGCATGATGAGGCACTATAGTATAAACTTCAGGAGGGGTTATGTCATCGACTTGTTAACTATGTAGTAAATAAGAGTCTACTGCTTGTAACCATCAACTAATGGCAGTGTATCTCAACCCTCATCCTGGTGCCTGCCCTGTGAATATATTGGCAATGAGATGTTATTGATACATTATACCTTACCTCTTTTCTTTCAGGAGAGAAATGGTGACTTTTGGAGAAGCTGGATAGGATGCTGGCGGTGTCAGCATAACTTTCCACATTTTCCTGAACATAGTATATATTCAGGTTACTAATGCAGACAAATAAATAAACATGAACACAACCTCATAAAAAATATTCATTTTTTGTTTAAGCAATATTTTTGGATTGCAAAATTAAATCAAATCCATGTTAAATGGGTTTACTCCATAGTATAGTAACTGCTAGCAATAATAATTTAAGTAATATAGTCCAGAGTAGGGATGCACCGATACCGATACTGGGGATGCAAAGGATCGATCCTGGTATCGGCCCGGATACTGAGCTTCATGTACTGTACTCAGAAAGCAAGACGAAGGATAGAAGTGGTGTGAGAGCTTGGCGAAGGAAGAGGGACTAAAATGCCCCGATACCAAACGCCGATACCACACAGCATGTGATAAGCGCCATATTCAAACAAAGAAACACCGACAACAGAACAAAAGACAGCAGAAAGGAGTTAAGGGTGTCTACTATGAAGTATATGTATGCAATGAATATAATGTTAGACATTCAGTATTAACACCTGTATAGCTGATGTGCCTGAGCTGATAAAACAAAGCACTCTGAGTGGATTGAGCGCACGGCGGCGCAGATGTGCGAGCTTGTCGAGTGAATATATTCTCACAGACATCAATGGAAAGCTTGTAGTTTTTTTTCGGTCGGATATGTCAAACAAGTAAGTAAAAACAATGCACAAGTACTTAACGGTAGGGAGCGAGAGAGAGGGAGAGAGAGAGCGCGCACACTTCTGTTGTGTGATCTTTGATGTTAACTGCTAGCACACGCATCATTTGGATTAAAACTAAATCGTAAAAATAAAACCATTCATAGAGGCATTCACTATAAACATAATTTATTTTTAACCTTAGGCATACACGACTTTCTGGTGAAAGTGAATCTAGCAGCCTGTGTGAAATGCGCTAGGCTGTACTATTCTGCATCAGTACAAATACGTGCACGCGTTGCATGTGTTTTGCTTGCTTGAGTGTTTCTGCATTATATGAGTGGCTTTGGAAAATAAACCGCAGCACATTTCAGATGAAAAACCGCGACTTCTATTTCTGAAAATATCACAGTTAGGAGATTTATAACGAGTGGTTCCCTGCATTATTACAGCAAAGCGCGTGATTAAAGTACTAAGCCGCTGCAATGGAGCAGCTCTAATGCTATTAAATTAAAGATGATATACCATAGAGCAAAAAAAATGAACAGTGAAAGTAACAAAAACTTGTAAAATACATTTTAATGGGCATAATTAAGTGTGAAAATAACCGAAGGATATACAGTCAAACCAAAAATTATTCAGACACCAAATATAATTTTTGATATTTTTTTACTAGTGGGTGCAGGACACTATAGTTCATTTATGTAAAGTGAGGATAGCAAAATAAAGTAAACTGTGACGAATCATACCCAAAAATTCTTCATACAGTGGACTACCAATAAAATGTATAAAAAATTTGGGACCAAAAATTATTCAGACCGAGTCTGGGAAAAAAAACTGAAGTTGAGGTTTGCATGAAGCTGGATGACAGCATGCCCAGGAGACTACCGGCTGTCATTAAGGCTAAATTTTGCCCAACTAAGTATTCATAGTTGTGTAAACTGTCATACTAACAGATGTCTAATATTTGGTTGATTGTAATCTATTACATACCTTTCTATCAAAATTATCTAATATTATCAAGATGAATTTGTTCTGACACAGTTTAACTCCATTTTCTAAACTATAGCGAATAAACTGTGATAATGTGAGAAATGTTGAAGGTGTCTGAATAAATTTTGGTTTGACTGTATCTATTTGATAAATGAAGTTAACCAACTAACATTATACATACCCTTTTGGTTTCTATACCCAATATTTAAAAAAATGTACAAATGCAATAAAAGCATCAGTATCGGTACTCGGTATCGACAAGTACCAAAAATAAAAGTATCAGTATCGGGCGAGTACTGGAAAAAATGGTATCGGTGCATCCCTAGTCCAGAGTTTATAGGATCTCCAGAGGTTAAACATTGGATATGCTAGGACAGTGGTTCTTAATCCTGGTCCTGGGTACCCCCAGCTCTGCACATTTTGTATGTCTTCCTTATCTGACACACTCAGTTCAATTCATGGAGGTGTCTCGTAATGAGCAGACGATAAGAATCAGATGTGTTAAATAAGGGAGACATGCAAAATGTGCAGAGCGTGGGGTCCCCAGGACCAGGATTAAGAAGCGCTGTGCTAGAGCATTTGGGATATTCTAGAACAGGGGTGTCCAGTCTTGCTGTTGGAGGGCACTTTCCTGCATTGAGGGGTTCTTGAAGGCATTTGTTTAATGTGAGTTTACACCAAAGATTCACGAGACAAGTTGAAATATTTTAACTACTTGCAATAGTAGTTTTGCAACATTCTAACACCATTTCTACACTGGACACATCAAAGCAAACATTAAAAATCGATTTGTCCTTTTGCCTTATTAAGCACAAGGGTGTGGAGTATGTCAAAAATAATTATTACTTGTGTTTACTGTCAACGAAATGGTGCATCCAGTGTTGACAGAACAATGAATTACAGTGTGTTCAATGTGCTTTTAAACAAAAAGCTGACAGAAACGGCAAGTAAACAGTTGTTGCTATGGAAATGTACACCGTCTCATCTAATAGCACTGGTGTAAACTGTGAGGTTTTACCCTACCAGTGTGATTAGATGAGATGGTGTACATTTCCATAGCAACAACTGTTTACTTGCTGTTTCTGTCAGCTTTTTGTTTTGCAGCTGCCGAAATTCTGTGAACGTAGCATTTAGAATCCTAACAAGATATTAAAATTTATATCGCTAAACAAACCAGATATTTAAGTTAAAGTTTTTCCACTGAAATAATTAATAAGAATGTTTCTTGTTTGCTGATTGGCTGCTGTTTGTGATAAGCTACCTAATTAAACTTTGAATGTAAAATTTCTGAAACATACTGTAGCTTTTGTCACTGAAATGTAATTTCTATTCATATGATGTTTCGCCAGTATTTCGACTGGGTGCCGACTGGTGAAAGGAAGGATGATCTTGACCTCTCAGCATCAGCACACGACCAACGGCACCCTCCTGAACTCATCCAGCCCCTTGACAATCCCAAGCCTATGCCAGCCATGGATTCTGTAGCCAGAGCCTGCTGCCACTCACTGAACTGTTTTCCCCGGAGCTCATAGAGCTGGATTCTCAGGACTATGTTCATGCCCATGTTCCCACCCCCAAGATGGCTCTCTTCCTGCTGGTTCCATCTAGACTTTTGTACGCTCTGCTCCCGAGCACTTCCCTGGAAATTCCTTCTCTGCTGGTCTCATCTAACCTCCTGGCTCCTTCATCTCTGCTGGAACTGTCCAACCTCCTAGCTCCTTCATCTTCGCTGGTCCCGTCCACTCTCCTGGCTTCTTTGTCTATGCTGGCTCCGCCCGGCTTCCTGGCTCTGTCAGATTCACTGGTACCTTTGGCTTTGCTGGGCTCCTGCTTCCCTTTAGCTCTACCTTCATCCTCGGCCCCACAGGTTCCACCTTGGCCTTCCAAGCCCCCAGCTGCACCTTGGTCCTCTGCACCAGATTCCCTGACAACACCTCGGTCCTGCAGTGTCGCCCTGTACCTCCTTCCCTCTAGATATGCCTGGTTCTAGTTTTAGTCTCTGTGTTTCTTTTGTTCATTTCCTGTCTCCTTGGTTAGCTCTCATCCCTAGTTTGATCTCATTGATGTCATAGCAACCCACTTTTTTCATCTGTGCCTGATTTAGTTCCTTGTTTGCCCTTAGTTGTTCATTGTCTGTTCTTGTCTGGTTTTCTGAATTTTGTGTTAATGTTAGATTGTTAAAACTTTGTTCTTTGTGCCCCTGCATGATTTTATAATGGGATAATTAACTACACGGCTGTGATTAGATTCTGCCTCAACTACTTCTCCTTGTTCCCGCAACCAGTTGGTGACCAGTCCTGCTCAAAGAGTGCTACCTTACTAATCAAGGACTTCATGATTACTAGGCAGGTGTTCTAGAGTTAAACTCTGCAGAAAGATGGCCCTCCAGGAGCAGGGTTGGACACCTACCATGTTTTTGTGGCTGCATGTGTGAAGTGCATTATATTACCTCCTCAAAAGACTGAGTCCACTTTTGTAGTAAACTCATGACTGAAAAATACAGCAGTAGGAGCACCAGTGGGTTAACCATTGCAGGCCAACTACCATCTTCATTCAGCGCCAGGATATACGGTTCTGACATGTTGGTCTGGATGAGCGCTGTCAAACCAAACAACCTGGTAAACAGACAGAAATCTTAGATGCAAACAAATACAGAAGTGCCAGTAGTTGGTTTGCAAGAAGGAACAGGATTGAGCACCCATGATTTAAAACAGTACGTAGTAATTTCACTAATAATGTCCTAAAATGTAAAAACCTTCATTGTAATAATGTAGTGTATTCTAGAGCAATACTTCTTATGGCTATAGCAATGGGAATAGCCATTGTTATATCAGCATTGCCAAACTTTTGTAACATTATTTTAACCCCTTACATCCTAAAGGCATTTTGATAATTTCACGTCTAAGTGGCATACATAAAAATAAGGACTTATAACTCTACAAAAAACAAGGTAGCATTATTTGCATGGTTAGGAAGTGAATACAAATGTCAAAAGAATATGTTTTTATCATGTTTGGAGACTCTTACTCTCATTACAACACTGCTAAACACCAGAAAAAGCAATGCCTTTTACATGTAGTAATTTTGGTTCTTATGCAAGTTTGACATGATTACTATTAGTATATACAGTATAAAAGGTCATAGAATCAAGGCTGAGCTTGTTCACAATCACATTAACTGCATCTGGGCAAACTTTTGTGTTTGTATCTCAAAGCATTTGGAACCTTGGTAGCCTTTTATCAAAAGTCGAAAAACCTCTTCAAACAAGTGATCTGAGGGTTTTTGTAAACACCACAATAAAACATAGAAATAATAATAATTAAATTAAGTTTACTAGTTTGACTTCCCCTTTAAACGAATTTTACTGTACTGGCACAACCCTGCTAAAATGTAGGGCAAGTATTTGCGCTCATTGGCTCCCCCTCCTGCTGGTGGCGCCCTAGGTGACCGACTAGTTTGTCTATGCCTAGAAACGGGCCTGCTCATGTATACGGTTTACATGCATGTCTGTGGAGATTTTCATTCAAAAACCCAGTATAGTTTGGTCTAACTGAAACAAATATACTTCTTGTATTCTGCTACTTGAGGATCTTTTCAACGATTTATGACACGTGATTGTTATACTGTATATGATGCTTTTTCAGATCACATTTTCACAAAATGGAGCACCTTTATGATGTCAACTACGGTGGCCCAGTAGTGCACAACACAATGAAATCTCCACAACACAATGAAATTAGCACAACACAATGGAAACAAGCCACAACACAACGGAAATCCTCCCGCTCCCTTTCTTGGCCACTATAAAGGGTGTGTTAAATCTAAGGACCCTATACCAGAGGTAATGATCAAACGAATTGACAATAGAAAGCATTTTATGGATACACTTTTTACACAAATAGATTCTATTTACAATATGTATTTTCTTTTCAATACGTGTAAATAGACTATAGCCTATAAATAATATCTAACAACTATCACCTCAGTTTTGTTTTACAATATCAGGATACAATAGTAATGTATAGTGTAAATTATTATATTTATTAAAAATATTATATAGATGCCGCTATTGAGACAATTAAGCCCTCCATACACCTATACCCCTAACCCCAATATACTGTACTTCATTATTAAACACTCTTTATGCGCATTATTTCCACTTTTCAAATATTTTCTATATTGAAAGTAAATGCTTTTCTGATCTGATATGTGATGGGAATAAGGAAAAGAGCAAGTTAGACAAAATCATTTTTAATTTTGTGTGGCCCAACCAGACATTGGTGAGCGTAATTAGTGTAAATAGCCTATGTCAAAAAGGCTGGTTATTTACACTTAATGTAAACACTCCGTTATTGGAATGGCCATGATACGGGGTGATATATAATGTATTGTCTCATAGAAACTTTAAGGGTTTTTTGAAAATATATTGGATATCAAAATTTGGATTTTGTTAGATCATTACACCCTGCATTAAATCCCTTGGCTCATTCAACTGTAAAAGTGCTTAAAAAGAAGATGCGTAATATTTATTAAAGAGGAGCTCAAGCATTTAAAAAGTAGCAAATATAGTTTGTGTACATAGTGTCACGCTTACACTGTCTTTTTCTTTCATGAAACACTGGGGTAGTCCAACACAAGAGCAAGGAATGACACATGTACTGACGAAGTAGACCCGACAGGGGAGAAACGCAAAGACAGGAGCTTAAATGCTAGGGATAATTGGAGACCCACAGGTGGATCACAATCAGACTAAACAAGGACAGGAAAATGACCAAATAAGGAAACACAGGAAGGACTACGGGGGCAAAACAGGTACAAAAGTCTGACACATAGGACCATTTCCATTTTGTTGTGCCAATTTCGTTGTGTTGCGACTTGTTTCCATTGTGTTGTAGCTATTTCGTTGTGCTGTGGAGATTTTGCTGTGTTGTGCACTACTGGGCCACTGTAGTTCAACAAATTTGAACTCACTTGTTAAGAGTTGGTCATAATCCCTATAATCACTATAAAGCCAAACTTCTAAGCTTTAAAATCACACTTTGTTTTCCAAACAAATGATTATGAAGTAACTATATAAAGTTACTTTTTTTTTTTTTTTTGCTTGTACAGCATACTTGATGTAAATAATGTTGACCTTTACTGAATGATACAGGTTTACTGGGTAGAAATCTGAACTGCACCTGGTAAAGCTATCCTGAGGAAGAATAAGCTGTTGGATGAGAGGTAGCTGGTAGAGGTAAAGGATAAGGATGTGTCCTCCACTGAAGATGGTCATCATTACACACAAAGAGCTGAAGTGTAGCAGAGAGATTGTATAGTCTAACACCCAGCACCACACAATGCCAAGAAACAGCATGAAATACAGTGCTGACGTCAGCGAGGGAAACGTTATACCTGTCAAAATATATAAGATCATTGACTGCATCTATAGATCATTTTTCAGAATACACACACACATTCCTATCTATATGCATTACCTGCCAACCCCAACAGAACAGTCACCAAAACTTTTCCAGCAGTTTTCATTACAGAAGACATAAGAAGTCTCAGACTGGTCAAAAATATGATACATTTTTGCAGAACATCAGGAGAGGAGAGAGGAGAGGTGTGGCTCTTAACAGAGGAGCCGAGGGAGGAACCCTCAGATGTTCTACTCTCCCCTTCACATTCTGAGTCTGAAATCTCTCCATCTGAACCCTGTCAAATATGGAAACAGGAACAGAGCAGCCAACACTAAAAATGTTAGTTGTTTTTAGGTGTAAAAATACAGTCAGTAAAAATAGTTTATACCATATGATCATTTATATTGCAGCACAAAGTAGCTAGTAAGTTTAGGGTGATTTCATTAAGAAAATGTAACCCCATTCAACCTTCCTGCAGGTTTAGTTCCAGCCATGCTGTAATTTTCAAGTAAACCCACAGGTCATTATCAACTGTCTTAATTGTGTTTGATTAGGCTTGCAGGAAGGTGGGCCTCCGGGAAAATCATTAAGCACCCCTGCTCTACAACTTACACAATTACAAGTTGCTCATTACCTCACTGTTGTAGAGGTGCCTGCCGTTTTCACTATGATGTGGCTTCTTGACTTTACACCAATGAAGGATGAACAGTGTAGACAGGAAGACAGCAAAATCTGGCATTAGTAGACGTATTATGTTAAGTGTGTCCACATCACTAAACCTGGGAAGAGGTGTAAAAAGATACATATGTATTTTACTAAGAAACACAAATATACTGGAATAATTTAGACAATTTAAGCACAAAAAATTGGAACAATTTGAATACCACAAAGAATATTTAACACTACAACCATATGTTTTCACTAGGTGGGAGAAAACATTTAATAACCAGAAATGCCATGCAATTCAATAGACCACATTATAGGGATGTGCAGCAAAGCCAATATTTGAATCTGTATCTGTAGCAATGGCAAACTCAAATGTATCTTCTCTCACTTTACAGATCTTCACTATGTGGGAGAGCTAACCATATGCTGCTAATGATGTCTTCACAACCTTATTTTGTTGTAAAGTGCTAATATGACTGTCAGAACAAGCTGGCGGTAACAATACAGTGATCATACAGCTGTCCGTTATTGATGTTAACTCTGCTTATTCGCTGGCAGTGACACTGCGGGTATATTCCATGCTTGCAGCTTTAATAATTTGCTATCTTTACCTCTTTGAGGAGTGGTAACGTTCTGCGTCAGTAATGTTGAATGATTGTACACTGTTCCCCTAGTGTCAGCTACTGACACAATGTTGAGTGAACCAGAATCGAAGGGGAATGTTTTCTGTCACACATGTAGGCTGGCCACATTACTGTGTGTGAACATTTACATTGATCTAATCAATATCTCTATTCAACAGTTGAAATAATCTGACAAAATGGTGTTCACTGCCACCTTATGAACAGCATTTGCCCCAAGTAAAGTGGACTCAAAAATATTGGGCAATTGTATGCTACTGATGTAATGTCTCATTTCCTTCATCTTAGAACTTAGGGAACCAAGGTTATATCAGTAACTGGAGACATTTCCTTACTTTGAAAGAAACATTTTAGCAATCATTAATATATTCCATACCTGACAATGCCAAGGTGAAAGAAAATGCTGTCCCATGGCCCGATCTCTGAAGAATAAAAAGCATACATATATTACTATGCATGGATAGTACAGGTTAAAACCTGAAAGAAAACTTGGTCCCACTTTATATTAGGTGGCCTTAACTACTATGTACTTACATCAAAAAATAAGTACAATGTACTTATTGTGTTCATATTGTATTGCAAAACACTTTTGCTGCTATTGAGGTGGGATACGGGTAAGGTTAGGGACAGGTTTGGTGGTATGGTAGGTTTAAGTGTTGGTTAAAGTGTAAGGGATGAGTCAACAGTGTAATTATAAATGTAATTACAGAAGATAGTTACAGATGTAATCACATGCAGGTGTTTTTTTAATATAAGTACAATGTAAAAACATGTATGTATCTAAACTCGGGAGCAGGAGCCTCTTTGTGGCACTAACTCGGGCAGAGCGACACGGGCGGAAGATCTGGGGCTGAAGCCTTCTCCTCCTTAGATTCCCCTTTAGGTTCGGGGTGAAAGGCCCTGTGGTGGGGGCTTGAGTGAAGACCGGGAGGCGGGGCTTGACTAAGGAACCGCCGTTGGGCTCGAGAATGGCGTGCCAATGACTTACATCGGACGGCTGGGGGCATGGAATTGCCGCGGCCGGTGGCTTTGACTTCAGATGTGCGGCAGGTGGCGAATGCCGCGCAGGCCGGGTTGTTACTGAGCGGCGGCGAACTGGTTCTGACTCAGGACGTGCACTCAGGGCAAGGTGTTGGCCATCGAGCCAGAACAGGAGAATTGAATGTGGGGTAATCCAATGCCGTCGCTGCGGCAAGCCGCAGAATTCCCGGCGTACTCGAAGAAGGGGAGATTCGGGGGCTATGGCAGAGAACGAGCGGCGATTTTCCTAATCTAGGGGGGAAAAAACAAATGGAAAAACCAAAACACTAAAAAATAAAAAAAAACACTCGGGGAGGAGGGGCGGGGCGCCGCTACTGTCATGGGTCCGGTATTCTGTTCACGTTTCGCTACTGTGCTGAGCCTGGAGCCGAGGAAAGGGAGGGGACTCGAGAGCAACATTCGCACAGTGAGAATTTAAGGAAATAAGGGTAACCAGGGGTGGGGAAAACACGTCGATGCGGAGTTGACATGACATAGACACATTCCATTACGGACGACAACCTTAGAACAGGGCTCCACTATAATACAACCGGATAGATGGATGGGATGGTGAGGACACACCTGGAAACTATGAAACCAAACATAATTAGAACAGGGGACGAACCAAATAAGGGCCACTAGAATAACATGGAAGAAGGTGGGGAAACAAAACACAAAACAAGACAGAAACAGAATCTGAACATTGTGTTAAAATACGATTTATTATTATTATTATTATAATTGTAATAACCTGATTATTCAGTAAATCAGAATATTTTGTGTTTTTCTTTTATTCACAAGAATGTATTTTATTTCATTATAATGATGCATTAAGGCATTTAATGTATTTCATTATGTGGTGAATAATTACATAATTTCATAGTTTTGATATAAAAGTTAAAATATGCATTTGCATAGTGTTAAAAACGTTTTATAAATATATAGAGACATTTATAGGTCGTTTATAAGATAAAAACCCAGATATATTTCATCTATTATTATTTCAAAAAGGGAAAGCGTGGATAAAGATTTGGGGAAGTTGTGGCCTAATGGTTAGCGAGTCGGACCTGTAACTTAAAGGTTGTGGGTTCGAGTCTCGTACCGGCAGGGATTGTAGGTGGGGGGAGTGAATGTACAGTGTGCTCTCTCCCACCTTCAATACCACGACTGAGGTGCCCATGAGCAAGGCACTGAACCCCCAACTGCTTCCCGGGTGCCACAGCAAAAATGGCTGCCCACAGCTCCGGCTGTGTGTGTTACGGTGGTGTGTGTCACTTCGGTGTACTGTTGTGCACTGGGGAGGGTTAACTGCAGAGCACTTAATTCAATATTGCGGTCACCATACTTGGCCACATGTCACATAAATTTTTATTATTTTTTTTTTCTCATGATGCTTTGACGTGTACTACGGGAAAAACTGAAGCGTAGAAGAAGAGAGAAAAAATGTGAGGAGGACTGAACAGGTCATGCCAATGTGTCCGGGGAAAATGGTAAAAAGTGCTTAGAGACGTTTTCAGCAAGCCGGGAAAACTGATCCTTGCTCCAGTGGACCGCAGTAGAGTTCGTGGACAACCCGCGCTGCGAGGGAGTGAGTTGAACGGTGTTTTCCAAAGACAGAGCTGAGAGAGCTAAGCTAGGCTAAAGCTAAAGCTAACTTCGTCGTGTCTGTGGTGATTTCCTCGCTGAGAGCCGCAAGGAAGCAGACTGTGTTGCCGCCGGAGACTCAGCACTCACCTGCAGGGAAGTGGGATTCCGTGTGCACACGTTTTTTGTTCCTTGGATCGTGAGGACTGGGATTTTTTTCAGACTGGTAGGATTATTGTTGAGGTGTTTTCAAATGGATATGAGCTCCAACGCGCGCCAACGCAAGCTTGCATAAAACACTAAGAGTGCACTCAGGTTGACTTTATGTGATTAACACATCTAAGGGTTTAAAATTGTTTTTCACATTTGAATTGGGTAATCGTATGACCTGTGTTTTAATTTAATTACTGTATTGGCCCGAATATAAGATGACCCTGATTATAAGACGACCCTCCTTTTTTCAAGATGTACCTTTTGGAAAAAGGTTTTTTTAAAAACCAAATCTTGTTTTTTTTTTCAGTAAAACACATTTTGTCTTCAATTTTTTCATATTGCATATTTTTCCTATTAAAATTTTCGTTTTGAAAGTATGGTAAAAACTGGTAAAAACCTGTTCACCAACAATCACATTTAAAAAATATACACTTTTTGATAAACCATTAAAAAAAAAAAAAAGCCCATCAGAATTAGGACATTTAGGCTATCCATCTAATAGTAGCCTACCAAAATATTATTAACAGTCGAAGTTAAATTTTACTGTAGTCTTCAAATCTGGGTACTAATCACAAAGGGAGTTTGGTCCCATCAGGCTAACGTGACAGTCACGACTCATGCAGCTGCATTAAGTATTTCATGGCACACTCGTTTTATGCGGTTTTGGCGCCACCTATAGTTGTGGGTGTATTATTGACATGTCAAAGTCTAGACCCTGAATATAAGACGACCGCGTTTTTTCAGATGCATTTCCAAGAAAAAAACCTCGTCTTATATTCGGGACAATACGGTAATACTTAACCCTAGACATAGTTGTATACATTGGAATGTCACTTTTGCCAATTTGTTATTTAGAGTTTAAAGGGGGCATGCACTGAATAGTTATTCCCTTACTATAACGAGCCGGGTGGTAAAAGGGTAACATTTTTGGGGGCTTCGTCCGGGATTTTTTTTTCATTTACAGTTTACCCAGCATTGAGTTATTTGTTGTTGAATGTTTTATTGAGTTTTGCTGTATACCTTGAAGGTTTTGGTTTCTTTTTCTGCTCTAGACTGACAAAATGGAGGCAGTAGAGATTGCAGCGTGGTGTAAAAGACATCAGCTAGATCCCGCTCATGCAGTAGTCTTAAGTGGTGTTTATGATGTCACAGACGATGTCTTACTTGAAGTCCTTAGCTCAGTTAAAGTTCTTGGGAAGACTAAAATAGTAGACAGACGTCCAGATTTGACTTCTAAGACTGATTTTGTGCTAGTCCAGACTTTAGCTAATGTGACTGAACAGACTTTACCTGACTCAGTCGGCGTTCCTGGTGAAGTTGGTCCCTGGCCTGTTCATGTTATCCCAGCAGCAACCAAAGAACAAGAAGACTTTCAAACAAAGTTACTGTCATTTCTTGAGCATGAGGGTAAAAGTATTGCTGATGTTAAGGGACTGTTAAACCCGCTGTCTCTTGATGTTAATACTGCTCTCATTAACGCCATTAGTTCACTTGTTGACAAATGCAATGCCACGCCTGCTGATGCTCAAAGCTACAGGAAGCTGAGAATGTTTTCCGGTGTGCGACCGACACCTAGTGGCGAAGAGGAGTATGATGCCTGGGCAGAGCAAACCACACACATGTTGGAAGAATGGCAATGCAGTGACAGTATAAAGAAACAAAGAATTGTGGAAAGTCTTAAAGGTTCTGCTGCTGACATAATAAGATTCCTGAGAGCACAGACTCCCAACGCTACTGCAAATGAATATATGCAAGCGCTCGAAACCACTTTTGGAACAACTGAAAGTTCATCTGATCTCCTAGTCAAGTTCCGACAAACATTTCAAAGTGAAGGCGAAAAGCTGTCTACATACCTGCTAAGACTTGACAAACTGTTGCACTGTATCTTCAGAAAAGGAGGATTGCAGTTAGCTGACATGAACCGACTCCGCATTGAACAAGTCATTCGAGGTTCATCACCACATGACATGATTACAATGCGTATACGCATGACCCACAAACTAAGACCTCCACCTTTCTTCAATGATCTGTTAAAAGAAGTCAGAGAAGAAGAGGACATGTTACAAGGCAGAACTGATGCAAAAAGTACAGTCATGTCAAAACCAGTCGCCTCAGTCATCAAACCAGCCCTCGAAAATGAAACTGATCATGATGTTGAACGACTCAAAAGTGAACTCAGTGTGATCAAAGCTGAATTGAACAATCTCAAGGTTGCAACTGTTCAGCAGCAGCTCAAGCCGAAACAAAAAGTTCCAACCCTGAACATGCAACCAAAAGCAAATATGAAAGAAATACAGCTCCACAAAGACCAAAGAGCAACAGAGACCAACCTGGAATATTTTGTTATCGATGTGGAGAAGACGGACATTACATGAGAGAATGTCAAGGTGTTGAAAACCTCCAAAGAGTCAACAAGCGGCTTATCAAACTCACAAAAAGTCGGGAAACTACCACGGGGCCCAGTAGAGGAACAGCCTGGTGTCCCGGAGTTAAAGACACGTTCAAAAAGCATCAAAACAGAGAAAGAAGTGGAAGACACTATCCCTAAAGGCTTAGTTGGCCCTAGCTCTGCTGTATCAGTCCAGATTGAAGGCATTTACACTAAAGCCATACTCGACACTGGTTCTCAAGTCACTCTGCTCTACAGATCCTTCTACGACAGATACCTGACGCACCTGCCATTGACACCTATCAGTGCTTTACAGATATGGGGTCTCAGTCCTGCTGATTACCCATATGATACCTATTTGTCACTCAAGCTGGAGTTCAGGGAAGCAGATGCAGGCGTGACAGAGACCATTGATGCACTTGTACTTGTCTGTCCTGACCCAGTCATGAAAGATAATGCTGCTATACTTGTTGGCACAAACACACCCACTGTGAGAAGACTTCTCAAAAGTTACAAAGACAAAGAAGGAGAAAACTTCACAACAGTACAACACATCCACCCTGCTTTCAGAAAGGCTATGGAGGAAATCTCAAAGTCCCAACCTGAAACTGACAGCCACAAAAGAGGATCCGTATGGTTTGCCCAACCAAAGCCAATAACAATACGCCCAGGTGGTGTAGCAAGAGTCAGAGGCGTGCCAAAGTTTTGAGGGATACCAAGTACCCAAGCTATTTTGGTGGACTCACCTGATGATTTTATAGAAGAACCAAGGTTCCCAGATCAAATCTTAGTGAGACCCGAACTGCAGTCAGTCACTGTTGTAAGTTCCAGAAGAATCACGGTCTTGGTCAGTAACAGTTCATCAAAAGAGATCACACTGACCAGAGGTATGCCAATTGCCTACCTCTTCCCCGTTGACGTGCTGCCAACACCTACTGTGAAGAAAGAGGCAAGCATCATGTATTCAAAGAAACTGACCCCGTCTTCTTTCGACTTTGGAACCTCACCTGTTCTTAAGAAATGGAAAGAGAGGCTAGTCAACAAAATGATTGAACGGAGTGATGTTTTCTCCACTCACGAGTTCGATGTGGGTTGTAGTGAAAGCTCGCAACATACTATAAAAACTATTGACGACAAGCCATTTAGAGAAAGATCTTGTCGCTTGCCACCTGCAGATCTTGAAGCGCTCAGACAGCACCTGTCAGAACTAAAAGGAGCTGGCATAATCACTGAGTCATGCAGTCCGTATGCATCCCCGATAGTGGTCGTACGAAAGAAAAATGGGAAGATCCGCATGTGTGTGGAATACCGTACGCTAAATTGACGCACTATCCCTGATCAATACACAGTGCCCAGGATTGAGGATGCACTTGCTTGTCTAAATGGAAGCAAATGGTTCAGTGTCCTAGATCTCAGAAGTGGATACTACCAAGTGCCCATGGATGAGTCGGATAAGGAGTAGACCGCTTTCATATGTCCACTTGGTTTTTACCAATTCGACAGGATGCCTCAAGGAGTGTCAGGTGCTCCTGCAACTTTTCAGCGAATTATGGAAAGAACTGTAGGTGACATGAATTTGATGGAGGTGTTGGTCTATCTAGATGACCTTATCGTGTTTGGCGCTACACTCGAAGAGCACGAACAGAGACTGCTAAAAGTGCTTGACTGCCTCAAAGAGGAGGGCCTCAAACTGTCGTTAGACAAATGGCAGTTTTGTCAACCCTCAGTATCCTATGTCGGCCACATTGTGTCACAAGAAGGCGTGTCTACAGATCCAAAGAAAACAGAAGCAGTAACTACCTGGCCCAGACCAACTACTGGAACTGCCTTGAAATCTTTCCTTGGATTCTGTGGATATTACAGACGCTTTGTCAAAGATTATTCCAAAGTTGCATTCCCTCTAAACCAACTCCTGTCTGGTTACCCACATCATGTGGAAAGATCCAAGAAAAAGCATGAACAAACCTATCTCAACCCATCAGAACCATTTGGTTGTCGGTGGGATGACAAATGCGAAGCTGCTTTCAAGGAGTTAAAACAAAGACTAACAAATGCTCCTGTGTTGGCCTTTGCAAATTCCCAGTTACCCTACGTGCTACATGTTGATGCAAGTCAAGAAGGGCTTGGTGGAGTTTTATACCAAGACCAAGGTGAAGGGCTCAGACCAGTCGCTTTCATTAGTCGCAGCCTAACTCCATCTGAACGTCACTATCCGGCACACAATCTGGAATACCTTGCTTTAAAGTGGGCCGTAGTCGATAAGCTACATGACTATCTGTATGGTGCAAAGTTTGAGGTCAGAACCGATAACAACCCTTTGACCTATGTGTTGACGTCTGCCAAATTAGACGCAACGGGCCACCGTTGGCTGGCAGCTCTGTCCACATATGACTTCAGTCTCAAGTACAGATCAGGAGTCCAAAATATTGACGCAGACGCACTGTCAAGGCGCCCACACCCTAACCAAAATTCTGAAAGGCAATGGACAGACATTTCCGCAGATGGCGTCAGAGCTATGTGTCAAGTATCTAAAGTTACCAAGGAAAGTACCTGTCCTGAAAGAGCCATTGATCATTTAGGCTTATCCATGCACGCCATACCTAAAGCCTACTGTAATCTGTCCACACTCAGTCTTAAAGGAATGCCTATTCTCAGTCCAGCTGAAATCTCAAAAGCTCAACAAGAAGATCCTGCACTCAATGAAATATGTAAAGCTGTAAAGCAAGGAGATACAAATCTAGTCAAGTCAAAGAATCCAGTTATCTCACTACTACTAAGAGAGTTTGAAAGACTAAAGCTACAACAAGATGTCATGTATCGAATCACTGTTCCAGCTGGCCGAAGTCGCCGTTCACAACTAGTTTTGCCAGAAAAGTTCAGACACACAGTGATGAAAGCACTCCATGATGATTCTGGTCATTTTAGCATTGACAAAACTTATGGACTCATCAAAGAAAGGTTTTATTGGCCTAAAATGAAATCAGATGTTGAAGAACATTGCAAAAACTGTGCGAGGTGCATAAAGAGAAAAACCCTTCCAAAAAGAGTAGCCCCACTGTTTCACCTGCAAAGTGATGGTCCTATGGAGTTAGTATGCATGGATTTCTTGTCCATTGAGCCGGACTCTAGTAACACAGAGAATGTCCTGGTTATTACAGATCACTACACCCGTTATGTGCAAGCCTTCCCTACGAAAGATCAGAAAGCTGCAACCGTGGCCAAAGTCTTGCTTGAGAAATATTTTGTCCATTATGGTTTGCCATGCATAGTGATCAGGGTAGAGACTTTGAAAGTCGTCTCATTCATGAGTTGCTAAGTTCCCTCGGCGTTGATAAATCAAGAACTACTCCATATCATCCTCAAGAGGATCCCCAGCCCGAAAGATTTAATAGAACACTATTAGATATGCTCGGAACCCTTGAGCCCAACAAGAAAAGAAAATGGAGTCAACACATTGCACATCTAGTCCACGCTTACAATTGCACATCAAACGAAGCCACTGGGTTTTCGCCCTACTATCTTATGTTTGGGCGTGAAGCGAGGATGCCTGTGGACTTATGTTTTGGAACATCCAGTGACAACACGTGCAATAAAACTTACCTCAAATATGTAACAGACATGAGGAAAGAACTAAAAGCTGCTTATGAATTCGCCGAGTTCGCTGCTGCTAAACAAAATAAAGGAAACAAACAAAGATATGATCAGAAAATAAAGTTCACACACCTGTTACCTGGAGATCGAGTTCTCATATGCAACTTCGGTTTACAAGGGAAATATAAACTAGCAGACCGCTGGGTTTAAACGCCTTATGTTGTGGAAAGTCAAATGTCAAACTCACCTGTGTTTCGGCTGAAACAAGAAGATGGAAATGGACCTGTCAAAATACTCCATCATTACCATATTTTGCCCCTGGGACAGAAAGTATGTTTTGATCCAGTGCAAAACCCAGACACTGTTCCAAAGAGAAAAATGAAAAGGAGGAAAAGACAAACAAAGAACAAAGACAATGACAAAAACTCAGTCATAAACCCTGAAATGTCAGAACAAGAAAACTGATGATGAATACGCTGATTCAGAAGATGAAGAACGTGGAGTATGGTATGAAATGCCCTTCGAAATACAAGATCAGGCTGAAGAGCTGAAACCTGTTCAAGAGGAAAAAGCTGACAAAGAAGAGACTAGACCTGACATAGTTGAACAGTCTGACTTGCAAGAGAACAGTCTGACTTGCAAGAGAAAAGTAATACTGAGATAGAGACTCAAGACACTGTGACCATTGATCCAGAACCTGACTCACAAGATGGCTTACAGACTGATAGTGAGACCAGAAAATCTCAACGACTTAGGAAAGCTCCTTCTAGACTTACCTATGACACACCAGGTAGTCCTAGTATTGTTTCCCCTACAGTTAAATATGTTTCTTGTTTATACAAGTGGATAAGCTTTCATTCATTGCCCTAGTTTGGGGTTTACCTTACATTATTACTTACCAAGCCATGAGGGCATGTCTTTATTTTGGTGGGGGGAGAGTGTAATAACCTGATTATTCAGTAAATCAGAATATTACAGATATGATATAACAGAATCTTTTATTCACAAGAATGTATTTTATTTAATTATAATGATGCATTAAGGCATTTAATGTATTTCATTATGTGGTGAATAATTACATCATTTCATAGTTTTGATATAAAAGTTAAAATATGCATTTGCATAGTGTTAAAAACGTTTTATAAATATATAGAGACATTTATAGGTCGTTTATAAGATAAAAACCCAGATATATTTCATCTATTATTATTTCATGATGCTTTGAGTGTACTACAGGATAAACGGAAGCGTAGAAGAAGAAGAAGAAGAAGAAGAGAGAAAAAAATCGAGAAGCCAGGAGGACTGAACAGGTCATGCCAGTGTGTCCGGGGAAAATGGTAAAAAGTGCTTAGAGCCATTTTTCAGCAAGCCGGGAAAACTGATCCTTGCTCCAGTGGACCGCAGTAGAGTTTGTGGACAACCCGTGCTGCGAGGGAGTGAGCTGAACAGTGTTTTCCAAAGACGGAGCTGAGAGAGCTAAGTTAGGCTAAAGCTAAAGCTAACTTCGTCGTGTCTGTGGTGATTTCCTCGCTGAGAGCCGCAAGGAAGCAGACGGTGTTGCCGCCGGAGATTCAGCACTCACCTGCGGGGAGGATGACAGGGAAGTGGGATTCCGTGTGCACACGTTCTTTGTTCCTTGGATCGTGAGGACTGGGATTTTCTTCAGACTGGTAGGATTATTGTTGAGGTGTTTTCAAATGGATATGAGCTCCAACGCGCGCCAACGCAAGCTTGCATAAAACACTAAGAGTGCACTCAGGTTGACTTTATGTGATTAACACATCTAAGGGTTTAAAATATTATTTCACATTTGAATTGGGTAATTGTATGACCTGTATTTTAATTTAATTAATACTTAACTCTAGACATAGTTGTATACATTGGAATGTCTCTTTTGCCAATTTGTTATTTAGAGTTTAAAGGGGGCATGCACTGAATAGTTATTCCCTTACTATAATGAGCCGGGTGGTAAAAGGGTTACATACTCATTAAGAACAGGATTTTTATGCAGTTCAAATGAAAATGAACATTCATTGTTGCATCCTGAAGCTTGACACCTAGTCTTTTACATTAAAAGGGGTGAGTACTATATTTTACCACCAATGCTGAATTAGCTGATTATAAACACAATACAGCACAGAACATATATGTTGCTTGTTGTGAAGTGAACTCTGCTGAATTTGCATAAAGCGTGGGAATTGAAGATCAGAATTATATCTGTTTTGCGGAGACAATTCTTTGTGACCAAGTATTAATGGAACATATGCAAACTCAGTGGGGGTATTTACAGAAGGCGGGTTTCAAGTATAACTCGTTTGAAGTAATGGCACTTCATATAACATTATCCAGAGAACAAGTGTTAATGACATTGTGATGTTTGTACTGGCTACTGTATACAGGCCACCAGGGCACCATACAGACTTTATTAAAGAATGTGCTGATTTTATATCCTAGTTAGTGCTGGCTGCAGATAAAGTTTTATTTGTTGGTGATTTTAATATCCATGTTGATAATGAAAAAGATGGATTGGGATCAGCATTTCTAGACATTCTGAGCTCTTTTGGGGTTAGACAACACGTGTCAGGTCCTACTCTTTGTCGAAATCATACTCTAGATTTAATAGTCACATGGAATTGTTGATGGTGTTGAAATTCTGCAGCAAAGCAAATACATCTTATATCATTATCTAGTCTTGTGTAAACTCCATATAGCTAAACCTGTAAATTATACTCCTTGTTACAACCTTGTTAGAACCATCACTTCTACCACAAAAGAATGTTTTGTAAGTAATCTTCCTGATTTATCCAAATTCCCTAGCATTTCCAAAAACTCAGAACAACTTGATGATGTAACAGAAACTATGGACTCTCTCTTTTCAAGCATTTTAAATACAGTTGCTCATTTACGCTTAAGGAACATTAAAGAAAACAGTCTGACACTGTGGTATAACAAGCACACTCACGCCTTAAAGAGAGCAGCCCAGAAAATAGAGCGCAGCTGGAAGAAAACAAAACTAAAGGTATTTCGTATTGCATGGAGGGACAGTACTTCTACATACAGAAAAGCCTTAAAAACAGCTAGATCTGATTACTTTTCATCTCTTTTAGAAGAAAACACATTTATTCAATGCAGTGGCTAAATTAACAAAAAATAAAGCACCCAACAGGTGTTGACATTTCCCAACAGCACAGCAGTAATGACTTTATGAACTCCTTTACTTCTAGAATTCGATACTATTCGAGGTAAAATTGTAACCATGCAGCCTCATCTATAGTATCACATCAGATATCTTGCTATAATCGCCTGATAGGAGAAAGATTGGATAAACTTGTTAATCATCTAAACCAACAACATGTATGTTAGACCCTATTCCATCTAAGCTCCTAAAAGGGGTGTTTCCAGAAGTCATAGATCCTCTTCTGATTATTATTAATTCATCATTGTCATTAGGATATGTCCCAAAAACCTTCAAATTGGCTGTTATTAAGCCTCTCATCAAAACACCACAACTTGACCCCAAAGAACTAGTTAATTACAGACCGAACTTGAATCTTCCTTTTCTGTCCAAGATACTAGAAAAAGTATTATCCTCACAATTATATTCCTTCTTAGAGAAAAATGTTATCTATGATGTTTTCCAGTCAGGATTTAGACCGTATCGTGTTACAGAGGAGGCTCCCTTACCGCCTCCTCCACATTACCAGAGGGAATCGTCTCCCGAATATTAGACATTCCCATTCGGACTCCAAATCCCATCACCCCTCATGCCTGGGACTGATTAATCAGCCACACCTGCACCTCATATACACACATATAAACCACTCACACACACGGACTCTCTGCGAAGTCTTGATTTGCCCTGGTTGTCATTTCTGAGCGTTATACCCGTGTTTGATTTTCTGTGCATCTGTTATTGGACTGTTACCCGTTACTCTGATTGTTATCTGCCTGCCCTGACTTGGATTGTTTCACCTGGACTCTGGTTGCTAGCCGCTTGCCGTCTCTTGCCTGGTTCACGATTCTGTCTCTGCCTTGTCTCTACTGTTCTGCCTTGCTGGTATTTGACCCTGTATTGTCTGACTCTTCTAATAAAAGCTGCAAATGGATCCACATGCTTCTGACTCGTCACAACAGAAGACTTCGCCACACAGCGATCCAGCAGCGGTCGTGCAACTGTCTTCAGAGCTAGCGGCACAGGCTTCACAGCTCGCTATGCACCAACACCAGCTCAACCGGCTTACGACTTTAACCGAGGAGCTGGTCAAAGCACTGCAAGGGCTCAACCTAGCGTCACCCGCAGCCGCCTCTCAACAGCCGCCCACTCACAGTAACCCTCCATCATCTCAGACACCCCCAATCAGTCCACGACTCGCTTTCCCCGAAAAATTTGATGGTGAACCTGCCAGATGCAAGGGCTTCCTACTCCAGTGCTCGCTATTTGTTAGCCAACAGCCCTCGCTGTACCCCACAGACTCTAGCCGCATTGCATTTGTTTGCTCATTACTCACTGGGAAGGCACTGGAGTGGGTCACCGCTGTCTGGAGGATGGATGGTTCGTCATTTCCCACCTTCAATGCATTCCTGCAACATTTCCGCAATGTTTTCGAACATCCGGCCGAGGGGTGGAGTGCGGGCGATCAACTGTTAACTCTCTCACAGGGGAGAAAGACAGCTGCTGAGTACGCTCTGTCCTTTCGAACCCTCGTGGCTCAGACTACATGGGTCGAGGACACGCTAAAGCTCTTGTTTCGGAGGGGATTGAATTTAGAGCTTCAATCAGAGCTGGCCTGCCGGGATGAGGGAAAGAGTTTGAGTGAGTTCACTGAACTCGCTATCCAGATAGACAATCTGATCCGCTCTCGACGCTCCACTCAAGCCATGCCCCATTACATGCCTGAAACCACGACCGCAGCCGAACCCATGCAGTTAGGATTCACTCACCTCACCTCTGAGGAACGCGAACGCCACATGCAGAACCGACTTTGTCTCTATTGCGGTCAGGCTGGACACATGAAGATCTCCTGCCCGGTCCGTCCGTCTTCCAGTTCTCGATCGGTGAGTGTCAATACCCATAGTGCAACTCCTGCATCAAGCATTAAATTACCGGCCAAAATATTTAGTCAAGATAATTACCACTACTGCTCTGTTGGATTCCGTAGCAGCCGGGAACTTTGTGTCATATGAATTCGCTGCACAACATAAACTGAAACTAACCCCCTGTAACTCTCCCTTGGCAGTGGGGGCGCTAGATGGCCACCCTCTCGGAGAGGGAAAGGTTCTCCGCATCACTGAAGAAGTCAAATTGCAAATAGGGACCCTGCACTCGGAATGCATCCGATTCTATGTCATTCACTCGCCCAATCACTCTATTATTCTCGGATTACCCTGGCTGCGCACACATAATCCACGCGTCTCTTGGAGAGAGGGGGAGATTCTTCAGTGGGACGTTACATGCCATGATCATTGTCTCTCAAAAATTCCCCGAGCTTCCAGTCATGCACCTTCACCGCCTGGTCAGAGCACAGACGATCTGAACCTGCCCCCAGAATACTCTGATCTCACCGAGACGTTCAGTAAAAGCGCATCTCAGCTCCCCACATCACCGATCTGTCGACTGTACATAGACTTTTTTTAATTTTTTTTTTTTTTTTTTTTTTTTTTTTTTTTTTTTTTTTTTTTTTTTTTTTTTTTTTTTTTTTGTTTTTTTTTTTTTTTTCTTTTTTTTTTTTTTTTGTTTTTTTTTTTTTATTTTGTTTTGTTTTTTTATTTTTTATTTTTTTTTTTTTTTTTTGTTTTTTTTTTTGTTTTTTTGTTTTTTTTTTTTGTTTTTTTTTTTTTTTTTTTTTTTTTTTTTTTTTTTTTTTTTTTTTTTTTTTTTTTTTTTTGTTTTTAACAGCCCGGTGCCAATCCTCCTAAAGGTAGAATTTTCCCATTGTCACAACCAGAGTCCGAGGCCATGAAACGCTACATCGAGGAGGAATTAGCTAAAGGATTCATCTGACCCTCAACCTCTCCTGCGTCAGCCGGGTTCTTCTTTGTAAAGAAAAAGGATGGAGGTTTGCGGCCGTGCATCGATTACCGTGGCCTCAATGACATCACTGTTAATTTCCGGTATCCATTACCCCTAGTCCCAGCCGCGCTCGAACAGCTACGCCGGGCCAAGTATTACACCACGCTAGATCTACGCAGTGCCTACAACCTGATTCGTATCCGCGAGGGAGATGAGTGGAAGACGGCATTTTCGACCACTAGTGGGCACTATGAGTACTTGGTTATTGCCCTTCGGCCTTGGCAACAGTCCATTTGTCTTCCAGTCGTTCATGAACGACATCTTCCGTGACATGCTCGACAGATGGGTAATCGTATACATTGACGACATACTAATTTATTCAAACACTTGGGAGGAACACATTCGGATCGGTGCTGAAACGCTTCATACAATACCAACTCTATGCCAAAGCTGAGAAGTGTGAATTCCATCAGACTAGCATCTCGTTCCTCGGCTACGTGTCCGGACGGGGGTGAGGAGGAGAGACAGTAGGGGCCGTACACAGATACCCTGCCCTTCCTGGTTGATGGCGAGGGGCTATCGAGTGCACGAGTTGCTATACTCCAGACGCCGGGCGTTACCCCCAGTAGCTGGTCGTTGGGAGGGGTTCGGTCCGGATTCTCGATCTTGGTCAACACTGGATATACCCCTGACCCCACACTCACTGAGGATTTTCACAGACACGTCTCCGTATAAACCGTCCCCTCAACCCCCCCCGTGGGAGACCCGGCGTCCGTGTGTTCCTCGTGTCGGAAGCCGCTCAACAGTGGGAGGTCTCTGTTACAGAGGATGCTCCCGTACCACCCTGGCTCCTATCCGACCACCAAGGAACCGTCTCCCGAATTTAGCTCCCTTCGCCTCCACATCCCATTCACCCCCCCCAACCCCACTCATGCCTGGGACTGATTAATCAGCCACACCTGCACCTCATATACACACACACATATAAACCACTCACACACACGGACTCTCTGCGAAGTCTTGATTTTCCCTGGCTGTCATTTCCGAGCGTTATACCCGTGTTTGATTTTCTGTGCATCTGTTATTGGACTGTTACCCATTACTCTTATTGTTATCTGCCTGCCCCGACTTGGATTGTTTTCCCCTGGACTCTGATTGCTTGCCGCCGCCGATCTCTCGCCTGGTACTACTACTTTCCTTACGCGCTACTATTTACTACTACTCTTCCGCACTCTGTCCCTCAGCCCGTGTCCCTCTGCTGTTCTACAGTGCCGGTATTTGAACCTTGTATTGGTCTGACCATTCTAAGAAAAGCTGCAAATGGATCCCCACTCTTCTGACTCGTCACACGTATCATAGTACTGAGACTGCTCTCATTATAGTTACAAATTACCTGCTCTTATCATCTGATTGTTGTTGTATCTCTCTATTAGTGCTATTGGATCTTAGCAATGCGTTTGACACTATTGACCACAACATTCTTTTGCATAGACTAGAAAACGTTGTTGGCATTAATGGAAGTGCATTAGCATGGTTCAAATCGTACTTTTCTGACCGCCATCAATTCGTAGCAGTGAAAGAAGAGGTATCATATCGATCACAAGTACAGTATGGAGTACCTCAAAGCTCAGTACTAGGGCCGTTACTCTTCACGCTTTACATGTTACCCTTGGGAGATATTATCAGGAAACACGGTGTTAGCTTTCACTGTTATGCTGACGATACTCAGCTCTATATTTCTTCGCAGCCCGGCGAAACATACCAATTTGAAAAACAAACAGAATGCATAGTAGATATAAAAAACTGGATGACGAGTAATTTTTTTACTGCTAAATTCTGAATGGTGTTAATTATAGGACCAAAAACCTCTGCATGTAATAACCTAAAACACTTTCTAACACTTGATGGCTGCTTTGTTAATTCTTTGTCATCAGTTAGGAACCTCGGTGTGCTATTTGATAGCAATCTTTCATTCGAAAGCCACGTTTCTAGCATTTGTAAAACTGTATTTTTCCATCTCAAAAATATATCTAAATTACGACCTATTCTCTCAATGTCAAATGCAGAAATGTTAATTCTTGCGTTCATGACCTCAAGGTTAGATTATTGTAATGTTTTATTGGGTGGTTGTTTTGCACGCTTAATAAACAAACTCCAGCTGGTCCAAAATGCAGCATCTAGAGTTCTTACTAGAACCAAGAAGTTGACCATATTAGCCCGGTTCTGTCAACTTTGCACTGGCTACCTATTAAACATCGTATTGATTTTAAATTTCTTGCTTATTAATTATAAAGCCCTGAATGGTTTAGTACCTCAGTACTTGAGCACGCTCTTATCACATTGTAGTCCTCCACGTCTGCATCGTTCTCAAAACTCTGGCAATTTGATTATACCTAGAATATCAAAATCAACTGTGGTTCCTTTTCCTATTTAGCGCCCAAACTGGAATAACCTACCTAACATTGTTCAGGAGGAAAAAAAGGGTGGCAGACGCACTCTGTCGGTTTAAATCTAGATTAAAGACCTATCTCTTCAACCTGACTTACACATAACAATACGCTTCTAATATTCAAATCCGTTAAAGGATTTTTTTAGGCTGCATTAATTTGGGCAACCGTAACCGGGAACACTTCCCATAACACCCAAATGTACTTATTACATCATAAGAAGAATGGCATCTACACTAATATTAGTCCGTTTCTTTCTCACCTCTTATTCTGAGGTAACCATTGCCACCAGATCCAGTCTGTATCCAGATTAGATGGTCACTGCAGTCACCCAGATCTTGTCTGTATTCAGTCCAGATGGTGGATCAGCACCTAGAAAGGACCTCTACAGCCCTGAAAGACAGAGGAGACCAGGACAACTAGATGAGCCCCAGATACAGATCCCCTGTAAAGACCTTGTCTCAGAAGACCACCGGAACAAGACCACAGGAACCAGATGATTCCTCTGCACAATGTGACTTTGCTAGCCTGAAATTGAACTGCTGGTTTTGTCTGGCCAGAGGAGAACTGGCCCCCTGACTGAGCATGGTTTCTCCCAAGGTTTTTCTCCATTCTGTCACAGATGGAGATTTGGTTCCTTGCCGCTGTCGCCTCTGGCTTGCTTAGTTGGGGACACTTCATTTCCAGCGATATCGTTGACTTGATTGCAAATGATTGCACAGATACTATTTAAACTGAACTGAGCTGGATGATGACATCACTGAATTCAATGATGAACTGCCTTTAACTGAAACATTTGTGTTTACTATTGTCATTTTTGCATTATTGACACTATTTTCCTAATTAATGCTGTTCAGTTGCTTTGACACAATCTGTATTGTTAAAAGCACTATATAAATAAAGGTGACTTGACTTGACTTGACAGGGCTGCAATCTCAGTCGATCAGATTGCTTTCACTACACTTTTGAAGAGAACGCCATGGATTCTGTCCTCTTGTCCGCCACGTTCTTTTACCAAGCCCCCCCCATTCTCCACCCATGATCGCTTGTGGTATGCCTCATTAGTCCAATTTATATGCAAGATGCCAGTCACTCATAACTTTGTATACTAAAAACTCGGGATAGGCTGCAACTAATTTAAAACGTTTTAAACAGAACTTTGTCACCGCTAGTCCAAAAACCCAGAAGATATAAAATAGCCTACTTACTTTAGAATCAGCCAATTCCTCTGAATTCAGCTGAATCATTCAGTTCATTTGTAATATGCATGTATTCAAATCAACTGAATCAATAGGCATACCAATTAAGTGAAACTTAAAGGCAGGGTAAGTGATTTTTCAAAAACACTTTAGAAAACTGATTCGGGCCGAATCGCAAAACAAACTTGTAGCCAATCAGCAATAAGGGGCGTGTCTACTCGTGATGTGGAGGAGAGAGCGTTCAGTGCACGGGACGGACATTAGCAGAGCCGAGCGACAGAAAGATAGAGATGGCGGATAAAAAAAAAAAAAGAGGAAAATGTCTGCGGAACGATAAGGCAAGAAGTAGGACCCGTGTAAATATCGGATCAGCTTTCCAGCGCTGGAGAGAACTCAAGGAGCGGAAGGCCTGCGATCGGACGCCGAGGTTGCTTTGTTTCTTCTCAATAGGTGAGTAACACCGTGTCTACAACAGCTAAAGTCTGCCTACACTGGACGCGATCAAACGACCGTTGAAAACCATTTGAAATGTGTGTCAGCACGTCATAAATAGAACCCGGCAGCAGTTTTCTGTCGGGGATTTTTTTGCGCCGTGCCTCTCACGTCCGTAGACACGGTGTAACATTGGTTTTGCTTTGTTTCACAGAACTAATCGTTGCCTGGGTTGCGTACGTATATGTGGGGCGGAGCTATCAAAATAGGGGCAAGACCCTTTTGGGGTAGGGGCGTGTTTGTTTTGGTGATTTCAAACATCAACATTGGCTACCAGAAATTACTTACTCTGCCTTTAATAGTGTAGTGAACATCAGCGTGTGGAACATGTGTGGAGATCAGGCTTTGTGGACAACAAAGGATGCTTGTGCCTTAAGATAAACAACACTACTTCTTGTGGAGAGGGGGGTAACATTAACATATCCCCATGCAGGAAACTGCTTTGTTCTCCCTCAAGCTTATCATTTGTGAAAGGCAGTAATGAGGACTGAAGCCACAAGGGAAGGACACATCTTCACATGCATTCACACAAAATGGACACAAAATTGATTAAATCTTCTATCTACAGGACTGTATATACTTAATGAGTGCTGTGTGCTTTACAACAATGTGTGCAACCTTACCTATTAAGGTGTATACTGTACAGTATATATGAATGCATGGGTCAATTTTCAGCATTACCCATTGATGTTTGGTCATCATATTTTCAGCACAATGTGTAGGTTAATCTAGAATTGGTTTGGAGAGTGAATACTGCATAGGAAAAACCTTAAAGACGTTGTTCTAAATGTGGACTTTAAGCTATGTGTCGTGGGGCAAACAGTACAGTGTAGTGTTTCTTTAAATATTTTAGTATGCCCGGAATTCGTGAGTTGTCCAATCACCTAATTTCCTGAGTATATAAAAGGGGACTTTTAAGGCACCATTTGAGTGTCTGAGCATTGCTTGTGCGTCACTGCCTGAGGCCCGCCCATTCCGGATCCACTCCTTCCGTTCCTGCAGGTATGTATTGGTTGGCTCACTATTTGGCATTGCGATGTGTAGTTTTATGTAACCAGTCCATTCGGTTTATAGTTTTCTGATGGACGATCATCATTGTGACCATTGGTGGCTGCCGCCTTCTCTTTCCCTCAACGTCCTCTATGTGATTTACCGGCGTGTTTGTGTCCGCAGGTGCGTGCGATTGGATTTATGATGATGGTGACAACATATGAAGGTATGTAGAACAACTGTTGTTACTGCCTACTCTCTTATGTGATAAATTATTTTATATAATTTTTGTAGGAAGAATAGTTTGACATTGGGCCCTACTGTGTTATGGAAGGCTGTGGGGCAACATTCCTTAATGCCGCTGCTTTGTCTGTGTGTTTTCCAGCCACTAACGTGCATTCGCACTATTTCTTTGTTTTTTTTTTTACCTGCTTTCCAGCGTGTATGTTTGTTTGTATTCGTTAAATTTGTGTCTTTTTTTTTTATTTTCTGGGGGGTTTTTTCGTACTCTGTTTTACATTGGTTTTGCTTTGTGCAAGTGGTCTTTAGTATAAACCTTTTTTTCTCATCTAAACTAGCTTTTTTCGTGTATTTTGGTTATTAGCATCTGTTTGGTCATACATTTGTTTTTATTTTATTTGCTTGTCCTGCATGTTAGTAGTTTTTATTTTTGGTTGCTATCTTACTTTGAATTTTGATTTAATATTTTCTTTATATTTTTGCTCTGTAATTCGTTTATATCTTGTGTTTTTAATATATATGAAGGTGGTGTGAGTGTCTACCTTCATTTTGATGTTAAACCTCGCACCTGTGTAGGTGTTTGTTTTCAACTAAGGATTAATTGTGAACTTTTGTATTTTGGCTTGGTTGTAAGTGTTAGTATTATTATCTTCAGTTTGTTAACTTTGTCTTTTTGTTACAGAAGCCGAGGCTTCCGGGCAGGTCACTAGTTGCCCTTAGTACGGTGGTGGGGCTGTGGCATGGAATGCAGTGTGTTCACGTTTGGCTTTGCTTGTGTGTATGAAGTGTGACCTGTGCACTGGGTGGTAAGATTTTGTGATCATAGGAGCCTGGTGCTCATCAACTAGCTCTCCTGCCATATGTAGGCCTCGGTCTCCTTCTCATATGTGTTTTGTTCACCATAGTCCGGGTCTTACTGTCTTTTAATGATTTTTAAGTTAGTGCTCGATTGTTGAAATAAAGTTTTGTATTTGGTATTCATGTCCAGCCCTTCTTGTTTTTGAAACCATGTACCTGTGTGACCTTTTTGTGGGTGATTTAATATATTAGTACTGATTTCCCTGTTTATAGGGTGGCATAGTCCGTTACATCTTAGCTTGTTTTTCTTTCCGTCTTTGTCCCTTCTTCGCTACATATGCAAATGAACCTCACGCCAGAGAGGGGCCATACCATGGCCACCGCCGACAGCATCAGCCAATCAAAATGCTGAATCTGAAAGGCGCCTACTTGCAAAACCCTCCATCTCAGGACCGATTAAAAGGTTCTCTCAGAGACAAAGAAACAGTCTACTTTAAGTGCTAAGCTGTGGTTGCTCTACTGTAAGTGCTAAGCCAAGTTGTTCCAAGAAGAAACAATGAAGATCTGCAAGAAGCAAATTTGGGGAGTTTGAAAACAGCAACAGAAACAATGTCCACAAGCTTAGTGACCCCCATCTTCAGCAACTACTTCAGAACCTTCTCTTTAGCGATCCTCCGTTTGCGAGTGCAAAACTGCTAGGATCTTCAACAACTTCAGAATCATCTCGATCTTCCTCCTGCGTGTTCCAGGTTGTCCGGATCTTCTGCACAGACTTCAGACCTCAAGGCTCCTCTGTTTTCATCTATGTTTCCAGACCAAGGTCATTCTCGGTGCTCAGGAATTCATTGTTCACCAGTGCTTCATGTTCAAGGGTGTGAAACGGATCCAACCCCTTTCTTCCCACTGCAACGTGGCCAAGGTCAACAAGTGGAAGAAGTTGCTGCTCAGACTCAGCACATGACCTGGTGAAACTTAAATATCACTCTTTCCAAACCTCTTTCCTGAGACCCTTGGCATTAGTGTATTGTCAGTTTATGATTATCTTATTTGCATTAGATTTAGTATAGCTGATGTCAGTTAATAACAAATAATATCTAGATTTATTTGTTGAATCTAGAATAAGGTTTACCTTATTACTTCCAGGAAACTTTAGTTTATCTTTCCATAAGATAACATTCAACTCAGTCACTTGCATCTATCAATCTTTTGCACTTTATCCATTCATTATAACCATTCCTTGGCTGTTGCCCCATAAAATAGTATGACCAAAACTAAATATTAATATTAATATTTAAGCCCAAGCCATTACACTGGTGGTGCTACTTGGCTCTATCACCTCTAATAGACACAAATAGACATTTCGCTGAACCTGCTGTGAGTGACACAGAGAAAACAAACGCATGCAAGCTAAAATTAAATGTTTTTTTATTTTCTACCCCAGACATATCTTTTAAAACCTATGTTAAGTTTTGATTTTATTTAAATTTTTTTTGTTCTGTCTTCCTTGTTTGTCATTTGACCTAGTTTCTCTGTTCCAACCCATCGTTCGTGCTATTAATCTCTCATTAGTTACCGTTAGGTCGGGTCATTTTCTCCACTAATTGTAGAGGAGGAAGCCAGCTCCAAACCAACTATACTAGTCCCAACCCTGTGTAAGGAATTTAACTCTTTTATTTTAGCTCTTTTCAGAGGGGGAATCGAATCTGAAGATTCAAAATCAACCTGATTGAACTGATTCCAAATTTGATAATTTACACTTTATTTACCGTTCGTCCAGTGAGATGTTAACATCAGTATATCTTACCAATTTGAATATTTGTAGTATCTCTGGCCAAAGGTTAATACATGCTTGTGATAATTTATAAGCTACAAGCTAGGTAGCCGGATCTGGGCAGAGTTTTAACTTTAAAAATACACAACACAAGACAATATTTTTTTATAAATTAAAAAAAAGTTTATTTGCTATTCTATGGCACACTAAACTAAGCTAAAACACACACACACACATAAACACAAAAGGTTCAGGAAATGAGTTGCTGTGTTTGCATGAAGTTCCCAAAGTTCTAATACTCGTTTTCTACGAGTTCTTTAAATTCAACCTGAGAAAACTCATAAAAGCAGAGACTTGGCTTATGTTTACTGCTTAAACTCAATTCAGCACCCGTTCAGCAAGAGATGAAGCCTTGTTTGGTACTTGCATTCAAGCTGACAGCTGACAACAGGCTTCCTGGATGGTTACTTGAGGGAATCCCGGGGCTGCGGATTGGTTGCGGACACGGTCGATGTCTGACGTATTTCTGGGGATGCCCTCCGGCGATTAGTTGGTTTCCTTGTGACGTGATGACACGCTGGAAGTTCTTCTCAGAATCTGTTTGCGAAGACTAAGTTTTGAAGATTTCTGCAGTCACAAAGTTTGACGAAGTTTTGGAGTTCTGGAGGATCACTAGCCTGATGTTGATGGCTGTGAGCGTTTGTAGCGCAATCAATAAGGCGGAAGAACCAAAGATCCAGAGAGCAAGCCACGAAGGCTTTGTGTCCAGTTTTAAGCAGGCTGATTTTGGTCCATCTCATGGCGATTGTTCCAATCAGATATTGGCTGCGGGGCTTAGCCATGCCCCATACTGTTCCTTTATCATGCATGAATCACATGCTCCCCGTGGGGAGTATTTCTGCAAGTTTTAATAACTTCTTATAAAAGTATTATCACCAGAGAATGATGCCGAATATCATTTTTTCATTCACGCCAATTTTCTGCAAATAAAACAAGCTTTCACCCGATACTAAACTTCATATATCTTACACACATATTAAATGCTTTATCTGCTAAAAGGAAACGTTATAAGGCATTGATTAAAGTTGCACCGATTACATGAAACACATTGAGCAAAAAAGGCACAAAACATATTATTTGTGAATATAGTTGCCCTTTTATACTTTTAAATTGTTTAAAATTATTGTCTTTTAAAATCGTCATGCAAGGTTCTGTTTCTTTTGTTGTAAGAAAAGAACGCGGGTCAGTTGGGTTTCAGAAGGGCAGGAAGCAGATGTTCAATGGGCCATGTGGTGTCACGCTGTATAGATCCTGTGTGCACGTGCAAACCGGGAGGGTGTGATTAAATTAGCCATTTCCTGTGCATATATAATGGTTCCATGCATAAGCGATCATAAGGTATCTCTCAACTATATGTTGTGAAAGAACTTTTTAGTCCTTGATGCAAAAGATCTCTGTTGTCTCCTGATTGGATTCGTTTTTCATCACTCATCCGATTCTTCTGAGGAGATAACGACACGGGTTGACAGGAAGTCGACCCAGAATATTGGCGTCACGTGATAGTGATGATTAGTTTAGACCTCGTGATGAGTTGATTCAATGGCGTTTCTGTGTCTGTTCGATAGAATTCCTACACCTGTCTGCCCAAAATCCTCCAGTCGACCACACGGAGATCACCCCAGAACCAGACCTAGCGCCCACGGTCACGGCGGACAAAGAGCCTGAGCCCAACTGTAGACCAAGAGACCCTGGTCATCCCCGCCACGGAGATAAAGCCTGAGATCCACGCCCGTCCCAGAGGAGAAGCCCAAGGTCCCAGATGACCAGGTGTGAGCCAGCCATAACATCCGTGCCAGTGGGGGTTTTAGTGGAGCTAGATGGGGAGAAATGGCTTATTGACTGGGAAACGGAGGTAGTGCTTCTCTCCCTGCCCACCTACAAACCTTAGCTTAGAGTCTTTGTTGTCACCAGTCATATCCAGCAGAGAGTCTTCGTCATCACCGATCTTACTTTGCACAGAAAATTCTTCATCATTACCAGTCTTGTCTGGCCGGATGATTCTTCATCACTACCAGCTCTGTCCATCACTGAACTGACTCACTCAGTCTTCCACTCCTGCATGCTCCCCTGAAGCCAGCCATTTAATAAGCTCTGCCATCCTGCCCTGATCTGCCTTGGAGCTTTTGGTCCCCAGCTCTGCCCTGGCTTGAGGAGTCCCAGGCTCCGCCTCGTCCCTCGAAGCCCCTAGTTCCACCTCGGCCTGTCACCCAATCAGCTCTGCCCTGGCTCCTTGCTCCCTTGGCTCCACCATGGACCGTTGCCCTACCGGCTTCTCCGGGCTCCCTCGCCCACCGGGTCTGCCATGGTCCATCATCGCCATGAACTTCCAGGATCTCCACTGCACTCTGTCTGGAGTTCAGTTTTGATCTAATTTTCAATTATAATTTTTATCTATTATCAATTCAAATGATCAAATATCAATTCAATTATAATTTTTATTCAATTATAATTTTAACCATTAATCTAATTTTTCAATTATGAATGTCTGAATTCTCAACAATTCATACAACTCATACAATTGCAAATACAACTACAAAATTTTCATGCATAAATAAATGTAAACTATATATATATAACTTTTCTCTATTGTTCGGACATTTCGGCCACTTGAGCAAAAATATTCTTCATATCAGACCTGTACAGTGTACACACAAAAAGTGCATAACTTTTAACTTTAATGTGCTATTTATATTTGATTTGACCCTTGATGTAACTAAATAATTTTAGGTTACCTGAGAAAACTTTTTTTTTTTACAGTACTGTTACCGAGAGCGAAAAAACTTTAAAAAATAATCAAACAGTTCATAATTTGTAAATATTATATTATATTTCTATTATGAAAAAATGAAGCAGATATTGCTCATGAATTCCCTTTTTTTTTTTTGATGTCATCATTATTAGGTTTATATAGACTATAAAAACAAACTGAAGCGTTTAACTTATATAATAGAATAGACCAGCAAACAAACTGAAGCATTTAAACTAGATCTTAAGCTAAATATTTTTTAAAAAACAACGAAACATGGAATTCTAAGTCGTTCCGTCTAATAGTATTTTAGGAGTAGAGAGTGGTGGGCACACGACTACACCTGTGTGTGTCTGTAAATGTCTCAGAGGATGGATGGGAGAATGGTAACAAAACTCTAGTTCCACCACTTAATCAAGCCACTATTCTTTCAAACACAATGACGTTTTATTTCCAATGTCATTGCATTTGCGCTGGCTCTCGTGTTGAGCAATTTCATCCGCAACCATTTAAGTATTTGCTTTCTACAACAACTCATTTGGCGCACATCATTCTCTTTCCATGAAACCTGTAAACCGCATTCACCGATTCTAACTCTATTCGTGACGTGGACCAACGTCTATAGTGGGGGGTTGCCCAGCGTGCAATTATTGCGCATGTAACTCTTCTGCAGATTCCCACTTGAAAGCCTCAAATGGCTTTCCCACTCTTTTTTTAGTGTTGTGTGCGTCTGGGCGCAGCATATTATTTCTATTTTCTTCTGCATGGTCACATATAACGTAACTCTTGTGATTCACGCAACGCACACAGCTTAGCCTTAAGGAACATTGCTATTAACTAGATGCGTAGATGAGGTGTGAAAATCCCCCACTCTAGCTTTCTATTTTTTTTCTATTCTATCTACTTTTTTTCTTTGTGTGTTTGTTTGTGTGTGTGTGAGTGAGAGAGATTGTGTGTGTGTGTGTATAAGGGTATAAAAAAAATGACTGGGGAGAAAAGCGTCTGCTAAATGACTAAATGTAATGTACTGCTTATTAGCATAAAATAAAACACCGTCTTAGTACATATTTGTCTTTCGTTTATGAGAGTGACTGTAAGCATGACTGATTGATTAGTGAAAAACATGGCCATAACGGAATTCTACAAATGGTGGGTCCCTAATCCTACCTCCAACACCCGTCACAATCCAAACCGAATCACACGACCCGTACTAGCAACGCTTCTATATGTGTGGGTTTTTACAGGATTAAGGTGAAGGTTGTTTATCCTCATAATCTTTTCATCTGTTTGTAGACATAGAAACGAGAGAGAACCTAAGCATGCTAACACGTAACCCGGACTATATGAGAAATTAGACTACACTAAAAAGGACTATAATGAGGTCATGCAAGATAACAAAGCTGAGATTAAGATCGAGGGGGGGGGGGGTCGGATGCCCTTGACCACGATGGGGGACGGTGACGCGTGTGCACTAGGTTAATATAGTTTCCTGGTGATTAAGCGTACGTCCGGACGTGTGTCAACGTAGCGATGGATAAGTGATCGGGGAGCTGTGAAAGGCGTTGTTACGCCAAAATGAGCAATGGTGCAAGTCAAAACTTTAAGGTAAACCCAACACAATGACGTAAAACACGGCCCGCGGACCGCGTCAAGCCGGATATCATCTGAAAGACAATCTGTATTTTTTTTTTTTTTATGGAGCACATTTCTTGTTTTTTTTTCTCCCTTTTGTTGTATAGATAGAGAATATAATATATAGTAAGGTTAACACCACCAAACACACACACAAAAAAGACAAGTATAGTGAAGAGAAAAAGAGAGCTAGGTGGATGGTGTTTTGTGGTGGGGTTTATGCAAAAAGACGTTAGATCTAGCGCGCGTAAGATTGCTTCTAGGTAAAGAGGATCAGAAAGTGGTGCTAGGAGTGCGAGTGGGTGGCCAGGGATGACGAAGGGTCACAAGGGGTGGTAATCAGGGTTATGAAGGCAGGGGGCGGTGGGTAGTCGGGATTCTGTGGGGTCTTGGGTCTTGCTCTGTAGGGGGGTAGTTGGGCTGCATAGAAGTGGAATGCCCCCAGGGAACATAAATCGGCGCACGGTGGGGAATGATTTGTGCCTGCGGAGGGATGGCACCCTAAGACCCGGGCACGGCGAACATCCGATTCTAACGGGCCCATAGGCGCTGTAATGGGAAGTTGAAGTAAATGGGGCAGTACTCTGGTGGTGTGTTGGGGGGTGTTGTGGACAAACTGAACAGGACGGTAAACGTGTGCGATGTTGCAGCTACGAACAGTCAAATTGAGAAAGAGGTGGGACGGGGTTGCTTTGCGGCGCAGTAAAAAAAGTAAGCTGGCTGCGGCATGGGGAGAAGTGGTTAGAAGGGATAGGCAAGGTCTGTCGTCGGACGGCTGCCATAGTAGGGAGCATGGTGCACGAGTGGCCACTCTTAGAGGACTCTCAACGGGTAGACAAGAGGGGGTGCTGGTGAACATGGGGGGGTGGTGAAAAGGCCAATCTTCGCTCCGAGGTGGAGAGATGTCTTTAGCGTGGCAGAGCGCCTGAGGCGATATGAAGTTTACCAGTTTGCGAGACACAGTGCAGACTGGGGTGCACAAGCACAACTCCAGTGTGCGAGCGTGTGGGTAGAGGTTAGGGGTGGTTAGTAGCGCGGGCTGTTATTGGGGAACGTTGTTTTGATAAAGTAGTTTTTTTTTATTTTTTGGTTGTTTCACGATCACCAGCCAACACATTAAGACTTTTGGTTTTGCTGGCTTAGCCAGTGGGATATCAGTGAAGGAGGGGTTTGCGCGGGTGGCAATACTGCGCGAAGAGAGGGAGTGACGTGGGTGGGAAGCGTCTGGAAAGTCAGTCGCAAGCTAAATCCGAAGGAATATGCAGAGCTAGGGAAAGAGAAGTGTGGTAGCCATTACAAGACACCGAGAGGAGAGCCGGGCCCTGGAAGAAGTCTGGCCAATGGCAGGCGATCATGGCGCAGGGAACCAGACCGGGAAAAAGGTGGGGCTGAGGGCGGAACCGCAGGAAAACGACTGTACCCGGCTCAGCAGGGAAGGGAAGGCACGGAACAAACCACGGACAGAAAGCAGAAGTCGCAAAAACGAAGGCAAGAGCATACAGGCGGTAGTACTGTGGGTCCAGGGGACACAGTCCGCGAATGTGATGAAAACCGGCATGACATGCTGGCTTCATGTAGTTGCCAGCTCTCGCAACAACAACGCGAGAAAAGAGAATTACCAATAGAGGGCACACCCGGCAAGGCTGAACAACCATGCCGGCAGACCGGGCAGGGCCAACCCGGCGACGAGAAGGGCTAGACGATGCCGGCGGGCTGGAGGCAGCAATCAAACCCGCAACTGAAGGCAGCTACAAGAGCTGGGGGGTCGATTAAGAGTGTAAAACACCGCAAAGCAACAGTTGGCGGTCACGGCGACTGGCACGATCCATAAGTTCGAACCTGGAAAATCATGTCAGGGACTGGGGTGGGGAGCGGTCAGAGTCAGCGGCTAGACTGGAACGACGCACGCTGACCGCGCAGGCCGCGTCCTGATGATCCGCATATCTCGCACTAACGCACAACATCCTAGGGTTGAGGACGAAGGCCACAACCAGTCAAACTCCCGCGAGCGCGTCCATGGCTTTGAGAGTGTCACAAGAACCCGGTTAGGGCAAAATTAAGATGCACCATCCAGTGGCCATCAACCATACTCCGTCAAAACACAAAAACCCTTGAGTTGTGATATTATGACACTGATTTCGCAGACCACACTGGAAAACCGCCCCGGGCCTCAAGTGTTCTGGTTAAGACAACCGAAGATCAAGCCCCGGGCGGTCAAAACATGCAACGCAACCCTTGTTCCCGCGGTGCTCTCTATGCGGAGACGAGTGCGACGGCTCTCGTGGACGGTCATGCCGCCACGTGCGAGCAAAGCTCTACAGTTAAGTGGCCAAAGGCCGCTGCAGCTATGAATTGGGAAGGGTACCGACCGTCGACTAACCCGTGCACACGTCGGTCGTGTAGCATCAAGGGGGGTTGCACGGCGTCAGTAGGCTGCTCGCAGTAAGCACTGCATGAGGTGTGTGCCTAGCACAACCACCACCACTGGCTCTGCAGCCCTAGTGACAAATTCATGTACTTCGAGTAGGTGCACGCCAAGAAAAAAGAGAACCGTGGCGCTGCAAAGAACGGCGAGAGGGCCATCTCAACCCAAAAGCACGTGAACCAACGGTAGGCAGTTACACGTGTGGGTCCTGCCTGTTATCAATAGTTCGCCGTCCGCCGAAAAAAACTCAAGTAACCCAAAAAAAAAACAACCGAGCAAGAATACGAGTCCTTACCATCTGTCAAAAAATGAAAAACAACAACCAAGTCCAAGAATGCCGGGATCATGTGGAGTAGGGGAGGAACGCCAGAGGAGGACTGGACGCTCACACGGGAAGAAAGACTAGCTGAGAATGAAGGCGACGTAGATGTCTCGTCGGGGGTGAGGGTAAAAACAAACAAACAAACGCTACGCGGACGAGGGGAGGTCTCAAAGCGAAGAACGACGAATACGACGTCCTAGGGTGAGGGGAGAGGTAACAAAAAGGAGGGGTGAGGTGAAAGAATTATAGAGGAATAGAGAGGAAGTATAATAAATAATAATAAAAGGAGATATACACACAAACCCACCGTGCGAGGGGGGGACCGGGAGATCAAAACCGAACAGTAGGCAGTGGCACAGGATACGGGAATAAAAAGAGGAGGGTAGTGGACTGTCTATGTGTGTGTGAGTTTGTGACTGGCCGATGGAGGGCAGGCCTGGGGAAAATCACCTTTGTCAGTAGTCACCTCTGCAACAATTGCTAAGGTAAATGTGATGACCGCACGTGTTCCGCAGCGGGTTCCCACCGCGCACTCCTTAAATTTGCTCCAGAAGCCTCTGCGCAGGTGAGGTTGAAAAAAATAGGGTCAGCCCTTTATTTGGAAGTTTCGACATTCTCGGCTATAGTACCCATTACTATACTTTTGCCTGATAAGCTGCCGATCTTGCTGCGTATGGTATAGTAATATAAGGAGTTTTAAGTTTGTATTGAGTAGGTTCTGGAGTAGACTATGCTCAGAGCAAAATTATATGCTTGCAATACTATTAACACAATGTGAAGATCAGGGAAAGAGGGGGGAATAGCGGCTAGAAGAACAGTATACGGTAGCATATCAACTCAATGTAGTGTCCGGCGCTTTTATCCCAGAGGTCTAAGTAAGACGGACGGTATAAATAGTATAACACACACACCACCACACACACACACACACACACACAAAGAAAACAGTAGAGAAAAGAAAAAAGAGGAAACAGTGGGTTTGGGGTAAAACACATCTAAGCAATCGAGTGAATAGCAAGGGTCCCTTCGAGCAAACTGGCGGGCGTGCGGAACGGCCCCAGTTCTTATATCGTGACCATGCAGAAGAAATAATATGCTGCGCACAGGACACACACTCAAAAATGAGTTGGGAAAGCCATTTGATTGAATTCTAGTAAATGCAAAAGGATTGCAATGCTCGGGAAAACCACTATAGAGTTGGTGTCGCTATATAGTTAGAACCGGTGATTGCGGTTTTCAGGTTTCATAGAAAGAGAATGACGTGTGCCAAATGAGTTGCTGTTGAAATTGAATACTTTAATGGTTGCGGACAGAATAGCTCAACACGAGAGCCAGCGCAAATGCAATGACATTGGAAATAAAACGTCATTGTGTTTGAAAGAATAGTGGCTTGATTAAGTGGTGGGGGAACCATGAGTAGGTTGGTGTCTACCATTCTCCTACCCCTCTGCAGGACATTTACAGTCCCACACAGGGTAGTAGTGTGCAAACTCGACGAGCAGTGTAAACTCTATAGAGAAAAACCACGAATAGAATGCACAGTTGGATCGGGTGGAGGGGGTGGATAAAAAGGGAGACGATGTGAAGAGCGTCAAAATGGTTAATATCTCAGTTTGTTTTCCTGTTTCGATTCCTATTATATCATTTTAAAGCTGACGGGTTGTTGTGTATCTGGTAGGTAAGACACCATAATAGTATATTGCTCCACGCATTAATTCAGAGCATAGCACGCCGTGCATGACTGTTCATGATAAGGAGAGCAAAAATAGGACAGGAGAGACTACAAGAGAGGGGTGAACGTAATAGTATTAGTAATTAGTTTGTGACATAGGTGTGTCTCGCTCGGTAGACAGTACGGTAAAGGGGAGAAAAAAGGTTTCGCATGCGTATTGAACCTAAGGGGAATATGTTTCCATTCAAGGTGGAGATCGACATCGAAATGAGAATGCATGATGAAGGTTAAAATTCTGCACTTTGTTGATTGGGAACACTGACAGGCTGATAAGAAGAGAGGGGGTTGGCTAAGGGCCAAAGGTCCTCACAATAGGAAAGTGTATTATAAGTCGAGAGTGTAGCATAGGATGAGTGATGCCTATAATTTGTAGTTGTAGTGCCTATTTGTATGAGTTTGTATGAGGGATAGTATGTAATGGAAAGAGGACATATCGACAGTAACAAATACGGAAAATAGAGATTAATGTGAAAATTATAATGGGAATAAAAATATAATTGATTGATATTTGATCTTGAAGGGAGAAAATCAAAAGTATAATGAAGAGAGCAAAACGGACAGACTTCGGCAGTCCAATGACAACGTGCGGGACTGATCCGTGGCCAGGCGGGGCGTGCTGGAATGATCCAATGAAGCGAGCCCGGTTGTACAGGGGGAGGCAGTAGCCGAATAATGGCACGGTTCCATAGCGGTGCCATCACACAGTGGGGGAAGCAAGGAGCCAGGGACAGACTGAGTGGTGCAGGCCGCTGGTAGGTCCAATATGGCTTGGGGACTAGGCCGAAGCCCGGGTAGCACACTCAGACCAGGGCAGAGAGACAAGGGAGCGTAGACCAAACGGAACATCAAGGCAGACACAGATGGCAGAGCTTATTAACTGCTGCTTAGGGGAGCATGTGCGGAGTGAAACTGAGTGAGGCATTTCATGATGACAAGCTGGAGTGAGGAAGAATCATCCGGCAGACAAACACGGTAAATATGAGATTTTCTGTGCAAAGTAAGATCTGATGGACAAGACTCGCGGCTGGATAGGACTGGGACAACCAAGACGCTAGCAGGTTGTAGGTGGGCAGGGGAGGAGAACACTACCCCGTTCCCAGTTCATAAGCCTATTCTCCCCATTCTGCAGCTCCACACAACCACCCTGCTGCACGGGAGTTTAGGGTGTGCTCACAACCTGGTCTCTGGACCTTGGCTGCTCCGTAGGCTAGAACGGGGGATAGGTGAGATCATGCACGAACCGTTATCTGCCAAGTGGCTGCAAAAGGACCAGGGCGCTTGGTGCTACATTGGGCCGCAAGCGCTTGCCCCCGTGACCTGGGCAGCGAGGTCGGTTCTGGTGATCCCGGGTGGTCAACGGGGATGATTTATGAGAGCAGCGCAGGTGTAAGGAATGACTATGCGACAGCACAGAACGCCATGACTCACTCATCACGGGTCCTAAACCATCAGCACGATCACACCCTATCTGGGTCGATTTCCTGTCAACGCCTTGTTGTTATCTCCTCAGAAGAATTGGAGGAGTGATGAAAAACTAATCCAATTAGGAGACAACAGAGATCTTTTGTATCGAGGACTAAAAAGTTCTTTCACAACATATAGTTGAGAGATAACCTGTTTTTTTTTTAGGATAGCTTATGCAATGGAGGCTCCCATATATTATGCACAGAAATGGCTACTTTATCACACCCTCCGGTTTGCACGTGCACACCGTGATCTATCCGCGTGGCCCCAAAACATGGCCCGAATTTGGACCATCTGCTTCTGCCCTTCTGAAACCCAACCGACCCGTTCTTTTCTTCACAAAAAACAAACGCTTGCATACATTTTACAAGACAATAGTTTTAAACAATTTTAAAGTATAAAGGGCAACTTATATTCACAATAGATGTTTTGTGCCTTTTTTGCTCAATTGTTTTTTTCATGTAGCGGTGCAACTTTAATCCCAATGCCTTATAAGTTTCCGTTTCAGATAAAGCATTTAATATGTTGTCGATAGCTGAAGTTTATACGGGTGAAACTTGTTTTCTTTGCAGAAATTGGCGTGAATGAAAAAATGATTATGCGGCATCCGTGTTCTGTGATAGTACTTTTTTTATATATTTATTAAAAACTGCGGTATAATACTCCAAGCCACGAAAGGACAAATGTGATCATGCAGTCAAGGAACAGTTATGGTGCATGGCTAAAGCCACCCTGCAAGTCCCATACTAGTTTGGACAAAGTCAAAGCCATGATGATGGGACCAAATCATAGGCTCTCTTAAAACTGGACACAAGCCTTTCGGTGGGCTTGCTCTCTGGACTTGGTTTCTTACAGCCTTTTGATTGCGCTACCAACGCTCGGCGAGCCAGGGTCAACTCAGGCTGTGGCCTCGAACTCCAAAACTTCGTCAAACTTTTGTGACTGCAGAAATCTTCAAACTAGTCTTCGGGGAAAAAAAAAAACATATCTTAGAAGACTTCCAGCGTGTCATCACTTCACAAGAAACCAACTAATCGCCGAGGGCATCCCCAAAATTACGTCAGACATCGTACCGTGGGGGGTCCGAACCCATCCGCAGCCCGCTGGGATTCCCCTCAAGTAACCATCCCGGCGCCTTTGTCAGCTGTCAGCTAATGCAAGGACCAACATATGCTGCTCTCTTCTGAACGGGTGCTGAATTGATTTAAGCTGTAAACATAAGCAAGTCTCTGAGTTTTCTAACAGTTTTGAATTAAGTAACTCTGTATGAAGCATGATATTAGAACTTTGGAACTTCATGCAAACACCGCAACTCATTCCTGAACCTTTTGTGTTTTAGTGTGTGTGGTTTTCTAGCTTAGTTTAGTGTGCCATAGGAATCGCAAATAACCTTTTTTTTAATTTTAAAAATAAAAAAATATTGGGTCTTTGTGTTGTGTATTTTAAAGGTAAAATCTGCCCGATCGGCACCTACTTTGTAGCTTATAAATATCACAAGCATGTATTAACCTTGGCCCGAGATACTACAACTATTCAAATTGGTAAGATATACTGATGTTAACATCTCACTGGACGAACAGTTGATAAAGTGTAACTATCAAATTTGGAATCAGTTCAATCGGGTTGATTTTGAATCTTCAGATTCGATTCCCCATCTGAAAACCTGAGCTAAAATAAAAGAGTTAAATTCCTTACACAGGGTTGGGACTAGTATAGTTGGTTTGGAGCTGGCTTCCTCCTCTACAATTAGTGGAGAACCTGCCAGACATAAGGTAACTAATGAGATAATTAGCTAAACGATGGGTGAACAGAGAAACTTGGTCAAATGACAAACAAGGAAGACAGAACAAAAAAAATTTAAATAAAATCAAAACTTAACATAGGTTTTAAAAGATATGTCTGGGGTAGAAAATAAAAAAACATTTAATTTTAGCTTGCATGCGTTTGTTTTCTCTGTGTCACTCACAGCAGGTTCAGCGAAATGTCTATTTGTGTCTATTAGAGGTGATAGAGCCAAGTAGCACCACCAGTGTAATGGCTTTGGGCTTAAATATTAATATTAAGTTTAAGTTTTGGTCATACTATTTTATGGGGCAACAGCCAAGGAATGGTTATAATGAATGGATAAAGTGCAAAAGATTGACTGAGTTGGATGTTACTATGGACGTTATCTTATGGAAAGATAAACTGAAGTTTCCTGGAAGTAATAAGGTAAACCTTATTCTAGATTCAACAAATAAATCTAGAGATTATTTGTTATTAACTGACATCAGTTATATAGAATCTAATGCAAATTAGATAATCATAAACTGACAATACACACTAATGCCAAGGGTCTCAGGAAAGAGGTTTGGAAAGAGTGATATTTAAGTTTCACCAGGTCATGTGCTGAGTCTGAGCAGCAACTTCTTCCACTTGTTGACCTTGGCCACGTTGCAGTGGGAAGAAAGGGGTTGGATCCGTTTCACACCCTTGAACATGAAGCACTGGTGAACAATGAATTCCTGAGCACCGAGAATGACCTTGGTCTGGAAACATAGATGAAAACAGAGGAGCCTTGAGGTCTGAAGTCTGTGCAGAAGATCCGGACAACCTGGAACACGCAGGAGGAAGATCGAGATGATTCTGAAGTTGTTGAAGATCCTAGCAGTTTTGCACTCGCAAACGGAGGATCGCTAAAGAGAAGGTTCTGAAGTAGTTGCTGAAGATGGGGGTCACTAAGCTTGTGGACATTGTTTCTGTTGCTGTTTTCAAACTCCCCAAATTTGCTTCTTGCAGATCTTCATTGTTTCTTCTTGGAACAACTTGGCTTAGCACTTACAGTAGAGCAACCACAGCTTAGCACTTAAAGTAGACTGTTTCTTTGTCTCTGAGAGAACCTTTTAATCGGTCCTGAGATGGAGGGTTTTGCAAGTAGGCGCCTTTCAGATTCAGCATTTTGATTGGCTGATGCTGTCGGCGGTGGCCATGGTATGGCCCCTCTCTGGCGTGAGGTTCATTTGCATATGTAGCGAAGAAGGGACAAAGACGGAAAGAAAAACAAGCTAAGATGTAACGGACTATGCCACCCTATAAACAGGGAAATCAGTACTAATATATTAAATCACCCACAAAAAGGTCACACAGGTACATGGTTTCAAAAACAAGAAGGGCTGGACATGAATACCAAATACAAAACTTTATTTCAACAATCGAGCACTAACTTAAAAATCATTAAAAGACAGTAAGACCCGGACTATGGTGAACAAAACACATATGAGAAGGAGACCGAGGCCTACATATGGCAGGAGAGCTAGTTGATGAGCACCAGGCTCCTATGATCACAAAATCTTACCACCCAGTGCACAGGTCACACTTCATACACACAAGCAAAGCCAAACGTGAACACACTGCATTCCATGCCACAGCCCCACCACCGTACTAAGGGCAACTAGTGACCTGCCCGGAAGCCTCGGCTTCTGTAACAAAAAGACAAAGTTAACAAACTGAAGATAATAATACTAACACTTACAACCAAGCCAAAATACAAAAGTTCACAATTAATCCTTAGTTGAAAACAAACACCTACACAGGTGCGAGGTTTAACATCAAAATGAAGGTAGACACTCACACCACCTTCATATATATTAAAAACACAAGATATAAACGAATTACAGAGCAAAAATATAAAGAAAATATTAAATCAAAATTCAAAGTAAGATAGCAACCAAAAATAAAAACTACTAACATGCAGGACAAGCAAATAAAATAAAAACAAATGTATGACCAAACAGATGCTAATAACCAAAATACACGAAAAAAGCTAGTTTAGATGAGAAAAAAAGGTTTATACTAAAGACCACTTGCACAAAGCAAAACCAATGTAAAACAGAGTACGAAAAAACCCCCCAGAAAATAAAAAAAAGACACAAATTAACGAAACAAACAAACAACACGCTTGGTGGGAAAGCAGGTAAAACAGAAAAATTCAAAGAAAATAGGTGCGAAGAGAGAAATTACACCTATGCTGTCAAACACACAGCTCAAAGCAGCGGCATTAAGAATGTTGCACCACATCCTCCATATACAAAGTAGGCCCTGTCACTAGTCTTCCTACAAATATATAAATAATTTATCACATAATATGAGGGAGGGCGGATCGAACGACGACACCTTTGTGTCTGGGCGGGATACAAATCCGTCATAAGTGGGTGTGTGGTCACCAATCCTCAATAAATTCCAAATCGCACAAAATCGGCTCCTCGTGCACAACCGTAACCGGCGCGTATCACATCGAGAACTACGACTAGACGCGGAGGGGGAAAGAGAAGAGGGAGGGGCACCACCATGGTCACAGATGATCGTCCCTCAAAACTATAACCGAAGGACTGGTTACATAAAACCTACCCTTCAGCATACCTGCAAAATAGTGACCAACCAACTACATCCTTCAGAACGTAAAGGAGTGGATCCGGAATGGGCTGCCTCAGCAGTGACGCACAAGCAGGCTCAACACTCAATGGTGCCTGAAAAGTCCCTTTTATATACCCAGCGAAATTAGGTGATTGGACACACTCACAATTCCGGCTACGAAAATATTTAAAGAACTACACTGTACTGGTTGCCCACACACAGAGCTTAAAGTCCACATTTAGGACAATGTCTTTAAGGTTTTTCCTATGCTTAATTCACTTTCCAAACCAATTCCATATTAACCTACACATTGTGCTGAAAATATGATGACCAAACATCAATGGGTAATGCTGAAAATTGACCCATGCATTCATATATACTGTACAGTATACACCTTAATAGGTAAGGTTGCACACATTGTTGTAAAGCACACAGCACTCATTAAGTATATACAGTCCTGTAGATAGAAGATTTAATCAATTTTGTGTCCATTTTGTGTGAATGCATGTGAAGATGTGTCCTTCCCTTGTGGCTTCAGTCCTCATTACTGCCTTTCACAAATGATAAGCTTGAGGGGAACAAAGCAGTTTGCCTGCATGGAGGATATGCTAATGTTACCCCCCTCTTCACAAGAGGTAGTTTTTGTTTTATCTGAAGACAAAAGGCATCCTTTGTTGTCCACAAGCCTGATCAAAAAAATACCACACATGTTCCACACGGCTGAATGTTCACTACACTATTAAAAAAGGGGCCCCAGAGTAAGTAATTTTCTGGTAGCCAATGTTGATGTTTGAAATCACCAAAACAAACACGCCCCTCCCCAAAAGGGTCTTGCCCCTATTTTAATAGCTCAACCCCACACATATGTACGCAACCCAGGCAACGAAATATTTTTCTGTAAACAAGGCAAAACCCATGTACCCGTGTCTGCGGACGGGAGAGCACGTCGCAAAAAATCCCCACAGAAACTGCGCTGTTCTATGTTATGACGTTCTGTACACAAATGTCATGGTTTCACGGTCTTTGATCGCGTCCAGTTAGGCAGACTTAGCTGGTTTGTAGACACGGTTACTCACCTATTGAGAATGAAACAAAGCAAACTTTGGTGTCCGTCAGCAATGCCTCCGCGCCTTGAGTTCTCTAAACCAGGCGCTGGAAGCTGTGAGGGGGTGCCTAAAATATTTACAGGTCCTACTTCTTGCCCTTACGAATTCCGCAAAACATTGGGTCCTCAATTTTGTGGTTTTGTGTATCCGCCATACCTATCTTGTCTGTCGCTCGGGGGCTCGCTGATTGTTCCCGTCCCATGCACTGAAAGCTCTTCTCCTCACCTCACGAGTAGACACGCCCCCTATTGCTGATTGGGCTACAATTGTTGTTTTGCAATTCGTTCCGAATCAGTTTTCTAAAAGTTTTTTTTTGAAAAATCACATACCGTGCCTTTAAGTTTCTACTTATTGGTCACTGCCTATTGATTCAGTTTATTTGAATACATGCATATAAAAAATGAACTATATTTCAGCTGAATTCAGTATGGAATTTGGCTGATTCATAAAGTAAGTAGGCTATTTTTTACTATCTTCTGGGTTTGTTGGACTAGTCGGTTACAAAGTTCCTGTTTAAACGTTTTAAAATTAGTTGCAGCACATATCCCTAGTTTTTAGTATACAAATGTTATGATTGACTGGCATCTTTGCATTATAAATTGAGACTAATGAGGCATACAACAAAGCGATTCATGGGTGGAGAATGGGGGGTGCTTTGTAAAAGAACGTGGAGGTACAAGAGTACAGAATCACTGGCTGTTCTCTTCACAAGTGTTAGTTGAAAAGCAATCTGATCGACTGAGATGCAGCCATGTCAAGTCAAGTCAAGTCACCTTTATTTATATAGTGCTTTTAACAATACAGATTGTGTCAAAGCAACTTAACAGCATTAATTAGGAAAATAGTGTCAATAATGCAAAATGACTATAGTAAACACTCAATTTTCAGTTAAAGGCAGTTCATTATTGAATTCAGTGATGTCATCATCCAGCTCAGTTCAGTTTAAATAGTATCTTTGCAATCATTTGCAATCAAGTCAACGATATCGCTGGAAATGAAGTGTCCCCAACTAAGCAAGCCAGAGGCGACAGTGGCAAGGAACCAAAAGTCCATCTGTGACAGAAATGGAGAAAAATCCTTGGTAGAAACCAGGCTCAGTTGGGGGGCCATTTCTCCTCTGGCCAGACAAAACCAGCCGTTCAATTTCAGGCTGCAGCAAAGTCACATTGTGCAGAGGAATCATCTGGTTCCTGTGGTCTTGTTCCGGTGGTCTTCTGAGACAAGGTCTTTACTGGGAATCTGTATCTTTGTCTGCATGGCGTATTATATCCTGGTCTCCGTCTGATTGATTTGCAGGGCTGTAGTCCTCTCTAGTGCTGATCTACCATCGGTCTGAATATTACGAAGTGGCCGGAGTGACTTACGTGACCACATCTGATCTGATACGTCCGGTCCAGGAACAATGTTACCTCGGAATCAAGAGAGACAGACTACATTAGGCGTAATGCCATTCTCTAACGATGTAGCAATACAGATCTGGGTGTTATTTGAGCTTTCCCGTTTGGCGCGGATAAAGGGGGGACTAATTAATGGCAGCCTAAAATCCTTTACGGAGGTGTTGTGAATAGATAGAAGCGTATTTTGTCTGAATTTAAAAGTCAGGTTAAGTAGATAGTCTGTAATCTAGATTTAAAACTGGCAAGAGTGTTCTGCCTGCCCTAACAAGTGTAAAAATACAAGGTATATTATGCCAACATTATATGGGCGCTAGCATAATGAAAAGGACGGTGCCGCCCGACAGTGTGTTTGGGATATTCTGGTATTATCACATGGGCCGAGTTTTGAGAACGCAGCGGACAGTGGAGGACATAATGTAGAACACGAGCTCGGTCAAATACTGAGGTTGCTAAACCATTCCAGGCTTTGCGGGTGAGGGAATTAGCAAGATTGTCAAATCTATACGATGTTAATAGGGATGCCAGTGCAGTGTTGACAGAACGCGGCTGGAATATGGTCATACTTCTTGGTTCTAGTAAGAACTCTAGCTACTGCAATTTGGATCAGCTGGAGTTTGTTTATTAAACGCGCAGAACAACCACCCAATAAAGCATTAAAATAATCTAACCTTAATGTCATAAACGCATGGATTAACATTTCCGCATTAATTACACAAAAAATTGAAGAATAGTCCGTAATTTTAGATAGTGAGGTTTTTCGTAGATGAACGCAGAGAGGTGGCAGTAGTGGAGGGAGGTATGTGTCCTCTCTCGTGCTAGCAAACGTGGCTTCTAATGAGAGATTGCTATCAAGAGAGTCACGCCGGGAGTATATCCATAGACTGATGAAGCACATGAAAAAAAAATAAATGGGGGAGGCAAGATCAGCCTCAAGTCTACTCGATGTTCGTACTGGGGTTACTCTATGATAGTTGTGTAGTCCTATAATTAACACTCAATGCAGAAGTTAGCAGTAAGAAATTACTCATCATCCAGTTTTTTATATCGACTATGCATTCCGCTCGTTTTTCAAATTGGTATGTTTCGCCGGGCCGTGAAGAAATATAGAGCTGAGTTTCATCAGCATAACAGTGAAAGCTAACAGCTTGTTTCCTGATGATATCTCCCAAGGGAACATGTAAAGCGTGAAGAGTAACGGCACTAGTACTGACCCTTGAGGTACTCCATACTGCACTTGCTATCGATATGATACCTTCATTCGCTGCTACGAATTGATATGCGGTCATATAAGTACGATTTGAACCATGCTAATGCCCTTCCATTAATGCCAACAAAGTTTTCTAATCTATTCAAAAGAATGTTGTGGTCAATAGTGTCAAACACAGTGCTAAGATCCAATAGACACTACTAGAGAGATAAACAACAATCAGATGATAGAGCAGTCATTTGAACTAGACTATGATAGAGACCGGGGGGGGGGGGTCATCTTAACATGT
>JADLZN010006207.1:0-122210 GCA_018155175.1 Sinocyclocheilus anophthalmus | reverse complement strand
CCAACCTGAAAGAACTGGAGAGGATCTGCAAGGAGGAATGGCAGGGGATCCCCAAATCCAGGTGTGAAAAACTTGTTGCATCGTTCCCAAAAAGACTCATGGCTGTATTAAAATCAAAAGGGTGCTTCTAATATACTGAGCAAAGGGTCTGAATACTTAGGTCCATGTGATATTTCATTTTTTCTTTTTTACTAAATCTGCAAAAATGTCAACAATTCTGTGTTTTTCAGTCAATATGGGGTGCTGTGTGTACATTAAAGAGGAAAAAAATTAACTTAAATGATTATAGCAAATGGCTGCAGCAATATAACAATGAGTGAAAAATTTAAGGGGTCTGAATACTTTCCATACCCACTGTATATACAAATAGATTAAAATCCAACTTAAAAAATATCTTGAAATACACTTAATATACTTAAAGTTGTTTCAAAATAATAAATTTAATATGCACTTAGTATAGTATAATTTAATATAGTAAGTATGTCTGAAAAAGCACAATTCAAATATATTTCTTTTTCACCTGGGAACCAGACCTGAATTCATGTGTTCCAGTGTTCCTCCTTGCATTGATTCTCATGTTTCACGCTGATTCCACCCTGCCCTTCCTGAATCTCCTGTAATCCCTCCCAGCCTCCCTCTGTCACCTCCTCTATCAGCCGGTTCCTCTGACCCACCTCCGCTGGTATCCTTCAGTCCCTCTGCATCTCCTACACTTTCATGTGTTGATCTGCCTCAGTGCTTCTGGGCATCAGCTCCGCCTAGCCCAGAGGATCCCCTGGCTCCACCTCCAGTCTCTGAACCAACTACTCCACCTTGGCCTGTCCCTCGTCCCTCCAGCTCCACCTTGGTCAGACATTGTCCTGCCTGTGCCTTCAGCTCTGTCTGGCACCACCTTCGTCCTCGGTCACACCAACTCTGCCTCACTCCTCTGGTTGCCTACTTCCACTTCAGACGCTTGTCACCGCTGCTCCACCTCAGTCTCCAGTACCATCAGTGTTGGTAGGCTTCAGCTCCACCTGGGTCTCCAACTCCAGTGGCCAGTGGCTACACCTCAGTCGGTCGTCCCCAGGGTGTCATCTGCCAAGTTTCAACCATGGCTCTTCCTTCCCTCAACTCTGCCCTGGGTCCTCGTCCTGGCTGGTCTCTGGACCACCATCTGGCTCAACCTGCTCCTTGGATCTGTTCTCCCTGTGTTTGTCAGTTAACCCATTTCCCCAGTGTGCCTAATAATTTATTACATTCACCTGTCCTGTTAAATATCTTATTAGTACCTCTGTATTTATTCTCCGTTTGGTTCTGTTCTCTGTCTGGTGTCATTCTACTATGTGGATGTTACCCTCATTATTTAAACCTGTATTCAGTAGATTATATTTTTGAAGCAGAAGAAATATCAGAAATCTTCTAAAGCAGCATACACAGAGACAATGAATTTTAGGGGGATGGGAATATCAGTATAATGTCCTCTCTTTCAGGCTGTCACTGTCACCTCACATCTTCACGAATGTTGCAGAGGCTGCCCTTGCCCCTTAAGGGATTTGTTGCTGGCCCTGGAGAGGTTTCGACCATTGATTCATGGCAAGCATCTGTTGGTCTAGACAGACAACGCAGCAACAGTGGCATATATAGAATCAGTATCAGAAAGAGCTTTATTGCCAAGTGTGCTTACACACACATGGTATTTGTCTTGGTGACAGAAGCTTCCACAGTATAGACAAAATATCACCCAAGATGGCGGTGCGTGCACGCTGCGGCTTCTCTCTCTCCCGTCAGAATGGTGTTTTCATGTTTTTTGTCTTGTGAGTTGCAGTGTTTTTGTACGTCTTCATCGCGTCTACCTATCTTTAAGCGTGCATACAGTCGTGAGTTTCTGCTCGATGTCGGCAGAACCACATTTTTAGAGTTAAACTCTGCGCACGCCGAAGAGCTGTGGGATCTCGGTCTGCTCCGGACTGGAGGCTCCACTCAGGAACAGAGCATCTGTTCCTGAGTGGAGGCTCCACTCAGGAACAGGTGCTCTGGCAGACAGCTGGCCCCAGATTCTGTGCAATTATGTGTTTCCCCCATGAGCCTCATTACACGGACACTGTGCAAAGTCAGGGAGTACAGAGGATGTGTCTTGCTGGCTGCACCATATTGGCCCACCCATACTTGGTTTTTGGATCTCTTGCTCCCTGTGACAGCCCCTCCTTGCTGAATCCTCCTGAGGAAAGACCTTTTCTCAGGGGTAGGGCATGATTTGTCACCCACGTCCAGACCTCTGGAACCTACACGTCTGGCTCCTGGATGTGATGAGAAAGTGCTGAGTGGGCTATCACTCAAACCAGAGCCCCCTCTATGAGGCGGCTGCGTGTTTTGAAGTGGCATCTTTTCATTAACTGATGTTCTTCCTCAAGTGAAGACCCACAGAGATGTGCTTTCCTTCCTGTAGGAAAGGTCAGAGAGGCAGTTATCCCCCTCCACCTACTGTGTCCTCTAGAAAGTGCAAGCACACTCCACTAGGGGAGTTGCATGCTCCTGTGCACTAGCGAATGTTGGGCATGAACAGGTAAAACTTTGGGCAACTGGACAGGTGTATACCTTGCATACTGTGTCTTTCCCTTCTCTGAGTTGATAACTCCACTTTTATTATCTAGGTGAGTTTCCCATGTCCCATGAACCATAAACACGGTCTTATTCTCCAGCACTCATCAGTAGCTGAAATCAGCAGAGGAATTCACTATCAGGCCCATTGCCCGTGACATGCCCCTTTTCAGGTGAGCCCTTGTTTTTGGGTAAAGTGCTCCACATGTGCTAACCCTGGTGGTAATGATGTATTTTCCACTGTTTGGCTTTGCTCTGCTATCATTCTCTGTGACTGTAGCGCTCCTCCATTCTCAGGCAGACACCATTTACCACCACAGATACCTCTTTCTATATGTGGTTATTCCTGGTTGGTAAGTCCATGTGAAGTGTTTTCGACATGTTAACCTTCCTACAAACAGGGTGTGGTCTCCAGAGTTTTCTTTTCTCCAACCTAGGAATAGGAATATTTCCCCAGCACAAACTTCAAGTCTGCACAGCTGTAAGTTTTTATCTTAAAAAAAAGGTTAAGAATCAGCTGAAGTGACCTATTCCCATTGTAAGTATCATCTTTACCCTCCTCTTACATCACTCACCACTTCTTATTGGCCGTTTCTGAAGTATCAGAGGTGTTTGGAGCTTTCTAGTGTGACCCCTAGATCTACATCGACAGAGGTTATAATAGTAACCAAGACATTATCACCTGCATGTATTGTTATTATTATTTATTTATTTACCTGCTGTTTTAACTGGCTTTATGATCCATGAAATGGAAATGTCCGAGGCACACTGCTGGGATTTTGCCAAGTGTGTTTTTTTTAAAGAAGCACACCCTCTAATTTAATCTCTGCTGTAACTGTAATGTGGGAATTGTCGGTGAGCACTTGAGTATTGTGGAGCACGAGGGTCCTTAGGTGGATCAGTTCTCTAATGTGGCGTCAGGGCTGTTTCAACAGAGGCGTGGTCATAAACTGGCAGGTGTTCTAAACACAACAAACAGGTATAATAGCCGTATGGGAACACAATAATGGTGGTGCCAAAAAACAGGCGATTTGTTTAGGTCCAGGGTGCAGGCAGGCGAGAACCTATGCAGTAGAGTACAAGGAAATACAGGGTTGTCCTATGGTGCAAAACTAATGCAATGTGGCATAGGATAACCCCCCCCCACCCCACACACAGAAACTAGGAAAAACCACCACGGCAACAAGACCACACAGGCACTACCACCGGAACAATTACAGGCTAACAAATCACATCAGCGGTGTGAGAGTGTTGTCGGTGACCCAGTCCTCTACCTAGTGTGGCGATCGATGACGGTCATGAGGACCAGAGTGACCTACGAGTTGGTGAGTGCTGATGAGTCCCGCGGCAAAGCGCATTATGGCGAAAACGTCGCAGCGCCTGTGTGAATAGTAAAATCCATGGATGGAGTGCCCTCTGGTGTAGATCATGGGCACTCCAGTGGAAAATCGTGACAGTAACACCTCTAAAAACGCCTTTCTTATATGATGTATTTCCTCTAAAATGGCACAGTCTGCTTTTTCCCTCAGTGATCAACATATGATTCACAGTTTACTCATGATTAGATTTGTTTCAGTCAACTTTGAAACTTTATGTTATGTATAATTTAAAAATTAATTTTAATATTAGTTTCAATAGTAGTAAATCACTGATATTTAGACTGGCGGCATATCTTATACCCTGTAAGATGAAAAAGAAATACTCTAATTTTAATTGGCTTATTTTTAAGCCAATTATTTCTAGTACCAGATAATTATAGGCTTATTTTGTCTACGTCATCAGTGACCCAGAAGGAATAATAATCAGTGTGGTAGAGTGCTCCAATGCCATTTTTATTCTTGGAAATGGAGAGGAGGTCACTAATCAACTACACTAATCAAAGTCCCACACTACCTTTGACCTAAGATGTGTGAGGTTTATGTCAGAGGTCATAAATCATCATGATTTTGAGTAATGACATGGGCTGAATAACACTGCTTTAAAGAAATAGCTTTTTGCTCATAGAGAAATTTGCTCATAGAGTTAGGTCCATATATATTTGGACAAAGTCACAATTTTTATTATTTTAGCTGCTGACCAAAACATATTCAAGTTACAGTTATATAATGAATATGGGCTTAAAGTGCACACTCTGAGCTTTAATTTAATTAATGAGCTTAATAAGGGTCTTCCTTCAAACTTGTGAGGAAAGGTTAAGGAATTACAGCTCTTTAATATGTACTCCCCCCATCTTTCACGGGTCTACACGTAGTGGACAAATTGGACTCAAGCTGTTTCATGACAGGTGTGGGCGATTCCTTCAGTATTTCTTACATCAGTAAGCAGAGTAAAAGTTTGGAGATGATTCTAAGTAGAACTTTGATTGTAAGCTGTTGCTGTGAACCCACATCATGTGGTAAAAGGAGCTCTCCATGCAAGTGAAACACACAATTGTTAGGCTTCCAAAACAAAACAAATCCATCAGAGAGATAGCAGGAACATTAGGAGTGGCCAAATCAACAGTTTGGTACATTCTGAGAAAAAAAGAACGCACTGGTGAGCTCAGCAACATAAAAAGGCCTGGACGTCCATGGAGGACAACAGTTGTGGATGATCAGAGGATCCTCTCCATGGTAAAGAAAAAACATTCCACAACATCCAGCTAAGTGAAGAACACTCTCGAGGAGGTAGGCGTGTTATTGTCAAAGTCTACAATCAAGAGAAGACTTCACAAAAGCAAATACAGAGGGTTCACCACAAGGTACAAACAAAATTAATAAGTCTCAAGAATCGAAAGACCAAAGATAGAACCCTTTTTGTCACAAAAAAAAAAAACTAATAAAAAAAACAGACCACTTCTGGAAAAGCAGTCTTTGGACAGCTGAAATTAAGATCAACCTGTACCAGAATGACGGGAAGAAAAAAGTATGGAGAAGGCTTGGAACAGCTCATGATCCAAAGCATACAACATCATCTGTGAAACATGGTGGAAGCAGTGTGATGGCATGGGCATGCATGGCTTCCAGTGGCACTGGGTCACTGGTGTTTATTGATGACATGACAGAAGACAGATGCAGCCAGATAAATTCTGAAGTGTATAGGGAGGTTTTTTGCCATATAGCGGGCCGGGAGATTCGAGCGAAACTGCAGGCAAGATTGAGTTTGGACGGTGCTTGATAGTGCAGAGAAGGACCAGATGGACCCATAAGCAGGTGTGTAAGAGCGCGATAGGAAGGCAAGGGGCGCGAGGGGGAGTTTGTTGGGAAAGTGTGAGAGGAAGAGAGTGGAGAGTAGGGTCTCCTGGACTCTAGGTAGACTGAGGCTAGCGCATTGCACTTGCTTAAGGACAAAAACTGTGTAATGAGGGGCGGAAAACCCCGACAAGACAGAGACGAAAACTGGGGAGTTCGATGGGGCGCTGCACGAGTAGGGCATGCAAGGGGCATCGAGCAGAAGATGGAAAGCCCCGCGGTGTGACTTTGTGTGAGTAGGGGCGCCAGAGTTACCAGACTTAAGGGAGAGTCATTGCCGGTGCAAAGGGATGTTCAGACAAAATATAAAACTTAACAGGTGTTTGATGGTGTTGTGAGGTTTATAGGATGTTGTCACAGCAATTTTATTTGAGACCCTGCAGAATGGTGGGGTGGGCGCGAGTGTGTGATAAAAGTGGTTGGGAAGGTGTTCGTACAGCATGTTGGATGTGTATATGTGTGGTGGTTCGAACCCTTGGAGAGAAGGGCTGCAACGTGTATGTTTTTGTGCTTGGATTGTTCATTGGTTAATGTTGGTATGTTCGGGGGGTGGAATACGAGGGCAAGCGAGAAATATATGAGAAAGTTCTGGTCAGGGTGTCCACAAATATATATGGTACCTAACGGTAAATAGAATCAAGCTCACTGAAGGAGTTGGCAAACAGCAGATAACAAAGCATGTTTAACAAAAGATGTTAACTGAGAGAAGCAAGTCATTGTATTACTTGTGGAGTTTGTGAGCTATTATCAGCTGTTGAAAACAGCTCAATTCGACTGTGCCCCTTTATGTCGGAGAGGAATCGATGGTGAGCAAGATGGATATGTAAATGCTACATTTCTTCACAATCTGACGAAAAGAAACAAAAAAACAAACAAAAAAAAAAACAAAAAAAACAACCCCAAAAAAAAAAACACAAAAACAAAAAAAACAAAAAAATCCCCTTTCCCGCTCCTAACTGAGTAGCAAAAGAGAAAAAGCATACACAAAAGAAGAAAAAAGAAAAATATTGAAAAATGAGGATTAGGGGAAATAAAAGAAGGAGAAGAACAACACAAAAAAAAAAAAACAAGAGAAAAAAAAAAAAAAAAACAAAGCAGAAAATACAGTAGAAAGAAGGTTAAAGAAGAGAAAGAATAAAATAAAAAAAAGGATATAGACAACAAAAAAGTAAAACAAAAGAAAGAAAACAAACTCCTATACATCTTGGCGCCTGAGGGGCGTATAAGTCCTACATGCCATCTGAATCTTCTAAATGGACTAGCACAGTTCATTTACATTGTGAAAGTGTTAATTTTGACAGCATATTTTGATTTAGTTTTAGTCATAGTCATATTTTAGTCATCTGAATTTAAGGTTTTAGTGTAGTTTTAGTCGACTAAATATCATAAATTTTTAGTCGACTAAATCTACAGTAAAATTTGTTGGCTAGAATCTAATGGGTTTAGTTACAGTGCATTTATTAAGCATTTCTCTAAAATTTCCAAACCCATTATATAGGTTTGATATTAAGGTTTATCATGATAGACACCGATTTAACCGTGGTGACACACAACATGCCTTTATGATAAAATTAAATAAAACCACTTCTCATAAAGAACAAGAACATGGTCTACTTTTTAATGAAATACCAATGGTTATATAGGTTAATTATGCATTCTTTATAACAACTTGCATACAAAATCCTTCTTTCAAGCAGACATATTTATTCTATAAATAAATTTAGATTAATCTATATGGCTACTAAAGTTTTTCAGTCAAGAGAAGTACATGATTTTCTGTCTATCTGTTGTTGCTTGATGTGAGAGGCCTCAATGGAATGTGGGGGGGGGTGGGGGGGGACTAGATGAGGCGAGACTAGATGTAGGTGTGCGACGAGATTGTCGGTGTGGCGCACTCTGCTGGCAGTGCCTGATGTGCAACCCGCCCATCTCGTGTATCCGGTTAGCTAATTGCTCCGTCTCACATGGAGAGGCCTCGTGTGTGGTCCTGCTTATTTGTGCCCACTTTAGAGTGTCTGGCGCTCTTGTGTGGCGGTATGTGTTGTGTGTCAGTCGCGTAAACGATGTTGTGCAAGAAGCTGGTAGATGATCGTCTGGTCGCGCATGCGACAGCTGTGTGTTTGTGCGTGAATCATTGTTATTGTATGTTTTTTCGTCCGTATATGGGTGGGGTATGTGGGTGTCCCTGTGTTTGGTGCCAGCTGCGCGTCTGGAGGCCCGTGAGTGCCTAGTCTAGGAACTCGGTGGGTCGTGTGCTCGGCCGTTGGCTGCGCTCGGGGTACTCAGGGGGTAGGGCCGGTGGGTGATCTCCATGCGCTAGGTGTTCATCCGGGTATTCCGTGCTCTGCGCCCGGGGATGCCTCAAAGGGACAGACCCGGGAAGGTTTCAGGCGGGGGGGTGGCATTCGGATGTTGCGGGGGGGGGTTGCACCCGGTCTGCTAGTTGGCTCGCGAGTGGGGGGCTTGGACTGTGGGCTGAGGTGTTACAACACTCCACGACGTGCTGATCAGGAAACTGACATTTTGCTGAGGGTTGTTTGTGTTTGCCTATCCGGGTGACGTGTTGTTGTAGCCTGTTTGTTATCAGCGCATGTTGGACAATAGAACTTGGAGTGTTTGTTTTTAGCCCCTGGGGTGGGGATCCGGCGTCTCGGTTCTGAGCGCGGTAGCGGACCAGCGTAAGTCGAAGGGAGGCTCTGAGGAGTCGGGGTCAGTCAAGGCGAGGCCGACAGCTCCAGTCCAGGAGCCGAGACTAGGGTTGGAGGGTTGGCTACGGCCTCAGAGCCCGAAGGCAGGACATGCTGTGGGTGCGTCCGTGCGCGGACGCATGGCGGGTTCCTGGTGTCCTACGGAGTGGTAGATCCGGGAGATTGTGGCATGTAGGGGGCATGCTCGGAGCGGGTTGAGAAGGTGTGCCTATGTCATGGTACACTGGCTGCAGGGGGACGGAGCGTCGCGAGGGTGTGGTGGGGGTGGGGATGTGGCCGTTGTTGGGGGACGCGGCTAGAGGGGCGCACTTGGACGGATGGGATGTGTTGTGTGAGGGAGGTTCGCGAGGTGTGAGAGTGACAGAAGGGGCTGTGTTGAGTGCAGGCGCAAGCTGTTTGAGGAGCACAGAAGCCGGGTGGGCCCAGGCGCGGGCGTCGTCCTTCCGGCTGTGAGGAGGCTGCTGTAGGGTGAAGGGCCAAGGAAAGGAGACAGACGTGATGATGCGAGGGCTCCGGCAGTGGGATATGTGTCGGGGGGTCCTGTGTTCCACAGGATACAGAGGCGGGGAATGTTTTATCAGCGGGTGAGTAGCGAAGAGGTCTGAAGGCTATGCGAGCGATCGAAGAACAATGAGTTGGCGTTGAGGACAAGAGAGGGGGCGAATGCCGGATCAAGGGGGGATAGAAAATTTGTTTTTAAACATCATACGCAGCACTCACAAATAACAAGTCATGTCGAAAATCACACTGTATGACTTGAATAACACAAAACAAACCTGGATTTTATGTATTCTAAATGAAAACAGGGCTAGGCAAGACACGCCTGCACGCTTGCAACGGTCCTGCATGAAACAGCACCATACACGAACGTCACCTTACACCTGGACGCTGTTTTGCCACGGACTGTTTGGAGGATGGTGGAGGGTTCTGTAGCGGTGCTCTAATTTAAAGACACGTCTATCAGATGTGACCAAGCACACGCTGTTTGTACATTTTTTGTGACGCGTACTTGTTCTTGTTGAAGATTCGATGGGATTGTGTGATAAGGGTGCGTTGCACAGCTGCTTTGTAGAAGAGTCAACAGAAAAATTAATAGCGAGTATGATTTCCTCGAGAGTTGGACTGTTTTGCTATTGCTAGTGTTGGATTTTAATAGTATATAGTAAGGCTAGAAAGTTATCGAAATCTTATAGCTATTAAAGAAACACATTTGGTGAATTCTAGCTTTTAAATACTTTGACCCCCTGATTCAGCAATGTGGACCATGAACCCACACCACAATGGGGACCATACTTAGATTAACTCATCAGTAGAGACAGGTCTAACATTTCATCACATTGTTATTAAAGCAGACCCTGTATAGCACTAATCTGATTTCACCTCATGTATATTACTATTGATAATATTGATCCTTCTCTGTTACCACCTGGAATCTAGATCGCCTCGCTCAGTGCGCAGAAAGAGAGCCTAACGACAGAAACTAGTGTTTGGGTGCTAAAGTTTATGGAGGATTATCAGTAACGACCAAGCATTTTTCATGCCGCACTTGTTAAGAATCTTCTCCGTGGTTCCATTTAACTCAAAAAGATTAGAAATGTTTTGATGCCATTGATCCTTGAAAGTCAGCAGGAAAGACTGGCAGACAGAAAATCAGCTGGGAGAAAAATCAACACGCCGTTCAGCAGTTCAGAGTATGAAAAGACAAGCAGAAAAGCTGAGCGGATGTGGCGGAAAACGAAACTTGAAATACACTATAGCATAAATAAAGACAGCCTTCGTACTTTCAATATGGAACTAGGCAAAGCTAGACAGTCATTCTTCTTCAAACTTATAATAAACAGTACTCAAACAGCAATCGCAAATTTTTTGCTACTGTGAGAGAAGGCGGGACAAACCCGCCCCGAAAAAATTCAAGACATTGCCAGAGTAAGTGCCTCTCCGGACAGCCAAATGCAAATGAGTATGCTTCCTTTTTTTCTAGAAGAAGATCAATATATCATGGAAGGACGCTTAAGCACCATCCCAAAGTTTAGCAGAGTGGTGAGACAGATTCGACCACATAGTAATGGGCAGTATTAATATGTTATAGAAGATACTATGTCATGCTGTTTTTGGTGATATTAGAGAAATTGAGTAGCGAAGGGGGGGGGAATTTGGGGGGGGAAGAGAAATAGTACAGCACCGTAAATCGTCAACATGCTATCTTGACACACTTCCCACATCTTTTTTCAAAAGGATGCTTAACTGTTTAGAAGCAGATCTCATAGAAGTGGTGAACGCCTCACTTCTTACTGGGACTTTTCCAAACTCCCTGAAAAATGCAGTTGTTGAGACGGCCTTCGTGATAAATGTATCAGAAAGTCTTCCTTTTATAGGAGAGAGGAGTATTGAGGAGGAAAGGTAGTGTGTTTGTATGCAGGTGGGTGTCGTGAAGCAGAGTGACTGTTAGAGAGAGGCTGAGCCGAGGGGGCCCTACCCCACACAGACACCATTTTCAAATCTTGGTTTGCCGAACCGATAACAGAACAGAGGACGTCAAGATTAAGATAATTAAAATGATATTTCGATTAAATGTTCTTCGGGTTAAATTCTGGCAAAATATCAGTGCTGGTACATCTAGATCTCATTGCTGCGTTTGACACTGTCGATCATATACTAATAGAGAGACTGGAAAACTGGGTTGGGCTTTCTGGCATGGTAATTAAAAGGTTCAGGTCATACTTAGAAGGGAGAAGTTATTATGTGAGCATAGGAGAGCACAAGTCTAAGTGGACACCCATGACATACGGAGACCCACAAGGCTCAATTCTTGCACCGCTCTTGTTTAGCCTGTATATGCTCCCACTAAGTCAAATAATGAGAAAGAACCAAATCGCCTATCACAGCTATGCAGATGATACCCAGATTTACCTAGCCATATCTCCAAATGACTACAGCCCCATTAACTCCCTCTGCCAATGCATTGATGAAAATAACAGCTGGATGTGCGAGAACTTTCTTCAGTTAAACAAAGAAAAAAACGAAGTCATTGCATTTGGAAACAAAGAAGAAGTTCTCAAGGTGAATGCATACCTAAAAATCTAAAGTAAACAAACTAAAAATCAAGTCAAGAATCGTGGTGTGATTCTGGAGACAGAACTTAGTTTCAATAGTCATGTCAAAGCTGTAACTAAATCAGCATACTATCATCTCAAAAACATTGCAAGAATTAGAGGTTTTGTTTCCAGTCAAGACTTGGAGAAACTTGTTCATGCCTTTATCACCAGCAGGGTGGAATATTGTAATGGTCTCCTCACCGGCCTACCCAAGAAGACCATTAGACAGCTGCAGATCATCCAGAACGCTGCTGCCAGAATTATGACTAGAACCAGAAAATCTGAGCATAACACACCAGTCCTCAGGTCCTTACACTAGCTTCCAGTTACATTTAGGATTGATTCTAAAGTACTTTTACTCGTTTATAAATAACTCAATGGCCTAGGACCTAAATACACAGCAAATATGTTCACTGAATATAAACCTAACAAACCACTCAGATCATTATGATCAAGTCAATTTGAAATTCCAAGGGTTCACTCAAAACAAGGGAAGTCCGCTTTTAGCTATTATGCCACCCGCAGTTGGAATCAGCTTCCAGAAGAGATCAGATGTGCAAAAACATTAGCCACATTTGAATCCAGACTCAAAACTCATCTGTTTAGCTGTGCATGTATTGAATGAGCACTGTGCAACGTCCAAACTGATTGCACTACATTTTATGTATAATCGTTTTCTTAAAATCATTTTAAACCTCTTAAATCAATTTTCTTTTTTTTTCTTTTTTTAAAAATAAATTTCAAAGTTTTTAAATTCCTTGTTTTATTTTTTTGATTATTGTTTTTTTTTTATTTTATGTAAAGCACTTTGAAATACCATTGTGCATGAAATGTGCTATACAAATAAACTTACCTTGCCTTGCCTTGCCTTGCCTGTGTAGGGGAGAGATGAGGCAGCATCCACACTAGTGCGACTCCGTCAAGGAGGCCGTTCTGTGACTGAATATGCCATTCAGTTTAAAACATTAGCTGCTTCCTGCGACTGGAATGAGGGGGAGCTGCGAGCTATGTTTCGCGAAGGGTTGAACTTCGAAATCCAGGATGAGATTGCTACCCACAATCTACCCCCAGACCTGGAGGGCTTTATCAATCTGGCTACTCGAGTTGAGAGCCGCCTTCGCTTGCGTCAGCGACGCTTGGCTCCCGCTCATCCTGGGGACTGGAGGAACCCCAGCCTTTGAGGAGCCACTCACCACCTCGTTCCTCTCTGGCTGAACCTGAGCCCATGCAGTTGGGGCGGCTTCGATTGTCGGCTCAAGAAAGACAACAGAGGCTGGTCCAGGGTCTATGCCTCTACTGTGGGAGGTCGGGCCACTTTGCTCAGTTGTGTCCTTTAAAAGCCAAGGCCCACTAGTCAAACGGGGAGTCCTGGTGGGCATTTCTCCTTTAATCTCCCCTCAGTCACGCACCCAACCCTCTGCTACCGTCACGTACCAAGACTCAGTCCACTCCTGCAAGGCTCTGGTTGATTCCGGTGACGAGGACCCAGCTTTATCTGGACTGGAGCAACCAGGCAAGAGCTAGGGGAAATCACCTGCCATTCACCTATCTATCCCTGTAGCGTCGGGGGCCTCTCTGGCAGTCTGTAGCCAACTATCAACCCACACCACCCACGTGTGAGTCTGTTGTGTCGGCATATCACGTGAGTCTGGTGTGATGTTCCTCATGGAAGCCTATGCTAGGCTGTTGCCGGGGTCACACAACTGGTTGGCTCAGCACAACCCTACATGTGGATTGGTCCCGAGTCAGATAATGTCTATAGAGTCAGTCTGTCATGCTTGTTGTATAGGTGCAGATTTTCCTCCTTTGTAGATGTGTATACTGGGTTGCAAGTCGAGGCAGCTGATATAACTGGGGTCCCGGGGGAAAAAAAAAGTACCATGATCTGCGGTTGGTTTAAGCAAGTCCGGGCCACCTCGCTTACTCCCCACGGCCAGTTCGAATGGTCATTCGATATCTTCCAGGAATCTCCGCCCGGGGTAGTTCCTCCTTTTCCTGGGGGTTCCCCAGGTCCAAGAACGAAGAGGCTATGGACAAAAATTCAGGAATCATGAGAGACAGGTTATCATTCGCCACTCGTCATCCCCTGATGGTAGCGAAAAAAAAACAGGGTCTTCTTCGTTAAGAGGAATGGACTTCTGCGTCCTTGTAATTGGATTCGAGGTGTAAATGACATATACTGTAAAAACGCAAGGTACCCCTGCCAATATAATGTCGTCTGCCTTTGAACTTCGACAGAGGAAGCCAAGTCTCACTAAGATAGACTCCGCAACGCTATAATACTCATCCGCATCCGCGAGAGGGCGAGGAGTGGAAGACCGCCTTTAATACCCCACCACGGGGACACTAGGATACCTGGTCCGTCTTCGGGCCTCACTAATTGCCCATGCTGTCTCAAGGGCATGGTTAATAGCGATTATGGGAGACTGATTACACCATTGCTACTTTGTGGTACCTCGCTGGACATTCGTCACTGTTTCTCCATCTCTTCAGGTAACCACTCAGAACGCGCGCCAGGTCTTACAACGGCTATGCTGTGAGAACCAGCTTTATGTGTCAAGGGGGAGAAGTGTACGAGTTCCTATGCCCAGCGGTCTCGTTCGTGGGTTATATTTCGGTGGTTGGAGATTAAGCCGGATTTCCGTGGCAAGAGTTCTTTGGAGGGTGTGTGTGTGTGTGTGAGGGTGGACAGGAGACCACGACTCCAGGCAGGGCTCTGCAGCGTTATGGGCTTCGCCAACTTCTATCGGCGATTCATCAGGAACTTTGGCCAGGTAGCTGCACCCTTAACGGCGCTCACCTCCAACAAGGTACCGTTCACCTGGAGTGCTCAGGCTCAGGAGGCCTTTGATAGATTAAAGTCCCGGTTTGTCTCTGCTCCTGTTCTCTCCATTCCAGATCCCGAACGGCAATTTATCTTGGAGGTGGATGCCTCCGGGTCGGGGTGGGCGCAGTCTTGTCTCAGCGCTCTGCAAGTGATGGGAAGGTGCACCCCTGTGCATATTTCTCCCACCGCCTCAACCCAGCTGAATGTAATTACGACATCGGTAACCGGGAGCTGCTAGCGGTTAGGTTGGCCTTGGGTGAGTGGCGTCACTGGTTGGAGGGGTCGGCACAGCCCTTCTTGGTCTGGACGGATCATAAGAACTTAGAATATATCCGTTCGGCCAAGAGGTTGAGCTCGCGCCAGGCTCGCTGGGCACTCTTCTTTGACCGTTTTAACTTTACCCTTTCGTACCGGCCCGGGGCCAAAAACGTTAAGCCCGACACGCTATCCCGCCAGTTTGAGCGCCCGGGAGAGGAGACCCTAGCCAATGCCATACTCCCTGAAGGGGTGGTGGTGGGGGCCCTCTTCTGGGACGTCGAGCGGAGGGTGGAGGAGGCCGGACGAAGGGAGGAAGTGCCAATTGAGTGTCCTGTGGGTAGGTTGTTCGTGCCGGCTGCACTGCGCCCTGAGGTCCTTCAGTGGGGGCATGAATCTAGGGTTACCTGCCATCCGGGAGTCAGGAGATCGCTGGCTGCCATCCGCCAGCGATTTTGGTGGTCCTCTATGGGCCAGGACATCAGGCAGTTTGTATTGGCTTGCTCTGTCTGTGCCCAGAACAAGGTCTCTAACCGTCCCTCCGTTGGTCTGCTCCAACCACTGCCCATTCCCTCTCGTCCCTGGTCACACATAGCCTAAGATTTTGTTTCTGGCTTACCCCCTTCAAGAGGCTACACCGTTATTCTCACGGTGGTGGATCGCTTCTCTAAGGCGGTTCATTTCGTACGCCAACCCAAACTCCACCATACTGCCAAGGAGAACAGCCCAACGGTAAGTGACCACGTCATTCCGTAGCCAGGATCTTCCGATTGAAAGCAGACGTCTATGATACGGTGCGTCCACAGGTTTGTCTCCTGTGTTTTGGGCGAGATGTGTGGTTGTTAGGGACATAGCGGGGGGTGGGGGGGGGGGGGCGAGGTTACGGAGGTCGTGGGAGGGTGGTGGGTTGTTCACCCCCGACGCAGCACGGAGGTGCAGTTTTGTGGTGAAACGAGCCAATCAGGATCATCGAGCAGAAGCTCTCCGCTGCCTGGCAGTCCAGCACAAAATCCTGAATCTTGGAGCCAACAGTCAAGTGGATTGAGTATTACCCATAAAACTATCCCGTAGAATCACAGGTCTGTCACCTTTAATGTTCTGTTGGCCTATACATTAGCTATACGATTGGTTCGCGCTCAGGAACCGATTTCGGCGTTTGGTTACAGTCGTGCCCTAGCCTTGTTGTCCGGGAGAGTGTTCGTGTATTCCACAAATAGTGTCTGGAGGAAGGCTAGGAAGGCCTTGGTCCAGGCCTCCAGACAGACCAAAGCAGCGGCAGATCGTCACCGGATTCCAGCGCCCCGCTATGTCTGTGGTCAGAAGGTATGGCTGTCTACCAAGGACCTGCCTCTCAAGGCTGTCTCTCGCAAGTTAGCGCCTAGGTTCATTGGTCCATACCAGATCACCAAGGTCCTCAATCCGGTGGCGGTACGGCTCAAGTTGCCTCCCTCTCATGGTCGGGTACACCCTGTTTTTCATGTATCCAGGATTAAACCTGTTTTCAGATCTCCCCTTAATGCCAACATTTCATCCCCTGCCCCCACTCCCCCTCATCTAGTGGATGGTTCTCCTGTCTATTCTGTTAGGAGATTACTAGATGTTCATCGTCGTGGCAGGGGTTTCCAATACCTGGTGGACTGGGAGGGTTACGGTCTGGAGGAGAGGAGTTGGGTTCCGGCTCGGGATATTCTGGATCAGTCGCTGATTGAGGACTTCCGCCGGACACAAGGTAAACTCCCCCCCTTGAGTCGCCTGGTGGCGTTCCTGGGGGGGGGGGGTATGAGAGTAACGAGCGCACACAGATTTCGGTCGGAGGTTGAATACTTGCGGCTTTCGACTTATCATGGAGCACATGGACTCTTGTTTGACGGATCACTGCGCAATAGTGCATCCTGCACGACCCCATGATCATCCTCGCACTGTTCCACCAGCACGACCTCTCGTTAGCCCGGTTAGCTAATTCTACCTTCTCAACTGGCACCTCTTTTGTCCTCATTATTCTTCCTTTATTGGCCTCTTGTATGCTCTATTGATGTCAGTCATGTAACATAGTTGTGCAGCAGCTTAGATAATCTCATGTCCATGCACTGGTTTGTCCTTGAAATCATGTTATTTTATTTTTTTATAGCTAGCGGTCTGGCGGTCCTGTTGTTTTGTCACCCTCCTCTCTCACCTGCTTGCCTCTCTAGAATCTCGGTGGCTCCCGTCTTATGGACTTCACGTACTCATAGATGCATGTCTACTCACATGGCAGTTTCGTCCTATTACTTTATGCCATAGCTCAGAGACAAACCCCCTGGAATCAGTCTTTTTGGGTGGCATTTCGTTGGGCCGGTTCACCCGCTCTTGCTGCGCGCGGGCATGACCTGCGGCTGGATCTAACCTCCACGCTGATCAGACACTGACTTTTTGATGGAGGTTTTGTGGTTATTTCCGGTTCTGATCTTTTGTTACCTTTTGTTAGCAGACAGGTTGTTTCGATTTAAAACTTTGATTTGGTTTCACCTGATGTTGGACTCCCGGTCTCGTTTCTGACCAATTAGGCTGCTGTCCTGTTGTGTAAGATTGACCGGAATGGGCACGCTTTTTTGCAATTGTACGTCGCTTAAAGGGTTCATGTGATGTTGCTAAAAATTTATTTTGTGTATTTGGTTTAATGAAATTTGTTTATGCGGTTTAAGGTTTAAAAAAAAAACATTATTTTCCACATAGTGTACATTTTTGTTTCTCCTCTATGCTCCGCCTTTTCTGAAACGTGTCAATTTTTACAAAGATCATTGGTCTGAAAAAGCGAGGTGTGCTCTAATTGGCCAGCTATCCAGTGTGTTGTGATTGGCCGAATACCTAAAGCGTGTGACGGATATGTTACGCCCCTACCATATTGTGATGCCTTGTCCCAGCTGGAGCGACGAGACAAAAGCATGAAAACCCATTGTAAACGAGGCATTCTTTGCATCCAGTGGGGACATAATTACAAATTATAATGACTTATACAGTCTTTTTACGCATTGCATTGCATCGCGCCCATGTCTGAATTTGTGATCGGAGAAATTACAAACAGCAAGCCATACTCTACACTGCCCAAAAAACTAGTTTTAAATATAAAATATAAAAACTCTTTAAAAAAAAAAACTAATTACCAATCTGTTTGGTACAGGCATTGTAGTCTACTCTTCCGGGATCAGTAAAACAGTCCTCCATAAAATGTGCTGCACAAAAATGAATATTTGGGTTGAACTGTTCTGGAAAAGTGTTGTAAATACAATTTAACCACTGATTTCTAGTCGTGTTCTCTTTTGGAAAGCAAAACAAAGTAGTTTCGCTTTCACAACGAACACCACCAGCGTCACACACGGCGGCCTAGATTGAGCAGAGGCCGGGGGCTAGAGTGAGCAGAGGCCGGGGGATAGAGTGAGGAACGCCCGGAGGGCTAGCTGAGCGAGGTGGCGGGCCTGAGGAAACGGCTGCGGGCACGGCAGATTCGAAAAAGGATATGCTTGCGGACAACCACATGTGACGACCCCAGCTGACTCGCTTTGTCCATGGTGAAAAGCGATCCGGCGACCCCAGCGCCAAAGTTGTTGTAATTTCACTCAGCAACAAAGCATGGATCAGCCCCAGGCAGACGAGCAGATATATCCTCTTTTGGAAGGCCAAACAAAGTAGTTCTTTGCTTTACACAACGAATCCACCAGCACCGTCACGACATGCAGCACAGGCAACAAAACCAATATCCAGCGAGATAGTAGAAAGTGTTTTAAGCGCGGGTGGTCGGTTGCTGTTTGGCACGCGGTGAACATTTGCGACGGGCGGGTTATGCAAGCTCTGTCGCAAGATTACGGCAAGACATGTGGGTGGGGGGCGTGGAGTTGGAAAAGAGCCGTTTTAGGTAGGGGTGGTGGGTGCTTACTTAATTTAGAAGAATATCTCTTTGGATTTGCGGACTTTAGTCGTGCAAACTGTACAGGTCAATCTTCTTTCAATGCACCAAGAGACGTGTAACATCCAAAAGAGTGAGGAGAGGGGAGAGGGAGAAATTTTTAAAATGCAATCATAATGACCCTATTTTATTGTTTGAGACGTTATATCGATACTGTGTATTTGTGAATACTCGTCAAAACGGACAATTCGACATACTTTTGTGTGTAATTCTCCGTTCATGCGACGGAAGAGAGTACTCGCACAAGCCTGTGAAGAATGACGCTTTGTGGTGTTGAATAGGGTCTGTGCTCAGTTAGAAACGGAATTTTGAGTTCTATCTTCTTGCTTTGTGGTTCAGGTGAGTTCCCAAGTTACCGTCCTGCTATTCTCATACTCACACCTATTGACACCCTGTTTCTCAACTGTTTTATGACCACACCGTGCCCCACTCGGTCGTAAGTGTTTTGATCTTGTGAAGCTTCTGTCCCGCCAAAGGTTCATATGTCAAGGGGGGCCCCAATTAAAAAACCTAGAGCCAGCCAGCAGATTCGTTCTGAATGAATCTCATCCCAAATCGTCCCTCCCTAACATTTTCGTCTCGTTTTGTCAATTCAAAAGGTTTAGTTCGTATATCGTTCGTCAATCGTCAGGTTGAAGAACTGTCAAGCTTGACGAGAATTATGACGAAAATTATTCGTCAACGAAATTATCACTGCATTGTAACTTTCATTCTTGTAATGCATAGCACTATCTACTGGACATAGGACATATTGCAATTCACATTCAGCTGCATCAAATGCAGTGATTTAAGTTTTCTCTCATTCATTCTTTCATAGTGAGGGCATTAGGCTGTTTGAACATAGCCACATGACTTATCTTAGAGACAAAATAGAGCTTCAGTGTCAAAAGACGAAAGAAGATCGAATAAAGCCATATGATCAGCACATGTCAGTGTGAAGTCAAGTTCCATTGGATACACTTGTCAATGAAACAATTTAAACAATTTTAAAATCAGTATCGGGGAAGGAGAAAGAAAAAAAAAAGAAAGAAAGGGAAAAACAAGGAGAACAAAGTGAGTGAACACACAGAGAGAGAGAGAGAGAGAGAGAGAGGGAGAAGAGGGGGAGAGTGAATAAACTCTCGGAAAAAGCAAAAGGGGAAGTCTGCAAATAAAGGGAGAGGAAGAGAAATGCTACAAACCACATGTGGCTGTTAGGAGCTATAATCCAGCTATGGAGCGAGACAGAATTGCTGGTAAGTAAATATTTCACTCTCTCTTTCAGTTTAAAAGACAGCTGAGAATGATAACCTTCATAAATCGGTTTGAAAATTGTCCATAACTCTGTTTTTTTTTTTTAGAGAAATTGATAGAAAGTACTGTGCATGTAATTTCCACTTTCTGCAGGTAGGTCAGGTGGCGATCAGGCACAGTTAGGTGTGACACTCAGTACTCCTGAGTTCCTGTGTTTTGATGTTTGTTGAGTTTGGATCAAAAGAGTTTTTGAAGTAGTTACAGTACAGTTGTTGGTCTGAATAAACTGTATTTATGTCAATCTTATCTATTCTTAACTATTTTTTTCTTCCAAAAAGGAAATCAGTTTTCCAAGTTGCAAAGTGCACTATCATTATGTTTGATCTACTGTATGTGGATTGTGCTTTTCATTTTTAAGGAAGACACATGACCAAGGGTGTGATTATATCAATGAGGAAGTGGAACCTCTTTTTAGTTTCTGCTATATAACTGGTTTCTAACTCTCTCAATCTGTATTTCAAGTATTTTTTCTCTTTTCAGTTATACATAGTTAAAAGTATTTCACAGGTGAAACCTATTGACATCAGTGTTCACTTCGAAGGGAAACCAGATAGAAATATACTTCTGTCAGGACCACTATCGTCAAAGATGATTGACAGTTAGCATACAGTTTGGATTGGCGGTATGGTTCTGTTCTGGGCAAGCATTCCCTGCGCATCCATGCAGCCTAGCATGGATGAGAGCAGGGAGAGCAGTGATACCCCCCACCCCCCAGGGTAAACAGAACAGAGCCAACATCAATATACATTGCAGATATCGTTAAAGTTCAATAAATGTATGTACATATTTTAGAATTAGTCTGATTCAAAGGATAATCAGAAGGCTGAATCCTGACTGGCAGATGAGGAACTGGGGATGGAGGAGGGTAATTAGCTATTGAGCATGCAAAAACTGCTAATAATACTGAGGGACCTTATATATGAATGCTTAGATAGGTGTCGTATTCCCATAGGTAGATGGGGATCAGCTGAGAGTCAGCTGATGCGAGCTTGACTAACGTGACCTGCCAGAACTAACGCTATGCTTGATTTGTTGAATGTGGACAACATAGAGTATGTGTGTGTGAGTGACAGTGAGAAGGTTTACCTTACTCAGCAGAATCTCCCATAAGGATTGTGTCTGTATCACACCGCAGAGCAGCTGTGCAGGGATGGGCTTGCTGTGTGGCATGCCTCAAATCTTTAGAGCTCCTGTAACATCAGCTGTTTTGGTTGGCAATGCCACATGCCTTACACACACCCTGATATAATATATTGTGTTTAATTTATTCATCCATTAGTTTTGCAGACCATATTGCTCAGTCTTTGTATTGTTGATCAGAATGTCATCATGTGTTTTACATGTCACATCATGGACTGATATTGTAGAACTGTATTGAATTTGAGTTGCTGTGCAGTTTAACAGGTGACCACAGAGGGGCATTGGAGCTTTTCTGCATCAGAATATTATATATACTGTAGATTCAAATAGCTTCTGTTTGTGGTGAAAATGATGTTAAAGGACTGGTTGGAGTCTGTGAAAGTGTCAGGGCATTCGTCTTTGAGTTGAAAGCTGTTTGTATTTGTATAAAGCTGATTGTATTGTGTTGAAGTGTGTGTGTGTCTGTTATCAGGGCTAGGAACAGATTTCCGAACTGTAAATTCAGCTTCATCTAGGAAGTTGTGGGCAGAGCTACTTCCTGGTTCTCTGTATTCATTGGTTTGTACATGTTGCCATGGTGATTAACACACCAGATTGTTTTGAAAGTGATATGGCGGCGAATCCTAGAACTTGTTGGCCCTTCTGTCTCCTCTCAGAGCTCAGACTCAAGATTGTTACATGTCAACCAGTTAGCATAGTTAAAGAGCAGGTCATATGGTATTTTAAAGTGTGCTAATATTGTGTTGGAGTCCCCTACAACAGGTTTAAATGCATCTAAGGTCAGAAAACATTGTAATTTTCTCATAATATACATTTAATATTAGAGTCATTTGCCAATGATTTCGAAACGATTCGTTACAAGCAAGTTCGGAGCAAACCCCTCCCTTCCATAAGCCTACTCTGCTCTGATTGGTCAGCTGGCTAAGCCTGCTGTGATTGGCACAGAGAGGAGTCCTTGAGCAAGTTAGCGAGCGCTACCATTGACAAAGCACCTTTACATAAAACAATAATATAGTGCTCCAATCCGTTCTTATAATAATGACATAAAATACAAAAACACTTATGCAAGCAAATCGTGCCCACAGCTAAAGTTTAGCTGCTAAACTGTAAACACTTAAAACAATAATGGTGGATACGTTAGCCGAGTGCTAACGTGACTAACTGATGAAACAATACAATTTGTAAACCAAAATATGTCTACTGTAATGTTTGAAGATCGACAGACTAAAGACGCTCTGTCTTAACTTTTAATCAGAACGCAGAACAGCTCTATCACAGGCGCAGCAGCCTACACTGAAAATAATGATTATGGCCCCAATTAAATTAAGCATAATTCAATTTAGCTTTACATTTTGAATTTAAATTTAGTTTTTGATTTTAATTAATAAATATGCATTGGTATTATGCGAATTACATGTGTTTTAAATCCAAGCCATGTGAATTAATTAAATTCAGTTAGAAAATATTAAGTTGGTTCGGTGCGCATGCGCGCTAATGCACATTTTCCCTGGCGCCAAAAGGAGTTTCCAGTCCAGTCAGGTTCATGGTGGGAACTGAAGACATTTTCATTCCAGCCCCGGATTTTCATCATTTGGTCTATTTGCACAGTAAGTAATATTTTATGTAATACTCCACCATTTATTACAGTGAATAGTTTGTTCGCTCTATAAAGAATATAATATGCTCTAGTCTAGCTCAGAACGAGTCTTTGGGATAAATTCCCCAGCGACCAATGGTCACATCCTACTCCGAGCGCACGCACACACAAATAACGCAAATATAACTTTTTTATGTGACGAAATGTATTTTTAAGATAATTTTGGATGAAAATTTAGTTTTATAAGCTTAAAATACGCCGTTTATTTGTAAAGATGGCACCCTAATGTATTTTTAAAAATTGCTTAAGTGCTTTCGGAGATGCCAGCTCCAGGCCGCAACGGCTGTTCCCGCCTAACGTATTACCACAGCCAGTCCTTCGGGAATCTGCCGGTTTCTAGTGTGATTAAACATGATATAAATTGTTTTGGACAGGTAATCTTTAATCTTCTTAATGATTTGTTCTAGAGCAGTTTGTTTTGGCGGTGGATAAGGTAGTTCTAGCAGTGGCGGCTAGTCGGGGGAGGCAGGGGAGGCACAGCTTCTCCAAAATTTTGAGGTGAAAATGGGAGGAAGACTTAATGTTAATGAAATTCACAATTCATGTCTCTGATAGAGAATGGGAGGGAGAGGCCGGGGGAGAGTGGAGCTATCGTGCCTCCGTTGGTAAAAAAAAAAAAAAAGACAGAAAAACAATGGAATGAATGTGTTTTAAACTAACAATAATAATTATTGTGTGCTTGCTTTCATTTGAGGTTCTCTCTGCACATGCATGTGACTCGGACACATGATTTCCCTGTTGCCAAAGGAAGTTTCCAGGTTCGCGTGGTGTGAATTGAAGACGTTTTCCTGAAGTGTTTCCAATGATTTGCACAGTAAGTATTTTTATATGATGCATCACTACATATTACAGTAAACATTCAGTTGACTTTAATGTAAGCAAGTTATTCTGTAAGATATGAATGCTCATATATGGCATAGCAACGTCTGTTAATTTGCATCATTGTATTTTTCTTTTATGTTTTTGTCAGTTTAATGTTCAGTGTAAATATCTTTACTAAAACAGCCCCTATAATATAGGTTATTTGGTCAAATAAATTCCTTGATGAACAGAAGAGAATAATTTCAAAGTAATTCAAATTAAGAAGTGTCCCCAACTTTTTGGCAGGTTATTTTAATAATATAACCTATTGTAATTATATTATATATTATAAATTATTATCATGGATTATTAAATTGCCTGCTTTTACATTTTTTTCCAGGACAATAGTATGTATTATTACAATATAAGATATACTGTATCTTTAATGTGATAAAATATATATTTTTTAAATAAATGTTGGGGCCATGGCTCGGGGGCAGGGAATGTTTTCCTGATTTTTTGTCGCTAGATGATCACATGCCTATTTAGGCTAGTATTAGTTTTTTTGTAGTATTGACACTGGTGACAAAAATTATGACATTTCTACAATATCAGAATTTTGATATTATAAAGACCTTATTTAAAGCAAAAAGTAAATATATCGTGATATTGTTATCGTAAAAAAAAATTACTCCTATTGTGATTTAAGATTTTGGTCACGTCGACCAACTCTAATTACACCACACAAATTGATAACACTGGCAATGCCTCTCTCTCTCTCTATTCTCAGTCGATCTTTAATATATATACAGTGGGTACGGAAAATAATCAGACCCCCTTAAATTTTTCACTCTAAATACTTAGGACCATGTTAATTTTTTTTCCTCATTAATGTAACACAGCACCCCATATTGACAGAAAAAAACACAGAATTGTTGACATTTTGCAGATTTATTAAAAAAGAAAAACGAAAATATCACATGGTCCTAAGTATTCAAACACTTTGCTCAGTATTTAGTAGAAGCACCCTTTTGATCTAATACAGCCATGAGTCTTTTTGGGAAAGATGCAACAAGTTTTTCACACCTGGATTTGGGGATCCTCTGCCATTCCTCCTTGCAGATCCTCTCCAGTTCTGTCAGGTTGGATGGTAAACATTGGTGGACAACCATTTTTAGGTCTCTCCAGAAATGCTCAATTGGTTTAAGTCAGGGCTCTGGCTGGGCAATTCAAGAACAGTCACAGAGTTATTGTGAAGCAACTCCTTCGTTATTTTAGCTGTGTGCTTAGGGTAATTGTCTTGCTGGAAGGTAAACCTTCAGCCCAGTCTAAGGTCCTGAGCACTCTGGAGAAGGTTATCGTCCAGGATATCCCTGTACTTGGCCACATTATTCTTTCCCTCGATTGCAACCAGTCGTACTGTCCCTGCCGCTTGATAAAAACACACCCCACAGCATGATGCTGCCACCACCAAACTTCACTGTTGGGACTGTATTGGACAGTTGATGAGCAGTGCTTGGTTTTCTCCACACATACCGCTTAGAATTAAGGCAAAAAGTCTATCTTGGTCTCATCAGGACCAGAGAATCTTATTTATAACCATCTTGGCGTCCTTCAGGTGGTTTTTAGAAAACTCCATGCGGGCTTTCATGTGTCGGGCCACTCTGCCATAAAACCCCAACTGGTGGAGGGCTACAGTGATGGTTGACTTTCTACAACTTACTCCCATCTCCCAACTGCATCTCTGGAGCACAGCCACAGTGATCTTTGGATTCTTCTTTACCTCTCTCACCAAGGATCTTCTCCCCCGATAGCTCAGTTTGGCCAGACGGCCAGATCTAGGAAGGGTTCTGGTCATCCCAAACGTCCTCCATTTAAGGATTATGGAGGCCACTGTGCTCTTTAGGAACCTTAAGTGCAGCAGAATTATTTTTGTAAACTTGGCCAGATCTGTGCCTTGCCACAATTCTGTCACTGAGATCTTCAGGCAGTTCCTTTGACATCATGATTCTCATTTGTTCTGACATGTACTGTGAGCTGTAAGGTCTTATATAGGTGTGTGGCTTTCCTAATCAAGTCAATCAGTATAATCAAACACAGCTGGAATCAAATGAAGGTGTAGAACCATCTCAAGGATGATCAGAGAAATGGACAGCACCTGAGTTAAAATATATGAGTGTCACAGCAAAGGTCTGAATACTTAGGACCATGTGATATTCTCAGTTTTCTGTTTAATAAATCTGCCAAAAATGTTAACTATTCTGTGTTTTTCTGTCAATATGGTTTGCTGTGTGTACATTAATGAGGAAAAAAAATTAACTGAAATGATTTTAGCAAATGGCTGCAATATAACAAAGAGTGAAAAATTTAAGGGGGTCTGAATACTTTCCGTACCCACTGTATATATATGAGGGAAGGGGGTGCGCGGTGTCATAGTTTTCGTCCTATTACCCTGATTGTGTAGGACTTGTCAAAGTGTTATGAATCTAAACAATGTCTAATAACAGTTTCTTTTTATTTAAATATAGAACAGTCAAAGAGATGACTTCTTGAAAGACCTGGAAAACATCACCATGGGCATATGTGTCATTAAAGATGTGTTCTTGGAGACTACGATGATATTGGAATCATTGTTGATGGAGTAATGATTCTTGAGCAGATCAGATCTGTGGCACAAGCCTGTGCTTTGATGCTGGGTACAATCTATGTGCTTAATTTGGCATGCCCAAAAGAACTCAAATTATACTATGAATTTGTTCAGAAATTCCTTATGCAGATGGATTCTGAAAGGCTCTCCCCCAAAATTCTAGGACTGAAAAACAGTTTACTGCTGTAATTTTGCAGCAGGCATGTATGTGCAGGCTCAGCATGAAATGTTAGTCCAGATGTCAGCCTACATTGCACTATTTTCCATTTAAGACCTGTATATCAGTAGTTCAAACATTTTTTAATTCCCTTACAAATTGCAATTTGTTGCATGACATGTGAACACTTTGTTGTGCAGTTTTAGCACTATTTTTTTAATCACTATTGTTATGATTCACAACTGTACTGTTGCCAGTTCTACATGATATTTTTATTAATTGTGCAATGTTAAGTCAGCACACCTGTTTTAACTTTTATGCAGTTTTAGCACTGTTTTAATGATTCACAAACAAACTTAATGTTGCCTGTTTCCACATGAATTTTTTTATTAATTATTGTGCAATGTTAAGTCCGCACTACTGTTTTTTACTTTTATGCAGTTTTAGCATTGTTGTTTTAATGATTCATAATGTGGCCTCTTTCCACCTGTGAATTTTTGTTTTTTATTTTGTGAATGTGCAATGTTAAGTAAGCACTTGTTGTACCCACAAAGAAACTGTTATTGAACATGCACCTCATTTGATGACATTAAAGATAAGTTTAAAACATTAAACTTACTACTGTCTGTATTTGCAAAGCCATTTAAGGATCTCTTCTTCAGAAAAAAAAATATTTTTAAGGTAAGTGGTTGCAAACAATTTATTTTAAAATGTTGAAAGTTAGTCAACGAAATGTGTTTATTTAAATGTAGCTAAAATAAATTGATTGCAACCACTTACCTTAAAATTTTTTAGTAAATTCAATGAATAATTTTTTATAAGTAATAAATAAATAATTTAAGAGGAAGTAACATAATTAAATAGGGCTAACATTACTAAAAAAAATGTATACTAGGGTAACTAAATAAAATTGGTTAAATTCAACTAAATGTGTTTGTTTAAATTTAGATCAAATCAATTGATTGCAACCACTTACCTTAAAAAAATTGAGTAAATTCAATTAATTATTTTTTCAGTGTAACTAACTCGCTCGTCTCTCCCGCATTAACACTACAACTGCTGGTGCACCTAAATAAACAGCAATTTCACAATGATTATAAAGTCTGTGCTACACTACATTATTATTAAACGAAGTAACTAGAACAACGTCAGTCTACATTAATCAACTCATTCTTAGGAAATAGTGGGTTCACAGCGAATTATCTGAACTACTTCATTAAGATAGTAATATCGTACTTTACCTGGAAACCTAAAGCTGCACTAGGTATACATCACATATTAGCACATAAACTTGATATTTTGAGCACTCAGTTGAAAATGTACACATAACATATCAATCATACTTAACAGGTTGTGGTTCGGAAACGGTTGTTGGTCCAAATAAAGAAGATTAGAAACCAACGAAGATAAAAGCCAAGATTAGAGAAGCAGTCCTTGGTAAAATGACTTGCACACAACAAAGGTTCGAATTGTATTTCTGTGGTATCCTTGATCACGATGGCTGCGTCGAAACCGCCTACTCAATGAGTAGGTACTTAATTTCATGAAGTACTTACTTAACGAGCGCTAGAGACATGGGACAAAACAGGTCCAGCAAGGGTAACTGCTATTAGGTTTAAAAATAAAAATATTTTCAATTTTAAATGTCATGAGGGATTAATAGTAGAATGTATTTAACACAAGTATCACCTTCAATTTAATTTTCTCATCATTATACCAAATCTATGTTTCTTAATATCCTCTCACTACATCTAAAAAGTGTGTCCACAGAGAAGGGTTGAATCATTCATATGCAATAAAATGGATAAAAAAAAAAAATTTAATGATGAAAAAGAACTTGTTTTATCAAAAGCAACACTTAATAATATCTCCTATCAAAGTAAGGTTGTTTTTTAATGACACATGCATGTTTCATAAGGTTTTTAAAGTTGTGTCCCCACTTTTTGTCAACACCATCAGACATTTTTTTTTAAATGTAATAAAATCAGGGAATATCAGGTGCAGCTGTCACTCTAAAGGACCCCCTAGCCACAGTTCACCTCTGCAGGGTACATCAGTGTCAGACGGGCTCTGCTAAGTTTTATAGTTTTAGAATATTTTAAATCCTAATGTTAATATTTCCTGTGCCACAACCATGATATGTCAGCACCAATTTCTGAGGAAATTATTTGAAATACTTAGATAATTGTATTCTCCTGAAGCAAGTTCCATTAGCATCTAGCATCAACAGAAAAAAAATTAAATGGCTACTACATGAGCTCCATTGGTTTTGTGAAAGAAATGCCAAATTTGTCAACACCGTCAGATGTCACCACCATACGATTTTATGTTCCAATGATATATACTTCAATGTGACTCTTGAATAAAAACTTTATAAACAATAACATACTCACTGTTTGTTTTAATACTGTAATTGACTGATTCAATGTATTTGATAGTTAAAATGACTACAAATTCAAGTTTTCGTCACCACCGTCAGATGTGTCAACCCGTCAGTTGAATATTTTGATAATATTTCATGATATTTTATATTTGTTGTGGAATTATTGGTCACATGTGAAAGTATAATCTGTCTGCTAACATGAGAATGTTTTTTGAAATGTTAAAATCTTGAATGCTGTTAAAGATAAAGCTGAAATTATATTACACAGTCCAAGCTAAAAAAAAAAAAAGCACATTGTTTGGGAGGTTGTATCAAAGCATAGCTCAGTAGCTTAGTACATATAAGATACATAAATGTAGTTTCATTTGTCTGAGTACAAGGTTTTTTTTTTTTCAATTTTGCACCCTGTTCTTCTTCTCAAGAATGACTGTATGAATGCGATCCAGGCATCATCCACCATGTTGACATTATCATGTGATCTACGACGTTACAAGCACAACAACTTAAAAGGTTTAATTCATCTCTCTGTAAATATTTTGATGTTTATGAAATTTCCTAATTTTGTGGTCTTGTTGAAGAAACAGCTGCCCTTTTATTGTGATTGTAGTATAACCAATACATTTTGGGTTGATTTATATTTTTAACTCTACTAAAATGACCCACAGTTTAATCCTTAAATATATTATTTTTTATTACTAAAACCCAAAATCGTTATCTCTTGAATATGTTGTTACTTTATTTTATGTGCAAAATGTTTCATCCATAAGCAAAACCGGCTTAAATCTTCTTTGTTTTCCTCTTTTTCTTGTTGAATTTAAATGTCTCGTTTCATTCTTCTGGCTTATAAACAACAACAACAACAAATGCAATATTTTGATGCACTGATTATATGAATATTATGATTATTCAAAGATATTTAACCTTGTCATTGTACCTTTTTTTCTGTGCATATAATGTATGCAAACCCATTATATTTGTTTTTTTTTTGCTTTTTGTCATTATGATTGTTCATTGTTAAAGATACAACCATCTTTCCCTGAACTTGTATGTAATTATAAGTTCTGCAGCATTAATAAAAAAAGAACATAAGAGGGACATGTGCACTAACACCTCATAGCATCAGTAACACAACCCTACCTAGTACGGTTTTCCTACCTAGTATGGCGTTTGCAATGTCTACACAAAGGAGACGTCAATCAGCTGCTAGAAGATCTCGCCTTTGGAGAAGACTGTTCATTTTACACTCGCAAAATGTATTACTACTTAAAAATGAAGATTACAGCAGAATGCATTGCTAGTCCACCCCAACACTTTATTATGAACAATATAATGATAAATGCTGACCAATAATTATCAAAATGTAATTTGTTTTGTCATATGCCATAGCTATGCATGACTACACACTAGACAAACGCAGCCAAGGTGAATACATCTCAATTTTCAGTCAAGTAATGAATTAATGCACATGAAACAATTATATTTTATTTACTGAAAACATGAATAAATAAGTGAAAGAATAAATAGTAACAGAAAGGATACATTCTTTATGATGTATCCTCTCGCGTGGCCTCCGGGGATAGAAAAGTATCATTAACGAGCGCTCAAGAAGCTGGGCAGAAGCAGTAGGACATCTGGGAACTTCTCGACTACTCTTTTATGAATACTGAGGTTTCGGACATACTTATTCGCTCGCCTACTGCTTTTCGCCTACTATATAGTAGAGAAGTAGGCAGTTTCGGACGCAGCCAGTGTCTTCTCCACATGATGTAAACACACTAACTAGCGGAAGTGTTTGTGGGCAGGTCAGACTCTGTTCATATTTCATGGGCAGGCGGGGATTATGCAAATGTGTTACCCAGTGACGTATACCGATAACAGGCAAACGATTCGAAAATATGACGACTCATTAAGGCGATTCAGAATCGACTCTCTCTTTTGAGAAACAATATATTTATTTATCGTGCACTTTTTTGATTAACAACTTTGCAGATTGTTTTCATTTAAGGATAGCTACGTTATAAACTGCAAAATATATATTTTTCAAAAACCCATATGACCTGCTCTTATAGTTAAGATAACAAGCACAAAGAGAGAAACAATGATCACGTGTTACATGTAGCTAACTCTCTGGATTCTATTGTGGACGCAGAGAGGGCTATTTGGAGATTTTAAATTACAGTATATTAAATGCAATTTTCTGAACTTAAGTGCACTTTTTTGAACCACTTAAATAGGATTGTTTGTAATATTGAAAAACACAGTTATTCAGTGTACTTAACAGTTTACTTACTGTATTTATTTATTTATTTGCTTAAAAGTGTACTTAACAGAAACATAGTTATGAATGTATACTCTATTTAAGTACACTTAAGCGGCCTTTTGTTTCATTTATATAATAGCCTATTATCTGCAAGTACAGTTTTTACTTTTTAACATACTTTTAAGATCTGAAGTACACTACAAGTGCACATTCATTACAATTAAGTGCTAAGATGTTTTCCCACCAAAGGATCTGTATGAGCATAGGTAAATTTGTGTGTGTATTTCAGTCAATGGCCTAGTTACAATGATACACATATATTGTGTGTTCACAGACAGCATCTGCGTAACTGAAATATCATTCATCCAGCAGTTTAATCACATGGTTGTGTAATTTCTACAGCCTTTAAAGTTAACATTCTGCATTCAGTGACCTCCAAACCGGATGCTCAAGTGCTGGTCTTGTTCCACTAAAGTGGCGTATGGGATACCCTGAAGGACTCATGACCTCACACGTGTACCCAGACACACTGTCAGTAATTATTGCTCTGGTATTTTATAACAGAAAACTCAGTCTTACCATTTAAAAATGCTGGTGTTTAAGGGCTTTGGATAGCCATAGATTTGGCAGAGAGATTCAGAGGAGTAGCTGTAACGGGGCTGACAAGACGTGAGACATGTGGATCCATCTGCAGGCTTTATTTAAGAGACGTGGTAAACAGGCAGGGTCAAAACACTGGCAAACAGGTATATGGCGGGCAAAACACAAGAATAGTCACAGGGCTAGCATAGGTCACCGAAAAGCAGACAGAATCACAGGGGCGAGACGAGAGGGAGAAATCCAAGAAAACAGGCAAAGATCAAAAACCACAAAAACAGGCAAGGCAAGACAAGGAAAACACGGCGACTCGGAAAGGGGTACAGGCTAAACAATACTCAGCAGAGAAATGTGGTTAGAGTGGGTGTTATATAGTGAATGAGGTAATTAGAAACAGCTGTGTGCAATGAGTGCAATCAGGGCAGTGTGCAAATTGTGCAAAGAATGATGGGAAAAGTAGTCCAGGGTGCTATGCAACAGTTTGTGTTGTGCGAGAGTCAATGAAATGGAAAGGGTGACCTCTGGTGGTGAATAAACGGAAGTCCATGAACCGAATTCGTGACAGTAGCACTGAATTCTCTCAGCACAACCCTGTCCCTACAGACAAATAACATTGTGCAAATAGTCACTTTAAATATACAAGATAGTTGAAGATTGTTTGTGTGTATATATGTTCATGCACAAAAGTTACAATACCATATTGTAACTACAATGTATTGGGTGTTTTTTTTTATCTCAGACCTTACAAAACTGGAATGATTACATTTTTGAAAATCTTTGACAAATTTTAGAATAATTTTAATTTTTTTTACTTATAACACCCCAGGAGAAACCCTTTAATACAGTTTAATTCATACTTTGGTCCCCAAAGACAGCCTATTAAACCAGACTATGCTCTGTGTTCTCAGAGTTGCACTGTGCTGTCAAATAAATGAAAAAGACAAATGGAAACTTATTCCTCTACTCCTTGCATTTATATATTGCTCACAATTATTATGAACAGTTATTAACCTTACTGACAAGTCAACAGACTGATCTAAATGGTAATGAGGAAATCTCAACACCAAATGAACTGCCAGTGTATAATGATTGCAGCATCACTTAAACTGCAATTTAAGGATTGTTGCACCAACTCAAATGTTGGGACAAAAAATTTGGTCCAATTTGGTACAATTATTTTTGGTACAATTTCCAAATGTGCATCCTTGTATGCTTTTTGGGCAAATGCTGCACATAACCCCTTTGGTTTCAGAAGGTTCTCTGATCTTTTATGTTGGCAAAATTTTCATTATTATTACAATTTTTCTTTATTGCCTGTTTGCTGTTGCTTTCTAATTGACACCATATTGCCTTCACTAACCCCTTTTCGGAGGAATGAAACAAATGAAAGCTGATGCTTCTTTAGTTCTATGAAGGGTCTGGAAATATAAGATAATCTTAATGTATGGTCTGCCCTAAAGCGGCCATAAGCCTCAACACAGAGGCCTTGTTAGAAAGCCAAGAAAAATAAAGCTCCAATGAAGGATGGCTGCTTTAACATATGCTGGCCTGGTTTTAAATCTATTGATTGTGCGCTGCTCATGAGAGAGACTTAGGTAAGTGAAAGTGAAGTGATGTGTGGCCAAGTACGGTGACCCATACTAGGAATTAGTGCTCACACACAGCAGTGAACACACACACACACAAACACACACAACACACACACACACAACACACCCACAACACACACACACACACAACACACACACACACACACACAACACACACACACACACAAACAACACACCACACCACACACACACACACGGAGCAGGGGCAGCCATAGTGCTGCGGTTGCTCAGGGTAGCCGTGGTGGGGCGTTCTTGCTCAAGGGTCTCACCTCAAGTCGTGGTATTGAGGGTGGAAGAGAACTGGTTATTCACTCCCCTCACTTACAATCCCTGCCGGTACTGTGACTCGAACCTGCAACCTTTGGGTTAAAAGTCCGACTCTCAAATCATAAGGCCACGACTTCCCCATGGTATTAAGGTAACTTTTTCACCATCTACAGGATGTGTTTGATATGTAGTTAAACAATCTAATTACTTGTTTACACTTAGTTTATTTTACATCGGCTGGGTGTCTGGTATGGTGGGTTTAACAGATTAGAATGGTCACACAAAATGGTCTTTTCACTGCGATGGGACGACTCGGCTCGGTACCGGAATCAGTACGTACGGCAGGCTCGGTTTGCTCGGTTTGCGTTTCCACTGCATTTCAGTACCGCTTTAGAGTGGGCGGGGATTATTCACATGTCGTTATAGTTGCGCCGCCTCTACTGCCGGGACTCCTAAAAAATCCGCTCCTCTGCTATCAACGAGAGGAACGTCTGTTCTTCCGCAACAGGGGGAACAGACAACAAAACTTTTTGGTTGTAAAAAAAAGTGCGCTCGTTCAAAACAGTTGCATTCAATCCTTCGCTGGCTGTGCTGATTAAATCTAATGGTTCTGTTGTGTCTCATGTCGCAATTTCAGTGACGCAGGTAGTGACGATTCTTTCCGGCCAATCCGTGATCTGCAGAGTTTACACGTCACGTTTTGGTAGCGGTACGGTTCGCTTGGAACCCCAACGAGGTGGTACTAAAAAAAGTACCAGGTACCAGGTACTGTACCCAGTGGAAAACCCCCAAAAAGTGAACCATACCGAGCCGTACCGTGCCGTACCATGCAGTGGAAAAGCGCCATAACAGGGCCAACACAGCACCATTTTGCAGGAGAAAAGTTTCCCTACTGACAACCATTCAAAAGTAGTTGCGTTTTTGCGATTAAATAGTTTAACCAGAGCTCAATTTTTGGTATTTTAAAAGCAGCTAATTTAAGAACTTTTCTTCTAAGTGAGTATTAAGTCACTGCTGATATTCAGGCTTTACTTTACAAACAGAGACCTCAAATTTGGGATTTGTTTTGATGAGTTTGATGAGACTTGTTTGATGCAGGGAGCACAAAGAAATACTTCATTAATAACACACACTATTATATCAAATTTTGAAGGTATAATGTAGCCGCATTTAATTTTTAATTTTTAAAATTGAATACAGTTAGTTTCCAAATGTTTGCCTTTCTTTCTGTCCAGTTATATCTGTTTGTGTGTGTGGCAGAGGTCTGTTGGATCAGACTTAGTTCAGCCTGGCATTTATTTCTGAGTATCTCTGAAATGGTTTAAGAACAGTTGCTTCTGAGAACAGTAAATTATAATGTAAATCTTTCTGTCTGGAGTAAGAGCTTATTAAAAAATATCTATGAACAACTACAGGCTCTCACACGTATTGTTCTGGCATAGATTTCCTCTTTGCCGTTTCTATTTTTTTTCTCTGTTTTTTACTTTAATTCCATGTGCGTGGGATGGACAAATGGAGTGCTCCCATAGTCCCTCAAAAGCATGCTGGCTTTTCTTCAGAAACTGAAGCCAACAGGAGCTCTTGGGCTATACTCGCCCAGTCAAACAGCTACAGATACAGCACCAACCCATATAACTTTTCAAAGCAAATCATTTTAGTACACAAACTCAGCAGGTTTCTGAAAGGCTGATCTTATGGGCTGTGCATCTCTGAAGTTTTATTTGGAAGCATGTGGGCTAACCTCAAGAAAATTGGGTAACAGGCACTTTTGACCCCATGAACTTTTAAAAATAAACTCCCTTAAAACACACTTTTCATATTCTCACTAGTTTATTTAATTTGTCTAATCACAATGTTCAGTTCAGGATATATATGCATCACAGCTGAGTTCTTTTTCTGAACCCACTTGTACAAATGTCATTTGGACTAATTTACAGTACATGACACGAAATGACAGTTGTGAAAATCACTTATTCAGTAGCATTTTATGTATTACAAATACAAAGTTAAATTATATTTCCACACTTTTTGCATAATTTGATCAAATAAAAGCTTTAAATGATTTAATAGTGTTCACCAGTGATATGTACCATAATTTTTCCTAGTTTTCTTCACAAATAGCAAGTCTCTTATTTCATAATAATGTTTCTTGCACTGTTTTTTTTACTTACTCTTGTTTAGATTATAATAGTTTTTAAAATGTAATAATAATCATTTTATAGTGAAAGTCAAAGGTAAATACAAGGGTAAGGGTGAATACAGTTCAATACAGTCTAATGTTTATTGTGACCTTCATGTAATAAAAAGACAAGTGTTTGTGACTTTGCAGAGCAGAAGATGAATATTATGGAAGGCCCCCGATGTTCTTTAATTTTTCTCACTGAAGCTATTAATCAACTGTTGCTTTTCTTAAAAACTCCAAATTGTTCACATGAGCATAAAGCAGTTGCAGAAAGAAAACACAAATAATGACAGTTTATAATTTTGTGCTGTGTGAAATCATCTGCCATAGAAGATATATATATATATATATATGACAATTCGCCGAAAAAGTAAAAGTGCGGTGCGAAACAAAAACTTAGCTTAGAGTTTTAGTAGTCAGTAATACTACATTAAAATACTATATATGTAAATGTGGAAGTAATGTTATAATAATGCAGTGGGGAGGTATATTTGGGTCCTGGTAATGCCAAAAGGTCAAGTAATGCCAAATGTTAAGAGGATAAAAAGTGGCCCACATTATTTAAAATATATCTAGTCAGTGAAAGGAGTGACATAAGTGGATTGTGGATTTTTTTTTTTTTTTTTTTGTGAGATTCAGTATCCGTGATATTATGAAGCGTGACATGAGGGTATCCGTTACACCCCTATTCCTACTGCTTGTGTGCTGAGGTGAGAAACCCTAAGGGACTTAAAAGCACCGTGACTGTTGCAGCACTTGGCAAACTCATATTATATATATATATATGAGGTTATAATATAATATATATCTATATATATATAGATATGGGGACAGGTTTGTCTGGAATAACTGGCACAAACTGTAGAGAGAGATTGTGTTTTCTTCCAAGTCATAAACAACTGGGTGGTGGGATTTTGTGGTTTGGACATGCTTGTGATCCCTTTTAGACTGTAAGTTTTATTCTGACTCTGACCATGTTAACAGATTTGATTATAAAACATATACTGGAAGTGAGTAAGATACTTAAATGAGCAGTTTAGATTTTATTCAATTGTTAAAGTTTATGGCAGACTGCTATTAACTTTACTATCAAGCTGGTAGTTTGAGAAAATGTAACTGTCTTTCAGCAAATCTTGTGTTTAATCATTTATTCGGATGCCATTAATTTAAAAGGGCAAAATAAATGTCAACTCAAGAGTTTTAGCTCTGTCTTCCAATATGTATTAAATTTTCCATTCAAAGAATTGATTCCTTCAAAAGAAAGATTGGCAGTTGTATGGTCAAGTAACAACATAATGCACCTCATATGTTCTTGGGAGATGATTTTTTAGCCATAGTGGTTTGAAAGGGTGTAGGCCTGTATTTTGTCAGTGGCTATTTTTAGCCAGGATAGAGTAAGAGTAAATCTGAAACTATGCCATCTAACCTATATCCACAAACAGACATAAGCCACTTTCAATTAAACGAGATATTGTATACTAATGAGACTGGTTTGTATAGAAGCACATTACCACCACATAAGAAAAAAAATGCTTTGGTAAGGCATAATTATGAGATAAATAGTCAAACTTATGAAGAAAAAGTCATAAATATTATGTAAAATTCATAATTATGACATAAAAATCAAAGTTTGACAAAAAAACTATATGTGTTTGATTTTGCTGTCAGCAGTTGTTGGTGCAGATAATAATACATTAAAGCAGAAACAATAAAGAATAACAGCATTGCTGCTTTTGTTACACTTATTATCACACACACAACTTTTGGGCATTAAAGCCTTTGGCCACCAGTTCATCCATCATGTCTTAGAAGATCAAATAAATGTGTAATTAAATAACAGAACCAGGGCAGTTCCTCTGGGAATTCAGTGACCTTCAACACTCCAACAGTGATGCTGGCACTGCCACCAAACATGTCATCTGTCTGAATGCAGTATATATATTCTTGAAAATGTGTAAAATATATTTTTATGGACATTTATCCTCACATATCATTCGCTGTTGCCAGGTGTGGCAAAAAGTTAATAACAGAACAATGACAATCTTTATATATATATTTTTTTTTTATCTGCAAGTGCCTGAGAGATTATGAAAATTCAATTTCTATTCCTCTACTGTCCAATTTACAGTTTGAATATCTCATACCCACGTGATGGTCTTTAGCTTAAGGTGTGAATTGATGAGGAAAGGAAACACAAATTGGTTTACCACATCTTTAGCTTGATATCTCAACAATGATCTTGTTGTTAATATTTTTCATCTTTAATATGTAATTTTTGTTTTGTAAAAGCAAAATGATACCTCCTCATTTGAGACCAGCAAATCAAATTGGACCTTCTGAGAAACTACCTAGTAATAATAGTGTATTGTGTATATTATAGTATATTGTATAATTAACTAGTAATTATAGTAATTGAGTACATTGTGCCTGTTATTTCTGCTTATATTTCAGTTGTTATCCAATAGTTTGCTTACTTTTACAATCACTGATATCTAACAAAGTGTATTTATGAACACACTGTTGCTGTTTTAGGCCCAATCTTTGGCCAGAGCACTGAATTTGGCTGTTTCACCCTACTGAAAAATCATTACAACATAAAATGGTGTTTCATAACTCTTCTGGGCTGATAAGTGCACCCTGATTACCATGTCACTTTTACCATCTGCATAATGTTTGCTGTGGGTTTGAGCGACGTGCCTCACAGTCTGGATGCCCTCAGCCTTCCATTACTTTGCTAACACTATAAAATATAATTGTTAGGTTTAGTTCAAATGAATGGCTTCTTTTGTATTATTTATATAATTTGTATTTCAATCCTCAAATCTTTCTCTAGAATTTGATGGTTAGATCTAGATGTGTTAACTACAGGAGATAAATCTAGGAATTTAACATAATACATTCCAAGCTGAGGGTTTTCTAATTTGTCCTTTTCCTCCAGCCCTGAAACGCTCATTTGAAGTGGAGGATGTGGACTCCTCCTCGCACTCTTCATCACCTCACACACGACGAGCACCATCCAATTTCCAACGTTTGGCAATGTCCCCGACCAGGGGACGGTATTATGAGCTGGGCTCCAATGGTACCAAGCCCCTTGACACTTCAAAGCCCAAAGCTCGAACCCCTGAACCTGTGTCAAGTAGGACAGGCTTTGACATCTCATCCAACAACAATGGCAAAGCTATTGAAGGCTTTCCCAGGTATATACTTAAACATGTAAAGTTGCAATGTTCATGTCACTGTCAGTTACTAGATTTTATTGGCAAAACAAAAATTGTATTGTGTGGCATTGTCTAGCAATTCCAGCTGTGTGGTCTTGATGTAAGCACTTTTGGTAAAAGTGAGAGATAAATAAACAAGCTCTGTTGTTCACAAACAGAATAAAATAAGACTAGTCTCTAGCCTCTTATCAGACTGGTTTCAATAATGCACAAAATTCAGAACATGAAAGTATAAAAATGCATTGGTCTTGAAAGTCCAGGTGTTCCAATCTTCTCTGGATTTACAGCAACAACTGATTTTCATTCAGTATGAGTTAGATCTATTTTTTGGATTGAAATATGTGTTATACAGCAGTCGGTTTCTTTTTGTGTGTCACTGAATCTTTCACTCAACTAATTTGTTCAAAAACACTGATTCATTTAGGAACAACCCATGTGCCTTCCTATGCCCTTATTTGGTTAGTTTCCTGTTCCTGTCCTGATTAAGTTCATTTGTCCCAGGTGTTTCCCTTGATGTTTCATTGCTCCCAGGTGTGTCTCGTCATCCCCTCCTCCTGTGTGTATTTAAAGTGTTCCCAGTCCCTAGTTCTCTGTCCGCTGTTAAACGTCTTCCTGAGCTCGTCTGCCTTGGTTCATGGAATTAAAGCCTTGTGAAAGTATTCTCCAGCGTCTCCTCGTTCCTCTGAAGTGTATTGTGACAGAACAGAGGACCAAAACTGAAAGTGAGCGGCGACTTTTTCCTCGCGTTTGTTTTTTCCCACCTTTTTGACAGTTTTTGTTTAGTGGTAAACCCCCCCGCGGCGATGGAAATTGCCGCTCGCGTCGCCGCACTAGCTCGCCTCGATCTCCCCTTCTACGAGTACGCCAGGGAGTTCTGCAAGCTCGCTGAGGTGACGGCGTTAGGGGACGGCATCCTCAATCAGCTGTTCTGGCTTGGGGCCAACTACCATTGCCCCATGGACCTCCCAGACACCACTGGACTAATTTGGAGGGAAGGAGTTTTCCGGGTTGGGGAGGGTACTGGTCCCGAGCCAGAACCAGTCCGCAGCTTCCCCAAGTCAGCCGGGAGTTAGTGGGGCAAGCCCGAAGGACGTTAGTGTGCAGACGAAAGGACAGTAGTGTGGTAAGCCCCACGGACGGAATAGTGCCATATCCAGCCCCAGAGCTCGCTCCCAGTCCAGCTACTCGAAGGCGCTTTGCTGTCTGCTCCTCCAGAGCGACCCCTAGTTGCCACAGAACACGGAGCGCTACACTGTTCCAAAAGTATAGCCAACCGGAGGGCGCTCATGTCCAGAGTGTATTGAGTGTTGGGAGGGCTCCTATTCCCCGGTCCAGCCCAGGGAGGGCTCCGGATCCCACGTTAAGCCCAGGGAGGGCTCCAGGCCCCACGAATACAACCCCTACATGTCTCCAAAGTATTTTTTTTGGGGGGGGGGGGGAGGTTACTATGGCGCCAGCCGTAGAGGCCGAAGGCGGGGTGGGGCCGTGGCCTCGAGGCGGTACACCATGGCCGCCCTAAAACCTGCTCGCACATGGCCGCCCGAGGCTACGGCATCAGCCCCAATGGCACCGGACCGGTTAACGCTCTGGAGGAGGCCCCACTGTACCAGTCGGTACCTGGGGACCTCCAGAGGGCCCACCCCCCCTCGCCCATGGATGGTATATGGCGGAGGACCGCCTTCCGGAGGGGGGCGTGATCCATGCAGACTCTGTTCAGGTGTATAGTGCGTCTTGCTCCCCATGTGCCTCCTATGCCGATTTGGTTAGTTCCGTTCCTGTCCTGATTAAGTAATTTGTCCCAGATGTGCCTTTGATGTTTCATGCTCACCCGGGGTCTGTAATCCATCCTCTGTGTGTATTTAAAGGTTCTCTGTCCGCTGTTAAAAGCTCCTGAGTTGTCTGCCTTGGTTCATGGAAGTAAAGCCTTGTGAACGTCTCTCCAGCGTCTCCTCGTTGGCCTCTGAAGTGTATTGTGTGAACATGGGAGTTAATCTTTCATTAAAATAAAAAAAAAAAAATTAAATTGATATAAGATTAATATTAGCATGATGATTTGCTGTTAAGGTAAACACTGCCAGCTCGGTACTAAGTAATACGTGAATGATGGGAATACATATCGTTTTGGTTCTATTTAAACAGTAACTTATAAGTAAGTTCATCTCTGGACATTGGTGCAAATGTTGTATTTCTGTAACGGGGCTGACGAGACGTGAGACGTGTGGATCCATCTGCAAGCTTTATTAAAGAGACGTGGTATAACAGGCAGGGCGAACATGGCAAAAGGTTATGGCGGCAAAACACTAAGGAATAGTCCTAGGGCTAGATTAGGTCACGAGCGGCAGACAGATCACGGGCGAGAGAGAGGGAAAAAATCCAGGAATATACCAGGCAAGATCAGACACCGCAAAAAACAGGAAAAGCGCAAATAGGCAAGGGAAAACACGGAGATTCGGAAAGGGTTACAGGCTAAACAATACTCAGCAGAGAAAGGTGGTTAGAGTGGGTGTTATATAGTGAGTGAGGTGATTAGAAACAGCTGTGTGCAATGAATGTAATCAGTGCAGTGTGCAAATCGTGCAAAGAATGATGGGATATGTAGTCCGGGGTGCTATGCAACAGTTTGTGTTGTGCGAGAGTCAATGTAATGGAAAGGGTGACCTCTGGTGGTGAATAAACGGAAGTCCATGGACCGAATTCGTGACATATACAATCTCCTTTGTAGGTTTTTGTACAATTTACTCTTGAGGTTTGGTTTAGGGGTGGACCTTCACGGTGACATTTTATATAAAAATCATAAATTTTTGTTCAGGTCAGACCATACTAATTCATATGACATCACCAACTTGCAGTACTTCTGAATTCACACTGAACAGTTTTAGAAATCAGAAATGAGTTTGTTTCTGTTCGGCCAACACGAATAGTGCTTGACAAGCGGAATGATGCCAACAGAGAAAAAGTGATACAAACAGTCTCACTGCTGTTATATGAAATGTGAGCACTTTTGATTAATCTGAAGAACTAACAGTTGTATAATGCATATTAGTCCTAGCTTGTGTAATGGATGAAATGCAACCAAAATAAACAAGATAAAATTTTACTGTGTCCTAGTCCTGGCGCGGCTCGGTTTGGGCTGAAGAGGCCAGATGTCTTGAGCCACAGTAAGACCCCTGAGACGCAGAAGCACTCAGTCACCTTCTGCAAGACACTGGAGACCGTTGCCCCCATCACACGTGCAGCATCTACCATCGTTCCCCACGCCAGTGCTAAATTCCCAGAGACCACCTTCAGGAAAAGCGAGCCACCAAGCCCTGCAGATGGATCAGCAAGAAAGTCTGAAATCAGTGTCACAAAATCAACAGACACCAAAGGTCATGACAGTCTTCACCATCCACCAGTTACAACAAGGTGTTCATCACCTAATCATGTTGGACGGAAATCCCCCAGTTCTGATGGGCATAGTAAGTACAATCCACGTATACAGATGTATTTCTCCCAGAATAGAAGAATGAAGCTCTTAAAAACCACACTGTTCAATTGTCTTCTGATTTTTTATTTTTTAAACATTTCCATGCACATTCGATGTCTTTTAAAACAGCCATGGAGCACATATGTTATTTAGTCGTCTTTCTTTGGTGGTCTGTCCTGAGGTGCCCGGGTCTGTGGTTGGATTCTATTATCTTTAACTTCATCTTTTGCTTTAAAGGTTGAGCAAACACTGTGTGAAACATAAATGTGTGTCGTTATTGAGGGAAGGTCATCTAGTCTTCTGCTTCATGTGAATTCGAATTTCTGAGCCTCATCCCCCTTAGCCTGAGCTTCAAGCCTTTCTGTTTTGTGTTTGATCTCAGCTGGACACTGAACTTAAACTGACTCTGACATCCTGAACGAGCCGTTAAGTTTTGGCCCTTATTGCGCATGAGAAATTAGCAAGATGCAAATGAGCCATGTGTAGAAGAAAGCTGCAAGGCAGCCACAGGCTTCTTACTCTGTCTGGACTCGAGCCTTTTAGTCACGCTGTGCGTCAGACAGCCTTCATACTGAGACATAAACACACTGTGGTATCTCAGGATCACAAAGGACTTGAGGTAGAGGAGAACTGTGATGAATGAGAAGGGAAGTGGTCATATTTAAATCAGTGCAGTGGTGGAGTATCTGCAAACTTTAATGGTAATTGTCGTTGAAACTATAAAAAAAACACCCAGAGGCTGTTTATGCCAGACTTAATTTAAAGTTTAAAAATGTTATAATGAAGGCTGTTGTTTAATTAAGGAGCATTACATTGCTGCAATCCCCCCACCTTCCTATTTTGTTGTCGATTTATTTATATTTGGTATAATATACTGTATGCTTTCTTTTCAGGTCATGTTTTTACTAGAGGTTACAACAGGTGTGCAACCTACAATTAGGTACCACTGGTCTGACTCTATATGATATTTGCAAAATTTTGTATTTAGACATTTGCTTATGCCTTTTCATTTGTGAGTTTTGTCGAATGTGATAATTGGTGCATGTTTTATTGCCCAGCTCATACTACAACGACGCAGGAGGCCATTGCTATAGTAAATTATTAAGGAAATGTCTACATATATCTAGTATAGAGCACTGCAGTAAAAAAAAAAAAGGTATTTTTGTAGGCCAACCCAGAAGTTAGCATTACCCTGGTTCCCTCGACAATAACCCAATAGGATTTTTCCATTGGCTTTTAATAATTGCAGAAAATAAGTTCTGTGACCAATGAAAGTTTATGATTCTTACAAGTTTGGTTTATCATGAGGATTTTGAAACCTAAATACAATCACAGAAGAACAAACTACAATATGGTCGCATGACTCCAGTGCCACCATCACTGAGCTTCCAACAACTCTTCTTCTTTAAAATGTGTGTTTATTATAAAAACTAAAAGTCTGAGTTAGAATAGTTTGCGCACAGAGCCCAATTCTAAACACAACGAGGCTGTAAAAGCAGACAAGTTAAATTTTCCTATTAATGTGATGAGGTTTATTTCCCGTGAACCCGATTAGCCACAAAATGTTTAGGGGGGAGTCGCAGTCCAGTTCTATGATCACAAAAAATTTTCAGAGGTTCAAAAGCCCTCTGGCAGACTGTGCCTATGCAAGCCAGCAGTCCCTACAGACACTTAGGAATCGATGCTCATTTGAGTAAAGTAAAGGCTGAAATATATGTCAGTAGTGCATGTGAAAAAGCATCCTGGTCTGTCAAGGGATTGCCTAATGGTTAATATTTGAAACGATAGCACAGAAGGTTCTGATTAAAAAAAAATTGTTTAGATCTAGCCTCCTGTCATCCTTGTGTAAGGTATTTAATCTCATGAGCTCCAAATGAACTGTGCCTATGCATAGTGAACTGTAAAGCAGTTACAGTTTGCTAAATGACAGGTTCAAAGATAGCAACTAACCCTGTCATTCAGATGTCAAATTGTGCATGTGGAAGATACAGTGATGGACATGAGAAAGGGAAAAAGGGCCTAGTTAAAACAAATTCCACACCTATGGATTTGATTATAATCAAAACTCCAAATCTTACCATTAATACAGTACATGCCAACAGCAACACAATGCACACACATACATTTAAACAACTCACATGTACATCACAACCACGTACACAACCAAACACTGACAGAACACACACAATGAATGGCGCACACAGCGCACATGTGGAAGCTCTCTGGGCCAGAGGAGTTCCTGTAAATGCTAAAAAATAAGAGGGAAAACTGCAGCCAAGAATGATCTAATACCTAAATAGCCACACTGTGTGTGTGTGTTTGTTATGTGTATATATTTTGTATGCTAAAATTTGCAACCTTTTTAAAGTTGAATTAGTAAAAAATATATATTTAGTTTAATACAAAAAAAAAAAAAATGCATCTGCACTTTTTATAATACCCGTGGAGAAAGTGTGTCATCTTCGTCTGATTATAGACGCTCTATTTATCTCAATCACAAATGCTTGGCTGGTGCAGAACCCCCTGGAAGCATTCAATTTGTAAATCTACCATCTTTGCTTTGTAGGTGATTGGTTTCTTTCTATCCCGTGGCCTCATGGTTAGAGAGTTGGACTCGTAACCTGAAGGTTTCGAGTCTCGTCGGAGGAATGTCTGGTGGGGGAGTGAATAAAAATATGGCTATTATTCCACCTACAATACCACTACTGAGTGCCAGACGTGAGCAGTCACTGAACCCCCAACTGCCCCCTGGGTGCCGCAGCAATATGGCTGCCCACTGCTCCGGGTGTGTGTGTGTGTTCACTACTGTGTGTGTGCACTTGGATGGGTTAAATGCAGAGCACAAATTCTGGCCACACATCACTTGACTCACTCACTCACTTAATACTCCCTAGTACTCTGTGTGCCCACTGTTTAGCACCTGCTAGTTCTGGTACTGTGACATGTCCTATTAAAAGTCATTGTCAATTTATACTGGTGCTGACCTGCTCTCAGGCACAGCACTACAGCACTAATCCCTCTTAAAAAAAAAGAAAAGCAAAACACACTTCAAACGTAGCATACATTTCTTAAAATTAAGCAAAGCATCTGTGAATCACATAATCAAACATGACGCTTTATGAGTTCTTGAAACTAGCATAACTATTTAACTACTAAAACTTTAAATAGTTTTTAAAATTAGGTGGAACCTTAGCAGAAAGCAACATCTAACCATGTTGTAAATATATGACACCAGATTGTCTCATGTCCTTCCTTCCAATTGTTTCCACTTGATCTGAAATTTATTCATGTAGTATATTTAGTAGTTTTTGCATAAAATTTTGATTTGCTATAAAACCTCAGATCTGCTTAAATCCAGAAATGCTCAAAGAATTTGTAATTATATATATATACTGTATATAGTGTTTAATTATCTTTAACTGGCAATTGACAGTCACATTTTTTCTTAATGTTAAACAGTTCTAAACTTGGTTTTCTGACCTATTCCTGACCTTGGTTCATATACCAATCTCTGTGTCCCTCCTACAGATCCTGTGACTCACCCTTATTACAGAGGTTTAATTTAAAAGCTTTACTCTTGGGTCGGTATTGCTGAAGTAGAGCCATGTCTTCAGCTTCATAGAGCTAACACCCAGATCACCCAACCAAAAAAGTTACACATGCACAAGAGAGAGGGCCTGTCAAAATGGTGACAAATAGGTTTCATCAACTAAGCTCCTCCTGCTGGTGCTCTAGACCCTCTACAGAGTGCTTTGACTGGCTCCATGCCTCATCCTGTGTGTGTGTGTGTGTTGACCCCTTCTCTTCTCAACAGCTGAATCTGAGATAGAAAGGTATTTGAGACCTAGAAGTAGAAAAGAGATACGCAGATTGTTTTTGTTGCCTTTTCCTCTGTTTCTGTTGTACTCGGTCCTGTAATAAAGCTGTGGTTTTACAGTAATTTCAAATATGTTTTGTTATCTAAATTCACATTCATCAAGATAGATGTAAGCAACGACAAGTAGAGAAGAACGGTGAAAGACCACTCAAACTGTTTGCATTCTTATAGAGACAGCAGAGAGCTGCTAACAACCACATCAAACCATGCTTTCTAACTTCTACATGCAAAGCAAATTACAATTATTTTTATTATAAATATATAATCAATCTGTATATATAGCCAATCATTGATTATGCATCTATAATCAGACAGAAAGGCTTTGATTATGAAGTATACCATTTTTTTTAAAGAGCATCTTACTGACTCTTACACAGGATGATAAGTAGAATGATAACTAAAATGATAAATATGTTGATAAAGTTTTAATAATAATTCTAAATCTGTGAAAAAAGATAAGTCCAGCTATAAAGCTATAATGATGAGGAACGATATCATTAGAATTACTAATTTGAAGGTACCAAAAATATGTATCATTATTAACCCTGAAACTCAAAATTAATTTAAACTCTATTACAGTAAGTTTGAAATTTATGTTTAACACATGATTGAGTAACTCTTTTTGGATCATTCATTCATTATTGCCTAGTAAATCACATATTAGAATAAAATTAAATTATTAGACACTACACAAACAACAAAGGTAAATCTATCATATAATGTGGTAAGTTCAAAGTTAACTATATCCTGTTAACTATATCAGTAGGACATAACAGAGAAATATTTAACATACAAATTACACACTTTGCTGAGAATATCCTTGCACATTTATTAATGTTTTTGTTTCTAAGTTTGTTTTAATAATACATTTTTAAGACTCGTCCCACACTTCGTGCATACTAGCAGTCCCATGGCTTTTACTTGTGGTAACGCTTTATTCTGACTGTCCACTTTAGACATTCTACTAACTATAATTAACTTTACAACTACATGTAAACTACCAGTCATTAGAGTATTAGTAGACTTTCTGCTTAATATCTGCTAAGACTTTATTGTGAGGGTCCCTCAACAGACATTCTACAAATTTAAAAGTAACTTTTTTCAAGTAATTTGTCATCTAGCTAACACAATCTAAATCAGCCGGTTGCCAAAACTAGGAGTCGCGCGACTGACCAACCAGGGGGTGGACCAGGTTGCGCGAGAGAATGATTTTGATGATGTGTGCAAACATGCAGGGCCATCCATCTCACTAAAAAAAGGGTAGTAAATTATAGTATTCTTTATATTCTTTTTTATATAAATGAAATTTTGATGTTTTCTAAGATTTACAGTCAAGGCGTGACATAACATCCCGCCAAATGCGGGTGGATTTCAGCAGTGGCAGGTAACATGGTCACTCCCACTTTGGCGGGTTGAACTTTATATACAGTAACAGAGCTTGACATTAATTCTTGTCTGGGACAAGTGGGTTTTTTGAAAGGGCAAGTGAAAGAAGATCTTTACTTGCAAGACAGGACAACATTTCTTTACAGCTATATTACCCACGTGAACGTAGTCTTGCAGTTAACAAGTGGTTTATAATGGAGTAACGGTGGTGGGGGTGCTTGACACGGGTCACAACACTAGAAAGGAGCATGTGTTTGGGAACCACTTCCTAACTAACGTCGGCACTCTGAAAGTTAGTTGACATGTTATGACCAATAATGAGGATCGTTAGTTGCAGGGCGTTGCCGAACGTATTAGTGTCGTAGAATTCTCAAGAGGGCTATCGAATACTAAGTGACCCTTTACCTGAATTGAAATGTCCTAATTGTCATTTAATTTATGTCAGCAGAGTTTCCCCGTGAGCTGATGCACCTATTGATGGGTAAACAGGGACCACTACGCACGACCCCAAGCTTGACACCCACGCCACACACCACAAAACAAAAAAAAAAAAAAAAAAAAAATTTATTCAGGCTCTATAATGAAGTCAAAATGCACAAGCTTAATGTAACGTTCAAAAAATAGGTGCAGGAAAATTGCAACCACACACACATCTTGCCCTCGGGTGTCAGGAGTCAGAAACAAAATTTGAGTTCGGGAGTATTATTATGTTATGTTTGTGAGTAAACAGTGTGTGTAATGTGACAAGACGACCTCATGGTCCTGAGACGAGTTGATTGAGATGGCGAATGTCCCGGGAAATATGACGTCCTCTCTTGATAACATTTCGGAAAAACAGTGGACTTTACATGGCGAGAGGAAGGTCAAGGGTTCACACAAGGTTCCCACCACAAGTAAACCAGCTGACCTTTATGGGCCAGCGGACGCATCTTCCTCTCTTGTCATTAGCCCTAGCGATTCTATTTCCGAATCACTTCTAACATTTTCTACCTTTTTATCTTCCTTTTTTTTTTTTTTTGGATATAATTTTGGTCCCTTTGTTTTAGGGTCCAATTCCTCGATAACTATTTAAATAAAACTTCCTCAGGTAAACTCCTAATTTGCGTTTATTAACCTAAGGTAGTTGTTAGGTCTTGGTATGGGTAGGATTAAGTGATCTAAAATATGGTCATGCAGAAGAGCAGGCATTATAGGGGTCATATGACGTTGCTAAAAAAGAACATTAGTTTGTGTATTTAGTGTAATGAAATGTATTTATGCAGTTTAAGGTTAAAAAAACACATTATTTTCTACATACTGTACATTATTTTTTCTCCTATATGCCCCGCCTTTTTGAAACGTGTCGCTTTTTACAAAGCTCATCGTTTGAAAAGCGAGGTGTGCTCTGATAGGCCAGCAATCCAGTGCGTTGTGATTGGACGAATACATCAAGCGTGTGACGGAAATTTTACGCCTGTCTTACATACTGGGTATGCATCTCTTTGCGCACAACGAGCCAAACCCAATATAAAACCATTACAAAGAGGCATTTGTGCATACAGTGGGGACATATTAGCGGATTTAATCGATTTACTGTGTTTTTATGCTTGAGATTATCCATGGTGCCAGTAAACCATTAAAACCACGTCTGCATATAATTTGTGATCAGAGAAACGAACAAAAAACAAATCATCGCTGCTTAAACTCGCGTTTGAATCTAAAGTGGCAAATCTGTATATATAAAAAACATTTAACGTACAGGTGTGATGTCAGAAAGTCCGCCACGACGAGCCTTGCAAAGTTGGAACTGTGCCACTTTATAGAACAGCCTTTGAGCACCGACCCCCCCCGACCCGGCACTGTACGGCTATGCCCCGCAAGCACCACGAGCCCTTACACCGGAAACAGTCCTCCATAAAATGCGTCACAGAGAGTCACACACTGCGGGCTAGAGTGAGCAGCATACGGCACGGGCGGGCTAGAGTGAGGAACAAGCCGGCGGCTGAAGAACGGTGCGACCGGCGAAACTTTGCGACAAACAACACATGTGACGACCCAGCTGGAATCCGCTTCAGCCACAGTGAAAGACGCTCTGGACGATCCACAGCGTGAAAGTTGAATTGCTATTCCTCAGCGACCCGGCTACGGATCAGCTCTAGGCAGATGATGCACGAAAGAGAAATCGTCCCTTTTTGGAAGACCAAACAATAGTAGTTCGCCTTCAAACGAAACACACAGAATCTCCACGACATGGCGGCGGTGGTAACAATACTACAGCGAGAATAAAAGTTACGCCTTCTTTCTTTGCGTGAACATTTGGGCAGTGTTATGCAAATCTTCCCACACAGTGACGTAGACATGTGGGGGCGGGTTTAAAAGAGGGTGTTTAGGAGGGCGTGGACAAGTCTTAACTTTTATAAAGCATATCTCTTTGGATTTGAGACTTTAGTCTTTGCAACTTTACAGATCTTCTTTATGCACCAAGAGCTTGTAACACTCCAAAGAGAAAGGAAAAATTTAAATAGCATCATATGACCCCTTTAATATGTGTTTCATAAGTACTAATAAACAGCCAATATGCTAGTGATATGCATGTTAGTTAATTGTGAGAATTGGTCCTTAAAATAATAATAATACAACTTTATTTGTATAGCACCTTTCAAACATAAAATGTGACTCAGAATGCTTTATATAATCAAAATGTTAATAAAATGTTACCTTTTTTTGTTAAATATCACAGTCTTTTACTCTTGTTAGAGGCTGTGTAATGTAACCGTACATTAAGTAAGTGACTTAAGTCAAGTATGCATATAACTCCTCAAGAACTTGCACTGACACATCATGTGAAGCAATCTCAGGTTCATTAAATACAGCTGCTTGACTAAAACAACATTGAGCATTTTGCTCAAAGTGCTTTATTTGTGCTCTTTGGAGCTTTATCAGTCTGAAGCATCGCTAACATGGTGAGTGAAATACTGTAATACGAGGGCTGTCTGGAAAGTATCCAGTCATGCAATATGAAAAATAGAGACATGATATCAAAGATCCTCCCCTTAAAATCTGATCACAAGTGCTTTCACTGGAGATGCATGTTACTACAAAGTATAAAAAATGTACTGTCTTGCCTAACAACTTGTGATGACCTGAAATGGAACTTTTTTAAACCATGTTTAAACAAAGCTTTTGGATGTGTAGATATCATATATATTATGCTTATAAGAATGCATTTTTATTCATATTCATCAAGATGGAATGGATTTAGTAGATGTACATTAACAGTACCTTAGAATTGTACTATTGTAATATGGTGCTCTCTCTGAGCAAAGCAATCCTCCTCCCAATCCAAAAATCACAATAATAAGTAGGGGTGTGCAGCAAAGTCAATATGGATCTGTAACACTGGCAAAACAAAAATTTGTTTCTGTATCTGCATTTGAATAATATTGGATGTGAACGGAGGTCAAACCGGACGCTTGTTTTAAATGTAATTCTGTTATTCTGTATTACAAAATATAAATATCTTATTACTTAAAGACCCCCTGTGGTGAAAATCACATTTTTTATGTTGTTTATTTGTCTATGCAGTGTTTTTAATATGCTTTTAGACAAACCAAGTGCCAATCTATTAATCAACACCATTGCTGAGCATTTTCTCCTTAAAACCTCAGCGTACCAAAGACAGTTTCAAAAATGTGGTTTGAAACAGTCCCTGTTTCCTACTGTCACAAACATGCGGGGTGGGGCTTTTTATATCAGTAGCTGTCTGAGATAGCAAACAGGAGCATGGTTTGTGTAACATTAGCAACACATTATTAGCTGTTTGATAACATAGACAAGCCAAAGACCAGTGACATCAGTTACCGTTATGTGTTCGACGTTGTAGAAAGGGATACATAAAAAGCATTCTGCTACATCGCCTTGTGGACGACCCCTGTGTATAAATTGCTCTTCCTCTGCTTCTTGCGAATCCGTTCAAACTATATGATGAATTAATCAATAATGCCACATGGCATGTTGTAGCCTTACTAGTCATTAGCCATGGAAGGTGGAGCAGGTAGTCCGACTTTGTGTGCTTGAGTGCAGGTGAAAAACTTCTCCAATCCCTTTCTCCAATTTAATTCATACATATTACATGGAAATACTGTACATTTCCACCAGTTAGGACGAAATGCTGCTGCCCGTGTAATCGGAAACGGCAACTTGACTAGTTGAATTGGGTGACATGAATTTTTACACCACTTACTAGTTAACATTGTAATTAGTTATCTAAAATAGTGTGCTGTCACCTGGTCATAGCTATCCAGTCAAGAACCCAAGTAGTAACACATTCTACAATTTTTTTTCTATTATATGTTACAATTTGTTATTCGTTTTGAAGTTATTGTGCCATTACAAATAATGTATTCAGCTTCTGGCACATCCTTAATAACCAGCATCATCACATAGGGATGTTAGTTGAACCACAACGTTGGTAGTACCACAACCCCTCCCCCGCAGTGGCCTGACTGCATTGTGTTTTTGCTGTGGACCCCAATGAAAAGCTTTGATGTGTGTGTGTGTGTGTGTGTGTGTGTGTGTGTTTGAGTGAGAGAAAGAGAAATTATTTAATCATGGGGGAGTGCAAAGCAACCTTTGACCTACCTTATGTTCCCTTTGTGTTCTGCACATTATGACCTCATGACTCACAGCTGTCTGCCTCAGAATACCGAACAGCAGGTTTCATCCAGATCTAGGAGGTTTCATTCCCTACTGATTCCAAAGATGCGATGAACAACACTGCTACTTATGTGGTGATTCATGAGAGTTGTGATGTGGACCTGTGGCTGAGCAACTGTTACCAAATAAGAGGCTGTGCAGCAGTGCAGGAAGTGACCACACATCTGGAATGAATTAACAACACACATGGGTACAATACAGTGTTTGTCTTTTACTATACCTCAGAGAAACAGGTTTTCAATAAATGAACAAACTGTCCCAAGGTTGTTTTTCTCTTTTTATCTCTTATTCTTCTGACGGGGCCTTCAAAAATGTCATTTTGTAAGCGGCCAGTTGTAAAGGAAGGAGCTGGAGACTGTGTCCAAAAGCTTAGGCAGTTGCCTTGTTGCAGTAAATTCACAGACCACGTTTGTGAATGAAGGTACCTCAAGAAAATGATTTTGGACAGGCTTCTGAAGCAGTATAATGATCTCCAACAAAATAGAGAGAGATTTGATGATAACTAAGGAATATTTAATTAATGCTAATATAATTTTTTATTTAATATTAAAACTAATTTCTTGCTGATGCAAATTTTCTTTTCTAATTTCTTGCTTGAAATGATGCAAAAGTTGAAAAAGTTCAAAAATGCATTTACACAAAAAGGAAACCAACAATTAGATGCCATTTTATATTTTAGCTCAACTTTCACAGAATCAAACACACATGAAGTGGGATATCATAGGCAGCAAAGGATACATGCTTAAAAAAAAACACAATTAGATGAAGGTGTCTCAGTAGACAGGATGTGACACGATCATCTGATTGTGATCATAGGATTCAGATGTGCTTTGATGCCTTCCTAGTATTTTTCAGTTTTCAGACACAGCCATTGCGTTTACAGTAAACTCAGATCTTGCAGCTGACGCAACTCATAACTTGGTTGTTTTAAGAGTAAAAGAGAGTGCTCAGGAAAATAGCTATTGGATAATTTAAAATATATTTCTGGTAATACTGAGTAAAGTAAAGCACAAGCTTTGCATATTTGGACACACAGAGTAAACTAGTTCAGAAAACAACTATCTTAAATGCTTTCTAGTAATCAATGTCTGACCGTGGATTATGACTGTATTGAAACATTGAGACTCTTTAAGACATTTTAAGGTGACAGTTTTACTATAACCACATTTCACGAGTTTACCTGCCCATTCAGCCCTGCCAGATAATGGTAAACGAGCTTTACTTGCTGTCCGCGAAGGAGGCTCGAACCCGAGGCTTCGCTCGAGCTCTGAGGAAGAACCCCCCCTTATGATGGTACAGTGTAGAGGAAAAAGAAGGAATTAAAGGAGGAGAAGGGGAGGTGGAGGGATGCCGGAAATAATTGTCGCTGAAACAGAGCAATGACTGCTGCTTATATATACGATCATAGCGATGATTGACCGGAGGGGTGAGTAGGCTTCTTCCGAACCTGCATTGGGAACTTAAAATTATCCTCAAACTAAATGTCCTTCAGTTGACTAGGACAGGAAAACACCAGGGGGACAGGAAGGTATTAAACACAAACCTCTTCCAGATAAGACAGGGATGCAGTCTTAAATCTCTACAGGCCTTAAGAATGACTCATCCTCAAGCTTAATACTAAGAAAGCTGTGAAATCAATTCCATATGCTGTAATTATAAAGCGTGCCTCTCACTATCATATCTAATCTTGCACAGCACAGACTTCCTGCTCTACACTCTCTATCTCTCTGTCCCTTTGTCTCTCTGACTGGGTTTTTTTTTTTTTTTCTTCATTGTGCTACTGGTCAGTGAACACCTCCATTTGCTTTCTGATAACTTCCTGTGAGGAAAACAACACAAACACTCAATCTAGAATAACAAATAATTCCAGCCTAGAATCTCGGGAAGAGGCAGATAGTGTGCAAAGAAAAAAGGCCAGTGACATTGATGTTATGAGTATTATCAGGTAAGAAGTTATGTTGGAAAACCTCAAAGGCTGATGTATACTTCGGCGTCGACCTACGGTAGGCTATGCGTCAGTTTCATTTAACGTCTGCGCGTTGTTCCGCGTGTCAAAGTGTGCAGTAAACATTGCAAGCGATAGCAAGCAGTGTCCACGGGCAGTTTGCTGGTGTAACCCGCAGTACCACGGTAAAAGCCTAAGAAGAAGCAGCTCTTCGGAGAAGCATTATAGCCGTGACGGCAGCAAATAATAATCAAATCATTAAATCATTATTTAACTACAAAAAGGAGACAACAACGGAACAGGAGATGAGGGCATTCTTTCAATCTGCACAAGGACTTGTACAACGGCAGATCAACATTGTTTGTTGCAGACAACTACTGTTGTATAATGCCATGTAGTATAATAAATGATAAGACACTTGTTCTTTGCTTTGTTTTATTTTATATAAGAAGGTGTAACATTAAAATATATTAAAGTGCACATAAACACACACAAAACTCAAGTACATATGGAGAAAGGGGTTCTTGCAGACCAATCACAGCGCTTGCGGTCCGCGTAGAATTGATGCGCAGTTAGATTTTTGGAGAGGTGCACATCAGGCTACGGCGTATGGGTGTGCGTCTATGCATAAGCTACGGCGTAGGTCCGACGCAGAAGTATAAATCAGCCTTTAGGATCAATCTCTCATGTATATGAGTATTTAAGATAAGCAGAGAAAACCTAAATGTCTACAGGAAGTAGACTGGAGTCTCTCTCCCACCCTCTCTGCCTGTCTTTTTCTGGTCTATGGTTCCAATGAGCCTAGGAGTTCCTTAGTAACATAATTTAGCTATTCTCAGATGTATTCAGAATTACACACTATAATACATCCTTGACAGACTACTTCCTGTACCCTAAAATCATGGCCTGGCCTCTCTCATTTTTCTTAGAGTCTGATTCCTTTCTTAAGAATAGATTTGAAGTTGTTGTCATCTCAAAAGCCAAACAAAACTTTGCACACATGACTGCCATCTCATTATATTCGGTGTAGAATGCCATGGTATCATGTCTGTGATCAGTCTTTGCTACACAACAGGTGGCTGGATATGGTTATTCTCAGACACAATGAAACTGCATCAGTGTGTTGCAGAAGAACTGTTTCCATTGAGTTGAATAAATGTAATCGATCCTTTCACCTTTAAAAGATACAGCTATGTTTTGTGCTGTTTAATGACTTCCTGCATTTTGCACGTTTACATTCTTGTACATTAAAAAATACAGACACACACGTGCATATGCATTTGTATACATATGCATATAAACATACTTATGCACACATTCATACACATCTGTTACAGTCATAGAAAATATATATTTAATAATTTCTTCTTGTACTGACAGTGACTGATTTTGTTGTGTTTTATTATTATTTTAAATTTACATAAATATATATTGTTAAACAAAGTGTAGTGAAATTAACTTTTGGATTAGAAGCAGAAGAAAACGTATTGTAATGTGGTGTATACAGTATTTCCAGGGCATTTTTTGCACTGATCTGTAACCGTGTAACATTCCGTCACAAAACATCTTTTGAAAGAAAAAAGTGATTTACCAGGTGATGCCAAACAAGTTACTCAGTTATGCATTCTAAATAAATAAATAAATAAATAAATTTGATTATTGGAGGGAACACATTTCCTCCAGTACTACTTAACTTCAGGCTAAAAAATATATAGTGTTGTTAATATAAATATAAGTTTTTAATAAAATATGACATTTTATTAAATTGAGTATTTATAAATCCAGTTCTTTTTTAGAATTCTAAACAAAATTGATCCACGTATAATGATATACTACTAATAATACAAATTAGGGTTTAAGTACTCTAACACATGGCGATACACATTTAAGTGATTGTTTTTATATCATGATGGGGACTTTTTGCTTTGACTTCCATTGTTTTTATACTGAGCTAATGATATTTTCTATTTACCCTACTCCTATTCAATCCTCACAACATCTCTCATTTATCTCAGATATGTTTATTAACATTTGGTCCCCACAAGTAGGCAAAACCTGAACCACACACCATGACAGATTCTACTATAGCCTGTTTGAATGAGTGATGAGAGCTGCTTGGCTGTTCTGTAGTCACATGACCCTGGAGTGGGCGTGGCTGTGAGTCCAGCTGGTGGTGTTGCAGGCTGACTCAGGCACAGAGAAAGAGAGATATAGACAGCAAGAGCTACTAAAGGAAGGGTGAGTCACTATCTGCTCTTCATGTTTACTTCTGTTCAAACAGGCTTTCTTTGCTTGAGTTTTACATCTCTTTCCAGAGTCTCATTCAGAGAGGCTGTAGGGCTTTTACAGAGCTACAGAGTGGCGTGCGTGTGTGTTGCTGCATGCACTAGTTTCCCAGGTGTCCTCACTCTGTTCTTGCCAGTGAGGAAAGGAAGCAAGTGAGAGAGGAAGAGAAAGGGAGATTTTGGCTAGCGTTCGTGGAGTTTTCTTCTGTGTTTTAAGACCTCACTTTCTCTTCTTTGTCTGTGCATTGAAACAGATGATAAGCTCAGTGAACCCCTCCTTTTACTTTCTTCCACTCCCTCCCTTTCTCCCCTTCTCGAGGCCCTCTCTTTTCTTTGTGTGGGGTGTGTGTCATCACTGCTCTTAGTTTCTACAATCAGACATTTTGATAATCCGTTTTTCTAATTAGTTTACATTGGACCCAGAATCCCACATATTCAAACTTGTCATAGCTTCAGATGTTCTCTCTGGGTTTATATCTAATCAGCGTTGTTTGAATGGCTTCCTATGTTTATTCTCATATATTTGCGTGACAATACAGTTCCTGTTGTTTAATTGTTGTCGTTAACATGGAAATTAATTGACCTGTGTGTATTCAGCACAGATCTGTTCTGTTCCTCTTTTTAACTTCTGATTCCATTTGTCTGTGAGTGTCAGATTACGTCCAGTTGTTTTTTTTTCTTCCAGTAACAGCAGTTAGCAATTTATCTAGAACACCAATATTTCAGTTGTTTGAGTTTGGTTATAAATCAAATACTTCTGTCATCTCCAGTTACATCAACAAGGTTATATGATACCTGCTTAGCAGAGTTCCTTTTTCAGATAAAACACCACTTCCTCATATATTGACCCAATTATTTCACAGCAAATCCTATCACATCTGTAGAACATCTGTTTTTTTTTCTGGAATTACTTATTCCAATGCAGCTGTTTTCTTTCTTTTTTGAAGCATGACCCCATTTTTAACATCATGTACATGCATCTAAATGTAATACTTGTCATACTCCAAATGTAAGAAAGGGCTTTGATGACTTGCTAGCTAGTTGGCCATTAACTTTTTTAGACACTGTAATTATTTTATTAGGTACATTACATGGGATAAATCTCAATGTAACAATGTTCAGGGCTGTTTGAAATGATGTGGACAATTCAAATTTCACACATCAAGGTTGCATAACATATATAGAATATTCATCCTATTATTCCAAATGAATTAAGATTGAAACAAATGAATTAGGAACAAAGTTATAATGCATATTCAAGTGTTTATTATTATATTTTTTTTTGACAGGTGTAGTTTTACTGAGAGACAGATATAGAGTGACACAATGACCTGTGTAAAAATGCAAGAAAACAAGTTGTTGAACAATGGTGATACGGAGTGTACCATACCATATCACAATGATGTCTATTGGCCATCAGTTTTATTAATATTTTGGACATCTTAAAATGTGCGAGGCCTCAACATTTATGTTCAGCTTCTTATTTTGTTCTTCACAATAGTAATAGAAAGACATATATTGGTCAGGCCATTGCTATCTCATGGCCAATTCGTATGTATATTACAAGGTGGCTAATTCGTACAAATTCGTACAACCTCACTCGTATGATTCTGTTCGATTTCTGTGACGGTTAAGTTTAGGGGTGGGGTTAGGTGTGGTCCTTCTTATGAATTGCTACGAATTTGCCACCTCGTAAAATATGTAAGATTTTTCACAAATCGAATTAATTTGTACAAGTGACGTGAGGTACGAATTAACCACCTTGTCAAATATGTACGAATTGCCGTAAGATCGGGTTGGTCAGGCTGAATTATCAACCAATAATTGCCTATTTTGTGATTAACTGACAAATTAATATTATCAATATAATATTGACAAAATAATAGAGGATTTATGTCACTTCCAGTGTCTACCAGCAACTTTTTAAAATGAATAATGCAGTTTTAAAAAAAAAGTCAGATGTCCATCCTCCATAGTGCTTTTGATTAAACATTGAACTTATATAGGCTGTAAAGATGATTATTTCCTTATGAGTGATCAGATTAAAAATGACATTTAGCAGTCTGTGCTCATCACAAATTATTTTATAGTGTTTCTTCTATTTTGGTTCTCTGCTATTTTGTTTGCCTACAGCACTCATACATTTCCTTTCTAGAAGGTTCTTTGTAGAAAACAGTATTTTAACACCCTTCGTCACCATCTGCTTGTGGCATGTAATGGCAAAGGTTGAATTCTCAAGGGGTGAGCAGAATGAAAGATGAGTCCATCAGTAGCATTCTTGTTGCTGAGCACCAGAGTTCACCTCACCACATCTACAGATCAGTGTGCATTGGCTGTTTTTACAGTTGCATCTGGCTTTTGACAGGAATTGAGAGCTAACCTGTACACACATGAAAAGAGATAGAAAAGAAAATATTCTGAATATAAGCCTTTTGGTTTGGTCTAGGGCTGAAATGATTCCTCGAATACCTCAAGTACCTCGAATACAAAAAATCATTGAGGCAAATTATTTGCCTCGAGGCTTCGTTTAGTCCATTTACTGTAACTACACACGGAACACAGTGTTTCCCCACGGACCATTATTTACGCACAACCCGATAAACACTGGACCAGACCATAGACTGTATAAAACATGGAACTTAAAAAAAAAAAAAAAAAGCGCTGGATATACTGTATTTAAGACCGTAAATCAATATGGTGGCTATTTATAATGTCCCTATGTTAGCTATATTTTGTGAAAGACTAAACGCCATTGTGCATAAAAATACCACAGAAAGAAAGTAAGTCAATATCACACGAAGAGTGCCAGTTTTCACCTCTAAAGTCAGCATGATTATAAATGTGATTTTATTCAACAGTTCAATAAACAAGAAGGTAATATTATGAGACTTACGTTTTAGACGCTATATTGCCTGTTTTTGTTTTATTTTGCCAACAAAACAATTCCAAACACAGCCACAACACTGTTTTGCGTCTCTGTGCAACATGACGGCGTTTCGTTCCTGAATGAATCACCCGTTTAAATGATTCGGTTCAATCGCAATAACTCACTTCTAAACAGTGACTTGCTGCCACCTGCTGGCGGTTTTAATTTCACATTTAAAGTATCTTTTCGTTTTTAAAATATTTTTAAATATCAGTATTCAACATGCTTGTTGTAAATACAATTTTCACAGAGTGGTGGTTTGTTTCCCCCCCCCGGAAAGGAAAAGAGAGAGAGAAGAAGCCCCCTCTATTTTGAAAGACTTTCATGTTTTTACAAAAAAAACAAAAAAACAAACAGACAAATATTAACAATAATCCTGCCCCCAACCCTTCCAGTTCAGAGAAGGGAACAGAATTTTACATTTAAAAATTCAACAAATACCATAATTGCTTTCTTTACTATTATACAATGCTTACCTAAGCCCACTGTATAATAATTATTCAAGAACTTTGCATGTCCCCCAGTAATTTCATATTTAATTTTCTTTATACTTAATACACTGTTAAGTTGTCTTTTGAGCTGTTGCCATCCCATATTGTATTGTCTGAACTGGGAATTTTTCCATATTGGAATACTGAATAGATCCAGCATGGTGAAATATAGTGACCAGCCTCAATCTTAATATCATTGGGTAGGTTAATATTGTATTCCTAGAATAAAAATTACAATCACCTCAGACCAGGAGACCTTTAGGGAACAAAGCCAAACTTAGCTTGGACAGGGATCTCTCATTAAACTAAAATTTTGCACATTGATTTTGCACATAGAATGCAGTTAGGTTTGATAGTAATGAAATCTGTGTATTACTTTTCATTGACTTAACTCAGGGGTGCCCAATCCTGTTCCTGGAGGTCTACGTTCTACCCCAAAGTTCAGCTCCAGCCCTGATCGAGCACAACTAAACCAGTTAATAAAGATCTTTAGAAGTACGTGATAATTGCAGACAGATGTGCAAGGATAGAACTGAACTCTGCAGGAAGGTAGATCTCCAAGAACAGGATTGGGGACCCCTGACTTAACAGATAGTTGAGTGTATAGAACACAACTTGGAGGGCTTCAATCCAAATATCCTCAGAAATCTCCAATTCATGAGAAACGCACCTACATTTTTACATAAATTATGATGACGGATTATGATTCACGATTTATGTTCTTTATGATTTTCTGTTCTAATGAGACTCAAGCTCAATGCTTCGTTCTTGTGTTTTATGCATCTGGTGAACACATGAAGCATGTGAGAATCATCTGTGTCTTCCAGCTGGTGTTTTTTACGTGAACATTTCTAGAAATGCTCCATGTAACTTAAGGCTTCATATATCTGCTTCAGTCAAAGAGAGACATAAAACATTATGACCGCTTCCTTCTTCAAGTTCTTCCTGATCCATAGAAATGCATCTTGTGCTTTCTGACTGATTAAAACACAGGCTGCTGCTTTAGATGATCTGAGACCAGTCTAAAACTGTCTATACATACAGTAGTAACAGACTCATTTAGAGTGTATGAAAGTGTTACAAATTGAGGATTTTCAATCAGCTCAAAAAGATCATATTTGGCCATGATCATTTTTTTTCAATGGACTACATCTATGGGATAATGTGTTTCAGTATAATAGATAATTCAGAATTAGCTCTGCCTGACTTTCTTTGAACTTATTATGAATAGCTATTTTGGCAGCCATATAATATCACTGAATCATGATAAATTTGGTCACTCTGTTAGGAGTTTCCTGATATGTCTTGCAGTCTTTTATTTTTCCATTAATTCACAAGTTAAGCTGTATCACTTCATTCTTTCTTCATTTTGTCATTCTTATAAATTTACACTCTCTTCTGTAAGAACAGCCTCAGCAGCATTTACATTCGTAGCCTAGTGTAACCATTAACCCAGACACGTTTAGCTGCACATTTAGGGCAAATGTCAGGTCTACTAGGCTTCATTGACTGTTGACACTAATTGTTAGTTGTACAAATGTTTTTCATTTGGCCTACTCCTGACTTTGAGTGTCTGTTGCCAGACCAAAGTCCAGTTACAGGGGCCAATATACCACAGACCACTAAACATGGGCAAATTCCCAACTGTTCTGGCTCAGAATGAAGACAGAATTCAATTGTATGTTGCCTGTAAGGAATAAATTGTTTGATGGCCTTGTTTCAGTGTTTGCCTTGCTTTTCTGTGGATACATGGTTTCTGTATGGGGTTGGATCAGGTTCAGAAGGGGGACATGCAACCTCTTGAGTTCTTAAAGTGAAAACAGGAAATCAACCAAGTCAAATTTTGCATTCAGGGGGTGAGAGTTCTTGATGCCTTGGAGAACTCATTGGAAAAATTAGACCTGTGGATTACTGGCCTATAGTTAGGGATTCTGTGGTCCTAAATGTTGCAATTTTCAGAGAGGACAAACCCGGTCATACTTCTAGATGTACCTGATGATATATACATCATAGTCCTTGACCAAACTGCAAAATACAAAATTATAAGCATGGTCAACAGTTCAGGCATGCTATTCAGAATGGACTGAGATATATTTGAACAGCTTCATAAAGAATAATTCAGCATTAGTTCTGCCTGACTTTCCTTGCACTCATTATGATGCCTCTTTTTGGACATAAAATGTGTAGAATTAATCTGAATAAATATAGTGCAGTAATTTAATGCTATAATGAATTAAATATGTAATGTTATGTTTTAAAATAAATATTTGAAATATAAGACAATGGTAGCCTATAAACTCTAAGACAAGAAATTATAGTAACACAAATGTGACATTTACAATAGCTGAATGTGCATGTAAATTTGCCTGCATGTGTGTGCAGGGACACACTTCAGCGGTAACCCCTATTTCCTGTTTGTTAGAACACTGACACATTCACTAGCAAAATATCGGCCACAGACTTTGCACAAGAGACAGGATAACTGCCACTGAAGCTACATATTTTCAGAATTGATTTTTATTGCTTGCTGTAGGGAGGCTTTATGATTTAAAACTGGTCTTGTGTATTAAAATCCACAGTGTGGGCTGATCATGCATAGAGCTCTTATGTTGCGTGTGGCATAGATAGGGTCTGTCTGATCCCCTCAGGAAATCCTGGTCATCACCACATCACTTATGACTTTAAATATGTTATATTGTAGTTTTTTTTGGCCCACATTTCATTTCATATGATACAAAGCTTATTTTGCATATCTCGCTTTTGCTGTGCCACATATAAATCTCATAAACGTGTGTTTATTCAGGTCCATAAGACTTTATGATTTTTTTCTAACGTTGTTTGGAAAATCAATTTCCAATTTATTCTTATCCTAATTCCTTTGTTAATGGTGCATTGTGTAATTTCGTTGACTTGGTTGATAGCAACTAACTTACGAAAGGCTTATACAGTTTCTCTGCATATTAAGCTGGGAAAATACATTTTTTATATCATCTAAAAAATGATGTTCTATTTTAAGAAGCCTCTTTCATTGTTTTAACCTCTTAAGACCCGAGAAAAGATTTTTAGGAAAAAATTAGTTTTTTTCCTGTCTTTACATGTTTTAGATTAAATTAAACTTTTTTTTTTAAATTAAATTTCATTCATAAGTTATGCGATGTCCTCGGGACTCAATAAAAAAATAATAATAAAAAGACATGAATGAACATGCATAGGCAAAAACAATTGATTTTTTAAATCACCAATACATTTTTAGTTTTCAGGATTTATTTATTTTTTTGTTACCAAACTTTGTATAAAGATGATTCTCAACTATGTTATAAAAGAATGATTTGATATACCATTTTTCTTTCTGCAAAATGTGTGTAAAATGGCCATAAACGAGTTTTTCCATTATATGCAATGTATCTATAAACTGTATCTATTTTGCATATTAATTTGTTTTTGGGGCAACATGTAATGAAAACAGAAGTGCAATAATGGGAGTAATATTTGACAAGATTTTCAAAATAATATATAATATTTCATAGAATATTGAAACATAATTTATTTCCCTATTCATTTGTTATGTCTCCCAAAATGCGTAATAAACATGCTTTTAGTCCCGGTGTCCTCATATGAGGACATGTATGAAATCAACGTCCTGTTTCATAATAGAAGGTCATATTTTGATTTGAAACCCATAACATTTTTCTGAGATGTTGATTTATTACACACAGTTTAAAAATTTGTCAGATTTAAATTACAAAATATTATCATATTTCCAAAAGAGTGTCACTAAATTAATATCAGACAAATTTGAAGACCAAGGAGAGGGAGTGGTAATGGTGAAACATCCAAACATTTAGTATCACTGAAAAGCCCTGAATGTGCTCTGTACAGGACATCCAGACTTAAAACTGTGGCATGTATAGTCTCAGAGAAATACACCAAAATATAATGTCCTCATATGAGGATGCAGGGTCTCAGGACGTTAATGCTCACCCTATCCTTTGTGGATTACAATCCACCTAGAATTTGTTCATACTTTAGTGAAGCTTTATTTGATGAGTTTTTACGCTTTACAACCCTCTACAGACACCTTGCGATTGAATCGCATTGTTTTCCTCGCCAGACTGAATATATACTATATATATGATATATATTATAATATATAGATATAATATATAATATTATTATAGATATATATACCGGGTGTGAAAAGATGTGGCCCCCCCTCCCTGTTTTTTTTTTTTTGTATATTTGTCACACTTAAAGATTCAGATCATCAAACAAATTTTAATATTACACAAAGATCATGCAAGTAAATACAAAATGCAGTTTTAAAATGATGATTTATTTTATTAAGGGACAAAAGCTGTCCAAACCTGCCTGGCACGACGTGAAAAAGTAATTGCCCCGTAATTCTAATAACTGGTTGTGCCACCCTTTTCAGCAACAACTGCAATCAAGCTTTTGTGATAACTGGCAATGAGTCTTTCACATGGCTGTGGAGGAATTTTGACCCACTCTTCTTTGCAGAAGTGTTTTAATTCAGCCACATTGGAGGGATTTAGAGCATGAATGGACTGTTTAAGCATCTCAATCATATTTTAAGTCAGGACTTTGATTTGGCCACTCCAAAGTCTTCATTTTGTTTTTCTTCAGCCATTGAGGTGGACTTGCTGGTGTGTTTTGGGATCATTGTCCTGCTGCATAAACCAATTGCGCTTGAGCTTGAGGTCACAAACTGATGGCCGGACATTCTCCTTCATGATTTTCTGATAGAGTGCAGAATTCATATATCCATCAATTATGGCAAGTCATCCAGGTCCTCAAGCTGTAAAGCAGCCCCAGACCATCACACTACCACCACCATGTTTGACTGTTGGTATAATGTTCTTTTTATGAAATGCTTTGTTGGTTTTACGCCAGATGTAACGGACACACACCTTCCAAAAAGTTCAACTTTTGTCTCATTAGTCCACAGAATATTTGCCCAAAAGTATTGGGGATAATTAAGATATTTTTTGGCAAATGAGAGATTTTTTGTGTTCTTTTTGGTCAGCAGTGGTTTTTGCTTTGGAACTCTCCCATGGATGCTGTTTTTTTGCCCAGTCTCTTTCTTATTGTTGATCATGAACACTGACCTTAATTGAGGAAAGTGAGGCATGCAGTTCTTTAGGTGTTGTTCTGGGTTCTTTTATGACCTCTTTGATGAGTCGTCATTGTGCTCTTGGAGTAATTGTGGTTGGCCGGCCACTCCTGGGAAGGTTCACCACTGTTTCAAGTTTTCTCCATTTGTGAATAATGGCTCTGACCATGGTTTGCTGGAGCCCCAAAGCCTTAGAAATGACTTCATAACCCTTTCCAGACTGATACACGTCAACTATTTTGTTTCTCATATGTTCTTGAATTTATTTAGATCGCGGCATAATGTGTTGCTATTCAAGCATGCTTCACTTTGTCAGACAGCTTCTATTTAACTGATTTCTTGATTCAACAGGTCTGTCAGCAATCAGGCCTGGGTGTGGCTAGAGAAATTTAACTCGGCTTTCTAAAATAATGTGGTTAATTGGTTCTTTCATGATTTAACAGGAGGGGGCAAAATTTATTTTTTACGTAGGGCCACATAGGTTTGGACAGTTTTTTTTCCCTTAATAAATTAAATCATCATTTAAAAACTGTATTTTGTATTTACTTGCATTATCTTTGTGTATTATTTAAATTTGTTTGATGATCTGAAAAATTAAAGTGTGACAAACATGAAAAAAAAAAAGAAATCAGGAAGGGGCCAACACTTTTTCACACCACTATATATATATATATATATATTAAATATATATATATATATATATAATATAGTTATGTGTATATAAATATATATAATTATGTCTGGTTGTAAAATGTCACAGTTTTTAATACTAAAGGATATTTGAAAGTACACTCTTAACATCAGTCATTCAAGCATTATAATATGATAATCAAGTTTTATTTAATGATAGAACTTTAGTAATCACAATTAGGGTTGGGCCGATAGACAATGCCTCGTCCTTGCCGATGGCTGATAGACATCCATGTTTAGCCGCCCTCTCCTTAACTCTGTTTAGGTGGTAAAAGTGACATTTATTTACTGTCATGTTAACAGGCAACCTTTACACCCGTGTCTACACCAGACGCAACAGTTTGTCTTTCGCGCGCTCAGCGTAAAGTCTGTCTATACTAGAATGTACAATGCGAACCGTTGAAATCATTTGATTTGTGTCGCACGTCTAATAAACGGGGCAGCAGTTTACTGTCGTTTGGTCGTTTCGGCGGCCTCATCCATGTAACCAGCGGTCACTGTTTATATGGTATTTCTAATAGACTGATCTATATATAAATCGAAAAAAAACATCTCGTTTAGATCATTGTTTCTATATATTTTTGTCCAGCCGCACCGCTTGTGTCCCGAGTAGAAAACGTGTTAGGAATGTTGTGTGTTCCTTTATAAGGAGTCACGTCATCCCCCCTACCCCCCCACCCCCCCGATTGTCATCGTCCATCGATGTTCACTGTTGACATATCCGATGCCAATTTTGTAGACTCATCCCAACCGCAATCACCCTTCACCTTGATAACCATGTATGAATGCATATTAATCATTTTAACTGAACTTCGGACTGGTGGTGGTGCTTTTTGGTCATTCAGTGTTTCTATAAAAAAAAAAATTGGAATAACTAACAAAAAGACTGATAAGATAATGATGATACAAATTCTACTAATAAGAACAACATAAAACGCACCAAGGATTAACGAGCTACTGGACTCATGAATATTAATAAGTTTTGCCGTGTGTTCGCGTGGTCGCACTGATTCGCCAAACAGTGACGATTGAATGTGATAGTGGTGAGGCGCCAGCCATGATATTGCGTTTGGCGCATTAGGTGTCCTCTAGATACGCGGAAAGGGGGAGCCAGTTGTTCTGTAAAACTGAAGAACAGATGGGGGTCCAATGACCGCTACAACACAGAATATCGTTAGCCTACTGTGAGGTGTCGTGCAATTCCGCGCTCTCTCTCCTCGCATCCTCCCTCTAATTCAAGTCTCTCTCTCTCGTAGCGGTCGCGATCTCTCCTCGTGCTATCGCTGTGTGTAGACAAAGCTACGCGATCGTGCCGGGAGCAGTGTTTCTCAACTTTTTACTAGCACGTACCCCCTTTGCATTGAACTGGGTCGTCTTCCATCCCCTCGCGGCCAATTAACGCATTCACGGGGTCAGCCGTTTCTAGTGTCACTGAGCAGGACAATATTTGCCCCGTAAATTGAGTAAGTGGACTGTGATTTTTATACCTTTTAGAAAGGGGCGATGGAAAATAGTGGGTTTGTTTAGATGATATTCACGTGTGGATTTTAGAGTGTGGTGTTTACGTGTCATGGGGGGGGGGGTTTGTTAGTCAGATTGTACATCCATTAATGATTAAGCAATATATAAATAAAGCAATACATGATGGCAAATCGAAGTGATACTTGTAGATTTAAAAATAAAACCGCCAAGGTGGCGTCAAGTTGCTATCTTAATGAGTCAGGTGTCGCGTCAGTCATAGATTCGTGTCATAATGACGCAAAGGCGGTTAGAAGAATGGTTTATTAATCAATCGTTCAAAGCCGCAGATTCATTAACTAACGAAACACCGCTGTATGTTGCGTGGAGACGCACACCAGATGATGCCGATGATTTTCATTACAAAAATAGAACAAACATGACAATATTCTGTTTCAAATATTTCAAATAAGTTTTTTGTTGAACTGTTGTAAAAATGTATGGCACATTTGCCATAATTTGGATATTCAGGGAAATTTCTTAAAACATCTTAAACAATATCTTAAACATTAAAACAATAACACACACAGAGTTTGTCTGTATCGAAGAGAGTTTTAAAGGGGTCATATGATGCAAATTTCAAGTTTTCCTTTCTCAGACCCCCCCCCCTTTGAAGAACAACAACACAACTTTGAGTAACCACAACCTTGGTGCATAAAGAAGATCTGTACAGTTGCAAAGACTAAAGTCTCAAATCCCAAAAGATATTCTTTATAAAAAGTTAAGAGTCAACCACACCTACCTAAAATGCCTCGTTCTAACACACTCTAACACCCCCACATATCTACATCACTATGTGGAGATATTAGCATAATGCTGCCCAAATGTGCACGCAAAGAAAGAAGGCGTGGTTTCAGTTAGTGTTGAAGCAGCCATGTCATGGAGACGCTGTGTGTTTCAGTGCAAAAGCAAAATCACTTTATTTGGCCTTCCGGAAGTAAATGCAATTAGGGATCATTGGTTTAAGATTTATTTACAACAGAACAGCCCAACCCAGATGTTTGAATTTGTGCAAAGCATTTTATGGACAACCTAGAAGATACAAGGGCGGGCTGTGCACAAGTTATTTTCCTAAAAAATGGTAATTCTGACTTTGCTATGCAATCTGGCGCTTCTGAATCAGCGACTGTAAGTATTTTTTGTTATTAGTTTAAGTATTTGCTCTAGTTTAAGTATATTGTTCTAATGCGGAGTTTTGCGCAGCGCAGAGGAACGCGTCGTGTGTGTGTGTGTGTGTAGGGACACAGGGTCACACACAGGATATGAACTGTCCTGTCAGAAATCATAAGCAACGCCAGCTGTCTTACACCGCGGCTTTGTGTACTTCATCATCACTTTTCCTGGTCACCCAACTCTGTTCCCTTCGGGCTTGACTGAATGGTAAAACTAACGACCCATTATTACTCTTGATATTTTTACTTTGAAAGCCGAAGCTCTCGATTTAGGTAAGGGCGTTAACTCCGACATCGTGTCTTTTGGTTTGGCCAATCCCAATTCCACTGGTAGCTGCCATCAGAGCAAGACCTGTGCTTATCAAATGAGGTGGCTTTTGTTGAAAACTCCAAGTTTTAGAGAGGCGTGCATAGAGGACCTCACTCATGTACATATTTTGAAAAATTTTTGTTTTTGACATTAAAGCGCTGTCACCATATTCTTTTACAACCACCAAATACACCATATAGTAATCTTTAAAATAAGGCAGCATATGCCCCATTTTAAATGGATCGCAGTCCCATGTCAATATTTGCCTTCAGCTACTTAAGTAAGAATCTGACGTTAAATCTACATTGAACACAGCGCTATTTTGCTAAACAGCATCTCAGGCTCATCCTATCACAATGCACGCGCCTTGTGTGTATGCGCTCATCTTTGACGCAAAAGATAGGTAAGCTGATTGTAGGGGTGCTCCCATCATGATTTTTGAGGCCGATCAACAGAACGCATTATCTGCCAATACCATCACCGATCTGAATGCGTTGTTTAAACCTTCTATTTTTAGATCAGTTTATAACTATTTAAGTGTACTCCATCAGGATTTTTAGGGGCCTGAATTCATTTTTGAAAATGGTAGGAATTCCCCCTTAGGTGGTCTCCGTGTGAGAGGGGAAGCATCACAGACTTTCTTTCCCACAGAGTCTCCTTACTGATATCGTTAGCTGATTACCACAAACACAACACTTTATCCATGTAGTTTGGATTCAAGTTCCAAACTTGTCACTGAAGGTGGCTGTTTCAGCATTGTGATTCTTTTTTTTACACAGTTCAGTAATACAATCTTTCATAGACATGTTTAAGCACAATAAATATAAGCAACACGTTATTCAATGCTTTTTTTGCATTTACTTATAGATTTATATATTAATTTGCTCAAGCAAGTGGCAAAATATTTAAACTGCTTTTCTTACGTTATCACAAGCGTACCATTGACAGAAATAGTCAGCTCTACTGCCTTTCCATTTGCATTGAAATCTTTATTACAAGCAATCCTGCGGTTCATAAAGAACTTCCACGAGTGCCATCTATGTTTGCCTTGTTTATCTAAAAGGGCTCTTTCCCTTTAAAACTAGCCAAAAAGCCATACGTGTTGACTGAAACACATTAGACTTTAATAATATGCATTTATGATGTAATTACTACCCCAAAATTTGTAATTTTCGGTTCAATCCATGTTAATATTTCTGCATACAATGCCCTGTGTTAACTCTTTAATTCAGCGCTTGCAGCGCAGCAAAAATAGACTCGGTGTGGAAACGATCTCTGCACTGTTGCAGACGCACTGCTCCTGAACGCACTGCCGGACCGCAGCCGTGTGCAGTGTGTGAATGCTTTAATCCGTTAACATGAGCGAGGAAAAATACGCACCACGTGTGCATTGCAAACGGAGAAATGTGAACCTGGCGTTATGGTTGTACGCTGCGAGTGATGTGCATGAGCGCTCAGTCTCCAGGAACGCGCGAGCCTCTTAAATGTTTTAACACCGGCAATAATTGGAAAAAGAAATGCAATGGTATAGAACGTCGAACCGCTGCAAACCAGGGTTCCGCTGTGCAAGTGACATCTTTTCCTGGGCACTGTCACGCGTGTTAGCTCGCTTATAGAACCGCAATGTTGGTGATTTGCAGCCCATTGTGCGTATTTAGGGAGCAGAAGAGCGCATTATTCACTCACGCTGTTTGTGCAATTACTCTCACACAAGTTTTCAAATGACTTTTATAAGGTCTTTATTTAGAAATCTTTATACATTATGTTCACCCCGCGCCTGAACAGAACTGGAGACGGTGCCAACAGCTCATGTCGTCCAAACCGCTCTCCAAACTCCAGCGTCATCAGCTTGAGATCCGTTTTTTGAGATCCTTAGGAAGACCACCGATACTTGGGTGGTATTCCATCCCCACGTGATTAATCGCCGAGAGGGCCCATGAGCGTTAGCTATCATCAAGCACCCCTACTACTAGATCCTATTTTTGTCATTCCGTTCTTGTCCCTGCATGGTGTGGTGTGGGGCACTGGTGTCCGTAATGTTTTGACCATGAGAGCGCCTTTTTGCTATGTCATAGACATGTTCCTTTTAATGGTACTTGTTTGTGGTTAGATAGGATATAAATGATGCCCAAAACCTCAGAATTTGTTTTCCGTGTAGCCGCCCCTCATTCATACTCATTTAGCCTTCCCAGGACTAGACAAAGAAGTGTTTGTGGACATTCATCAAAAATGTGCATTTGTCATGTGGTTGTGAATAACAGTCCCATTTAGGAGATGTTCGCTCCCATGTCACGAAAGAGTCGTAGAGGCAGTTGGTGCAACATTGGCTAGGTGCGTTTTTGGGGGTGACAGGAATAGTGAAGTAGGGTAGGTTGCTATCTGGGGGGGGGGGGTGGGTGGTGGGTGGTGGGGGTCTGGCATTGGTGAACAGGGGGTGGGCGCTAAGCGAACCGAAAAGGGATACCGAATTTGAGAAGGTTTATTTGGCTAAAATAGTGGGTGAGCTGATGTCCAACTGCCCCCTGTCCGGGCGGCAAGCCGCAGGGGGGGCTGTACAAGGGCCCACGATGAGGAGGTGGGGGGGGGGTGGGGGTACAGGGGGGGGTCAAAGGGGCAGAGTTATCATATAGCATGGCACAGGCTCCGTTGGAGGGTGGGGTACGAAAACCCTTAGTGTTACCAAGGCGTGCCGGGAACAGTGGTGGTCTGCCCCACACACCCAGGGGGGTGGTGGGGTCGAGCAAAACAACTTCCCCGGTGCGTGAGGAGGGGGAGCTAGATAATGCATGAGCTCCTGAGCAGTCTGTTGGTGTGGTACAGTTAGAGTTGGTGTGCCGGCGCGGGGGACATGTAGCTGGATTGTGCGCAGCATGCCCCATGGGGCGTGCACAGCCTTAATGATGGAGTCCTGGAGGTGGTCGGGGAATCCGTCAACCTGGCCGCAAAGGGGCTAAACTGTACATGGGGGGAAACATGCCGCGGTCGGAAAACGGGGGCACGCAGGGGAAGGGGGGATTTCAGGTCCCAGGGAGGACGGGTGGGTGAACGCGTAGAGTCACATGAAACATGAGCGTCTCTGAGAGAGGAAATTCGAGGCTGCACTGTGAACGGAGGTAGGTTTACCGAGACCCATCAGGTAGTGGAATGCGGGAAGAGTGTGGCAAAAACTCCACACAAACCAAAAGACTGCATTAATCATTGAGTGTTTGAAGCCGGAGTCTGATGTGATGGCGGGGCCTGCTGTAGAAGACGGAGCCTGCGGGGTGTGGTTTGCCTGATTCTTATTTTGCCTCTTGTTATGCCAATATGTTTTATGGCCTCTAATTTGCTTTCATATGTGATAAGTAAAATGGGTCCTGTTATTCAAACTTCACAGCTGCCTTGTGAGCTGTTTAGTGTGAGTGCGTGTGGTAATGTGCTTATGAGACTAAATAAGAACATTTAAGATGCTTTTTTCTGAACTGGTGGCCCAATTTATTCCAGATATGAAATCGCAGATTTACAGTGAGAGGTTTTAAAGGATGAATATTTAGGTGACAATTGAAAAATGAGATCACAATATATAGAGTGAGAGGCCCCAGTCACATTATGGTGTTTCTAATTTAAATGAATAAGACACAAAAACTGAAACTCATGAGCACACAGTATGTTTGGTTTGCTAATTCTCTGCTTCACACTTAAATGGCAGTAAATGGCATAGGTTATGTTCTTTAGCTAAAACATGGCTGCTGGTAGTTGTCTGTGTAACTGTCTAGTGTTTTGGGCTGAAGCGTTTTTGTACGTGTTTGAAGTGTTTTAGGAAGCGGCTTTCTTAAATCTGTGATGTGCATCAGTTACAGAGGAGCACGTGCAAAACAGATTTGTATTTGACTGACTGATAGTTTTGACTTGACGACTTAGAGATGAAAATTTACCTAAAAACATAGGAGTGAAAAAAAAAGAATATTTGAAACATATGAAAGAAAGATTGTTCCTAATTTGGCTACACTCTCAGTTTTGTCTTTTATTGAACCCTTCTCTTTGTACTTAATAAATAATGATATGTACAGATGTTTAACATACAGCATAGACTGTTTTGGTTAAGTCACAGATCAGGATTTCATAGCTTCCACCTCAGGCAACCGATGAAGCAATAGTGTGTTTCATAACTGATAAGTTATGATTGTACATGCCTATGCTTTTTTGCTGTTAAGTAAATTCACCTTATGTTATCATCTGGATATGGTGTATTATTTATTATAATGATTTACATGTTATTTATTTATTTATGAAAACACCACTGGAATATTTGGGTTTAGCTTTTTGTTTGAAGTTTGCGCAAGTGTCTAGACGTTCTATGAAAAGAGGAAGGCACATTTCATCGTTAAAAAAGGAAAAGCAGTTGCCTTTGCCCCTCCCACTTTCATATTGCATTGTGTGTCACTTGCTTTCTGTCACACACACATTTTTCAAGCTACTGAATCATCAAATCCAGCCACTTTCAAAACTGAATACCCTCTTTTGGGTAAGCTTGTGGTTATCATTTGATGTATGTTTTGGCATTTTTAGTATCTTTTGGTAAATACAATGAGCAATTGATCATTTGAGGAGAACTTAGTTTGCTGCAGGTGTTTAAGGAATTAAAAGCTTGTTAAAAAAATTTTGTAAAACATTGGTGATATAATGGTGATTTTGAAAAATTTTGAAAAGAAATGTTAGGGTTGCTAATATGTTTACATGTGTTTTGTTAATCTGAGGTAACCGTTTAAGTGTTGTGGGTTTTCTGCCCTACTTTATTTCCATGCGTTCTGACATCTGGTCTCTCTACAGAAACATACCAATACAATATTGTCTCACTTGTAAATAATTAGCATAACTTCACTGCAACCAGTAATCAGACTTTTTGAGTTTAGATACCATTACATTCAAAACATGAGGTAAAAAATTTACTGCAGGACAGCTAAATTTGCATCTTGTGACTTTTACACAAACTGAAAATTGCTGTTTGGGTTAGTTGACCAATAGAGAGATGACACTGATCATGTAATTAAAATTGCACATGCAAAAATGTTTAAGCCAGTTGTTGCCATATACACTGAAAATGCTAACTGGCTGTATCTCTCTGTTTGTATCTCATAATTTCATTAGGGCCAGAGATCAATACAAGTTTTTACAGCAATATGGCAGATATAGGAAAGACGCCTGTGGCACGGAATGAGAAGGCAAGCAGTGAGTTTGGCTATGTGGGCATCGATGCCATCTTGGAGCAAATGAGGAGGAAAGCCATGAAACAAGGCTTTGAGTTTAACATCATGGTAGTGGGTAAGTAGAGGTTTCAGTGTGCAATTACAGATGTGTGCCTTTTTCATTCTTATGTACAAAATACACATTTAGTATCACTGGAACCTTGAAATAAAATAGGTTAAATAGTTAGATCAAGATTGTTCAAATAAACATTTGATAAGGGACAAACAAATACTGTTTGTTTATTAGAATAAATGTAATGTATATTCAGTAAAAATTTCGTCATCTTAGAATTATAAGGATCTATCTGACATTTTTATCAAAACTTCGCCTCTAGTGGTGCATGACCTGAATGACCTCAACTGGCTGTTATTCATGACCTTGGTTCCAGATTCAGACTATATTATTCCTATATGCCATATTCACTGATGCATTTCAGGGCTCGCAAAATTTCTAAATCCCTGGTAGCCCTTCGGGCAGGTACTCTTCAGATTTTGCTAGCCCGAAAATGTATTATTTATTAATTATTTATTATTTATTAACAAATATGAAGGAAGGACTTTTATTTCACTATTTACAGGGTGTCTGCAGAATTTTTACAAATACATTTAAGGCAATGTATGACCAACTTTAAGAGCTGCACAAGTAAAATGAGCACAGTATGAGTGGGGTTGGACAATGTCTGTGGTACTACGTGCTGGATTGAGGCCATAAAATTACATGATTTACAGTTCAGATACAGCTTTCCGTCCCCAACTGTAAGACCTCTTGAAATTATAATTAAGACATTTCTTATAAGACATACCATTTAACATATTTAAAACTTTTTATGACCTTAAGTTTGATACAACTCACTTTAAGAGTTTTTAAGGACCCGTGGGAGCTCTGCATTTAAGATAGCCCGTCGGGCAGAGTGGTGAAACATTTTGGTAGCCCCACTGGAAAAAACAATAGCCCCGGGTCGTCGGGCTAGCGATTTTGCGAGCCCTGCATTTGTCCCCCCCCTCCCCCCATCCATTCCATTGCCTGGCAGCAAACCGCCAACCCACCTCCAAGATCCAACTTTATTTTTAAGAATTAATATCTTCCTGGAGAGTGATATATTATTCTCCAGCAGTATGTATCCCTGATTTTGTTTTTCTTGGCAATGTGTAAAAGTGAACATATAACCTGTAGCTACTTGTAGAATCTTAGAAGGATTGTTTCTTGACAGTGCTGGGTGTCTTTTGCTTTTATGACTTAATAACTGAGACAAACACTTTTGTCACTCTGAATGAACATGTTGATGTTTGTTTTAATCTAGTGCTTTGATAAATGAATATATGGATAGGTAGCTACTTTATGATAATATTTAAGGCTTGTTCATGGGTTGATCTTTTGGCAGTTGAAGAGTGTTTTTGAGTGATTTCTGAGGTTTGTTGTCAAACTATAATTACCTTATACCAGCTCTTTTAAAGGTGCTATATGTAGGATTGACACCGAGTGGTTGAACTAGGTATTGCAGTCCAAATTCAAAATATTGGAGATGGTTTTTTTCACCCGGCCCCTCCTCCTCAGACGCAGGTTGCCAGATTGACGACACCAGCAGGAACGAGCACACTTGACGATGAATGGAAAGAAATATGCTATGTTTTCTGCCAAATGGCAATCCGGTGTGCCGAAATACAATTGGGTAAACTGGCAGTGGGCGGGTTTCACAAACCAAAACAGAGACCGACATTCCGGCCCGGAATTCACATTTTCAAAGGAGAATAACTGACTGTAGCATTGTTTTTCAGATCAACAATTATGCTAACTTAGCATGTTTCTTAAATATCTGCAAACATATTGTGGTATTTTTATGCTTTAGTAGTCAAAAACTTACTTACAGCACCTTTAAGCGTGAACCTCGCCAAACTTGTGCAAACACCTAGAGGTTGGAGGTTGCTTTCAGGGATTTTATAGTGGATGGTTTTTCAGTTACTTACATGCACGCCAATATGTTAAAAATGCAACAACAAAAAAATCCCTGTAGAATGTTCAATCGGACATTGTTAATGCTTTCTGCAGTGAAAGCATCTGCCTGGCTGCTCCACTCAACTGATTCCAGCTGCAACCTTTGTTCTTGCTTTAACATGGATGTCAATGAGAGATCCAACAAGCTGCTCCCATGACCCTCCTCTAGAAACACTGGCTCTTTTATAGTCCACAGTACGATGAGAGAATTGTGCGTGTGTGTGTGCGTCATTGAATGAACCAGGGGGCAGGTGTTGGGTCAAATCAGCATATGGGATTGAAGATGCTACACACAGACTCTCATATACATACAAACACACACACACTGTGCCATAGTCCCTTTGGCATATTTACTCCACACAATATATGGCTGTTTGTTTGTTTACTTGAACACGTGAATTAGGGTTGTTAATTTTGAATGTGCAGCTAAACAGCTAGATCTAGTGCAACGGAATAGAGTCGAATGCAGGTGTCTGGAGATTAATTCATAGCTGAACTGTTTACTAGCGGTATCTTGGTGTGAGATGTCATAAGCATTGCTCATGGTGTGAGATGCTAAAAAAACAGCAAGACGTGTTCAAATTGCCCTGGCTGGCTGATTACTTTTTGCTCTAAAGTAAGAATTTGTCTCAGACATCAGCCCTGTGTCCAAATATTGTATAGTAGGCCAGGGGTTTTCAGTTCTGGCCTGTGAGGTCCACTGTCCTGCAGAGTAGCTCCAACACTGATCAAACTCACCTACCTGTCATCTTCTAGCAATCCTGAAGGTTCATGCATTCTAGGGATAATTGTGTAATTTTGTGTATAATTTAAAATAAAAATTTACTCGTTAAATCGCCATCCCCAGTGTCAATTTAAAACATTGATTTTTTTCTTTGTACAGGTCAGAGTGGTCTGGGTAAATCCACATTGACGAACACACTTTTTAAATCTAAAGTGAGTCGCAGATCTGTCATGACAACAGAGGAAGAGCGAATTCCCAAGACTATCGAGATCAAGTCCATCAGTCACGGTACAAAGGCCTACAGAACTAAAACTGAAACAAACACCTGCTTATCCATTGAGGGATAAGTCGTATTTTAAAACTTCAGAATGTCTCATAAATTTAATTATCCACTGTGTATATTCACCTCTTCAAACTCATCTTTTATACAGTTATTGAGGAGAAAGGAGTGGGAATGAAGCTAACTGTCATTGACACTCCAGGTTTTGGAGACCAGATAAACAATGAGAACTGGTCAGTGTCAACTTTATACAAACAACTATTTCTTTGATTACCTGTGGTCTTGTTATATCTAATGTGTTTCCTGGTGTCCCCCTGTCTGTTTATCTGTTAGCTGGCAGCCCATCATGAAGTTCATTAATGCACAGTATGAACAGTATTTACAGGAAGAGATCAACATTGATAGGAAGAAGAGGATTCCAGACTCCAGAGTCCACTGCTGCATATATTTTATTCCTCCTACTGGACACTGGTGAGACACACACACACACACACACACCATTATTTTCAAGTCACCATTAGAGTGATTCTCTTTTGTGAAGCATCTTCCATTTCAAAGACTATATACAACTTGCTTTGGTGCATAGTAGTAACTATATAAAATTTTCAGTTTGCTCAAAAAACTGCAAGTTTGACAAACTCTGGAAGTTCTACAGTACATCGCTATTCTGTAATATTAATGCTCAAAATGCAACTTAATCTCAACTTAAAATGCAAGCTCATTAAACTTTGCATGCCCAGTTAACAATCATATAAAGATGGTTTTAATATATATATACATTATGTATGTATGTATATTATGTTTGATAAATCCTCAGAAAATGTCATCTCTCTTATTTTATACAGCTTCTGACCCGGCTGAAGCTAAAGTGTTTTTCTCAGCTCTGACGTTTTACTAGGGATGCACCGATACCACTTTTTTCCAGTACTCGCCCGATACGATACTTTTATTTTTGGTACTTGCCGATACCGAGTACCGATACCAATATTTTTATTGCATTTGTAAATTTTTTAAATATTGGGTACAGAAACCAAAAGAGTATGTATAATGTTAGTTGGTTAACATTATTTATCAAATAGATACAGTCAAACCTAAATTTATTTAGACACCTTCAACATTTCTCACATGATCACAGTTTATTCGCTGTAGTTTAGAAAATGGTAATAAAATATGACAAGAAGTTCTCAGAGTTAAACTGTGTCAGAACAATTTCAGCTTGATAATGTTAGATAACTTTTATAGAAAGGTATGTAATAGATTACAATTAACCAAAAATTAGACAGCTGTTAGTATGACAGTATTTACACAACTATCAATACTTAGTCGGGCAACCTTTAGCCTTAATGACAGCCTATAGTCTCCTGGGCATGCTGTCACCCAGCTTCATGCAAACCTCAACTTCAATTTTTTTTTTCAGACTCGGTCTGAATAATTTTTGGTCCCAAATTTGTATCAGTTTTACTGGTAGTCCACTGTATGAAGAATTCTTGGGTATAATTTTTTGTCAGTTTACTTTATTTTGCTATCCCCACTTACATAAATGAACTATAGTGTCCTGCAGCCACTAGTAAAAAAAAATAAAAAATTATATCTGGTCTATAATTTTTTTTTTTTGGTTTGACTGTATATCCTTCTGTTATTTTCACACTTAATTATGCCCATTAAAATGTATTTTACAAGTTTTTGTTACTTTCACTGTAATTTTTTTGCTCTATGGTACATCATCTTTAATTTAATAGCATTAGAGCTGCTCCATTGCAGTGGCTTAGTACTGTAATCATGCGCTTTGCTGTAATAATGTAGGGAACCACTCATTTTAAATCTCCTAACTGTGATATTTTCATAAATGGAAGTCGCGTTTTTTTCATCTGGAACGTGCTGCGATTTATTTTCTAAAGCCACTCATATAATGCAGAAACAATCAAGCAAGCAAAACACGCGCAACGTGTGCACGTATTTGTACTGATGCAGAATAGTACAGCCTAGCGCATTTCACACAGGCTGCTAGATTCACTTTCGCCAGAAAGTCGTGTATGCCTAAGGTTGAAAATAAATGATGTTTATAGTGAATGCCCATATAAATGGTCTTATTTTTTATGATTTAGTTTTAATCCAAATGATGCGTGTGCTAAGAGAGTAAACATCAAATATCACACAACAGAATTGCGCTCTCGCTCTCTCTCCATGCTCTCCTTCTCTCTCTCTCATCCTCTCTCTCTCTAACCGTTAAGTAACTTGTGCATTGTTTTACTTGTTTTTGACGTATCCGACTGAACTACAAACTTTCCAGTGATGTCTGTGAGAAAGGTATATTCACTCGACAAGCTCGCGCATCTGCGCCGCCGCGCGCTCGATCCACTCAGTGCGCTTTGCTTATCAACTCGAGCACATCAGCTATACAGGCGTTACTACTGAATGTTTAACATTATATTCATTGCATACATATACTTCGTAGACATCCTTAATCTCTAATAACTCCATTCTGATGTCTGTTGTTCTGTTGTCTGTGTTTTTTTTTTGTCTGAATATGGCACTTAACACATGCTGTGTGGTATCGGCGTTTGGTATCGGATCATTTTAACGAGTACGAGTACAGGAGCTCAGTATCGGCCCGATACCGATATCGGTGCATTGGACCACCACCTTAGTAGGATAAAATACTAATCCATCTTAATGCATCCTGGTAAACAGTGATTGGCCACCTACTCAGCTGTCAATGAACCACTGCAAGTTTTGCACTTATGTGCTGTTATGTTCAGCTTTTTTATATTTGGATGATTCAGTTAATACAGGAACTTACAAAATAATTGTAAAAAAATACATCAATAAGACTCATAGTAATTGATATAGTTAGTCACGGAATTCACACCTTTCTTCACAATCCGATCAGAAGTGGTTAAATGAGACACCTACCAAGCATAAACGCACCTCTTGTAAACAAAATGCATCTTAATGTCAGGTGTGAATATACTGTATATCTTTTATCCCTCTCCTTTTGTCTGCCATAGTTTTCTAACTCGCTTGCATAAATGGGAGTCATGCAAACCAGTGTTTGTGTGTGTGAGTGCGATGGGGCCATGGGGAAATTACACTGTGTGGTCCTGTGAGTTTTTTTTTTTTTGCTTTCCCCCTCCTCATTTATAGTTTATATATACAGTGGTGTGAAAAAGTGGTGGCCCCCTTCCTGATTTCTTATTTTTTGTATGTTTGTCACACTTTAATGTTTCAGATTATCAAACAAATTGAAATATTAGTCAAAGAGAACACAATTGAACACAACATGCAGTTTTTAAATGATGGTTTTTATTATTAAGGGAAAACAAAGTTCAAAACTACATGGCCCTGTGTGAAAAGGGTTTGCCCCCTAAACCTAATAACTGGTTGGCCACCCTTAGCAGCAACAACTGCTAAGATAACTTGCAATGAGTCTGTTACAGTGCTGTGAATGAATTTTGGTCCGCTCATCTATGCAGAATTTTTGTAATTCAGTCACATTGGAGGGTTTTTGAGCATGAACTGCCTTTTTAAGGTCACGCTACAGCATCTCAATAGGATTCAGTTCAGGACTTTGTCTAGGCCACTCCAAAGTCTTCATTTTTTTTTTTCTTCAGCCATTCAGAGGTGGACTTGCTGGTGTGTTTTGGATCATTGTCCTGCTGCAGAACCCAAGTTCGCTTCAGCTTGAGGTCACGAACAGATGGCCGGACATTCTCCTTCAGGATTTTTTGGTAAACAGCAGAATTCTTGGTTCCATTTATCACAGCAAGTCTTCAGGGTCCTGAAGCAGCAAAACAGCCCCAGACCATCACACTACCACCACCATATTTTACTGTTGGTATGTTGTTCTTTTTCTGAAATGCAGTGTTACATTTAAGCCAGACGTAATGGGACACGCACCTTCCAGAAAGTTCAACTTTTGTCTCGTCATTCCACAGAGTATTTTCCCAAAAGTCTTGGATCATCAAGATGTTTTCTGGCAAACTGAGACGAGCCTTTATGTTATTTTAGCTCAGCAGTGGTTTTCGTCTTGGAACTCTGCCATACAGACCATTTTTGCCCAGTCTCTTTCTTAAGGTGGAGTCATGAACACTGACCTTAATTGAGGCAAGTGAGGACTGCAGTTCTTTGGATGTTGTTTTGGGGTCTTTTGTTACCTCTTGGATGAGTCGTCGCTGTGCTCTTGGGGTAATTTTGGTTGGCCGGCCACTCCTGGGAAGGTTCACCATTGTTCCAAGTTTTTTTCAATTTGTGGATAATGGCTCTGACCATGTTTCGCAAATGAAATGGCTTTATAATCCTTTCCTGACTGATACATGTCAACTGTTTTGTTTCTCATCTGTTCTTGAATTTCTTTAGATCGCGGCATGATGTGTTGCTCTTTAAGCATGCTTCACTTTGTCAGACAGGTTCTATTTAAGTGATTTCTTGATTCAACAGGTCTGGCAGTAATCAGTCCTGGGTGTGGCTAGTGAAATTTAACTCAGCTTTTTAAAATAATGTGGTTAATTGCTGTTCTTTCATGATTTAACAGGAGGGGTCAATTAATTTTTCATGTAGGGCCAGGTATGTTTGGACAGCTTTTTTCCTTTAATAAAAGAAATCATAATTTAAAAACGGAATTTTTTTTATTTACTTGCATTATCTTTGTGTAATATTAAAATTTGTTTGATGATCTGAATCTTTTAAGTGTGACAAATATGCAAAAGATTTAAAAAACAGGAAGGGGGCAAAAACGTTTTCACAGCACTGTATGTGTATGTGTATGATGTGTGTGAAGTGTCTGCACAGGGGAGAGGAAGGTTGGGGGAGGGCAGGGCTACGTTTTTTTTAAAGAGGGTATTTCCTTCCACAAGTTTGTGTTGATGTGTGTGCACACTGTTATTAGACACGGTCTCGCAGCTGCTGCATGCTTGTAAGATATCTGAACAGCTGCTTGTCTTGTCATATGTCACATAGCATGAGTAGCACACAGACTGTAGTTTCTGCATTTGAAATGTTGTCTTAGAAACAGTCACATTCACCTCAAAAGCATAGGCGGAAATAAGTGTGGAGCCACAAAACTTTGAATTGTTTGCCATCAGCCAATCAGTCTTCATGGACATAGCTGTCATATTTCATTTGATTAATTAGTCAAATGACATTTACAACCCTGGTGATCTGTTAAAATAATGCACTTTTAATTTAACTTGAACCACACAATGCAGACTAGTTTTCTGTGAGGTACAATGGGACAGCATGGCTACTGACTGGATAGTGCAGTGTGGGCTCTCGTCTGTTAACTGTTCAACTGTACTCTGTCTTAATATGTCATATTAATAAGATATCCCATATGGCGACCATGACAATAGCATAACTCCTTTGCAAATGTAATGGGTTAGTTCACCAGGAAGTAAGTAATTCCTACAAAACCTCTTTTGCAGAATGTTAATGTAGATATAGCTGTGCATTTTTGTTGGTTACTGTGCCAATTCCACAATGAGGACGTTCTATGGAAAAACAAATGCAGCCCTGATTATTAAGTATCAGCAGTGGGATGCACTAGCATGTAAAATTAGATGTATTTATTTAAGTTTCAAATTTCTTGTTTTCAGAAAAGTAGAAACGAACCATAAATCCTTTAGTTGTTGATCAAAGCCCAGGTTCAGATGTCACCACTGGCTGCAAATTTGCCATGATGTTTATTCTTGAAAGTTTCAAACAGATTCTTTGAGACCTTGTGGGAACTTTTATAATCTCATTAGTGGATGTGGCACTCTGGTGGCTAGCCATCTCCATGTGGTTTTGTGGGAAACAGGAAGTAAAACAAGAAGTGTCCACCACAATGGTGACTCCTTCCTCTCTGAAAGAATTATGAGACCAAAAGATGGGGGTAGGATTGCAATATCAAATTGGCTTTTCCTATGCCAGGGCTTGTGCAAGTTATGTGCATCTGATGATGTATTAAGTTTCCTTTCAAATATACAGTACATGAGTAAGTAAACTGAAGTAAATTACACAAGGAAATTGACTGCCCAAAGTGAAATTGTTGTCCAACCCAGTGGACATTAAATTAGAAATGTAATTTGGAATGACAGGAAGATGATTTTACTTCAACAAATATTGTTGGCTGAACAAAATAAGTATACAGATAACAAATTTGAGCATTGCGAGAAATACAGTGTTCACAATGATCTATAAATAGAAGTCGATTTATTAAATATAATGTAGTATTTACCTTTATTCTGACCAATACCAAAACTTTATAATACAGCTAAAGTATCTTGAAATAGCCCATATGCTGTGTGTTTGATAGCATGTTATTTATTGATAATTCAAACTGAAAAATATGTATTATTAAAATCTTTATGATATAGGATATATAATACAAAAATATATGTATAATATATACATGTAATATTTATATCATATATAAAGCAAAATTTACAATTCTGTAATGCAGTAATGCAAAGTCACAAGCACTGAAGAAAGTTCAACATATCCTTAAGGGCATAGTTCACCCAAAAATGTACAGTACATTTTGTTATAATTTACTTACCCCATGTTGTTCCAAAACTCGTATGATTTTCTTTCCGCTACAGACCACAACATTTATTTTTATTTTATTTTTCTCCTTTTCATACTTTCTGCTAAAATCTCCTTTTGAGATCCACATAACAAAATAAGAATAATATTAGGGTGAATAAATAATTACATATATATTTGTTCCATTTTTAACCCATATTCTCCATATTGGTCAGTCTTTCAATGCTGTGATTATTCGTGCTGCACCTACAGTATTAGAGTGTGATACTAAAGTTTGAAGCAAGTGTTACACTGTGCAGTTTTAAATGTTATTGAATAGAGACCATTCTATTTAACACTTTACTTCATGATTTTTAATTCATCCATTTTGGGTCTGACTGCTTTGCTTTGCTGTCTTCTCTGTTTTAGTTTGCGGCCAATTGACATTGAGTTTATGAGACACCTAAGTAAAGTGGTGAACATCGTTCCTGTTATCGCCAAGGCAGACACACTCACCCTGGAGGAGAGAGACTTCTTCAAACAGAAGGTGAGCAATTCATCTCTGTGCTTGTATATAATGAATCTCTTTCAACCGTATGATGAGAGATTTTATTCGATCTTTTCAATGCCTCACCTTGTAAAATGCTGGTGGGGGTCCTTTTCATCTTGTCTGTATCCGTCACCAAGGTTATAATAGAATTACATAAATTTATTTGAGAGCATCTGGTATCTTTTCCATTAATTTGAAGACATTTTGCCTCACTCATCCAGAGGCTACACCAGTTGAACAATGATTTTTCAAGCATTTAACCTCAATACAAACTACCATCACACAATTTCTGTGTAAATCTCTTTGTGTAAATATCTGTGGGAATCGCCTTCCTGATGGTGTGAATTGGTGCAAAACACTTCCCTTCTGGGCATTTCTCATGACATTTCTTAAACTTCTGTAACAGTAGCAGACTAAACCGTAGGCATGTGTATATATTTGATACAATACTGTTCCAGTCCTAGCTGCTGAGAGGTTGCTGGTTTTCTAGCGTTTTGAAATACATGATGGTTCAGTCACATTTACCATTGTTCAGCAAATTTTTGGGTGAATTTATTTAAATAGAAATCTATGTGACTGGGAATTTTGCATGAAGCCGAAAGATTTTCCTACACAGATGTTGCAACAGGTTGTAACCAGATTTTGTAAAAGGCTGGTAATGCGGATTCATTGCATTGACTAACAGAAACTGCTTGGTTTGAAAGTGATTCGTGTGAGCGTGCAGCCTTACTTGATAAAGTATATATTTTTAAATAAATTCTGTGGCACATGCTTAACAACACCCTTTAACATTTCACTATATCATTATGCTATTAGTCTATACTTTTTAAATTATTCTATAAAGGAAATAATATTAGATAGTTTTTTTTCTCCTCTTGAAAGGAATCGTATAACCACACCTAAATTTGTAGAACGATGTGGGAGAATTCTTCAGATCCTGCTCGGACTCTTACAAGTAGGAAAAAAAGCCCTGGATCTGGTTGAGTAATTTTGTGTTGAATCGTTTTTGGGTTCAGGGGCCGGTGAAGCACTTTGTGTTTTATTTGACCTCAACTTAAGTTGTAACTTGGCAGAACTTCACAGGCTGATATCTTTTTAAAACTGCTAGAGGCGGTTTACAGGATAGAACCGCAGGTGGGCAGCGGGAATGGTACAGTAATTGAGGTTGACAAAAGCAGCCAAACACAGACCTGCAAACCTGATGTTGAGTAGGGGCAAGCTTTGACCTCAAAGTACGCTGGTACGATTTGTCACTGTAAACTATGCAAAAACCTGGTTGCGCCATGTGCTGTACTTAAATCAAGCAACAGCAAAAGAAGGAGAGTTTGGCCAATCAGAGTGCTGGCTTCATTCCCCAAATAATAATAATTTCCTTACATTTATATAGCGCTTTACATAGAAAGGGGGAATCTCCTCAACCGCCACCAGTGTGCAGCATTCACCTGGATGATGCGACGGCAGCCATAGTGCGCCAGAACGCCCAACACACACCAGCTTATTGGTGGAGAGGAGACAGAGTGATGAAGCAAATCAGTAGATATGGGGATTGTTAAGAGGCCATGATGATCAGAGGCCAATGCGCAAATTTGGCCAGGACACCCCTACTCCTTTTCGAAGGACATCCTGGGATTTTTAATGACCACAGAGAGTTAGGACCTCTGTTTAACGTCTCATCCGAAGTACGGTGCTTTTTGTCAGTATAGTGTCCCCATCACTACACTGGGGCGTTAGGACCCACACAGACCACAGGGTGAGCACCCCGTGCTGGCCTCACTAACACCTCTTCAATCAGTAACCTAGTTCCAGGCTCCATCAGGTACTGACTCAGGCTCACCAGCTTAGCTCTGGCAACCAGCCGACTTGGGCTGCAGGGTGAAGGCTGCTAAGTAGCAAGTGAGACGATGGACAAAGGGAAGGCCTATCAATAAAAAGAACAGCAAATCGGCGCCAACACAAAAAACCAACCGATCGCCATTGGACGATTTCTCAGAGAGAGCACAGAAAAGTAGTCGCTACTATTTCATTTTCTTGGATTAACATTAAAGGGGTCATGTGATGGGATTTCAAGTTTTCCTTTCTCTTTGGAGTGTTACAGCTGTATGATAGAAGAAGATCCATGAAGTTGCAATGCTTAACGTCTCAAACCCAAAGAGATAGTTTTATAAAAGTTCAGACCGTCCACGCCCTCCTTAAAATGCCTGTGTAAATCGCCCCCACATGTCTACGGTCTACTTGGGGAGGAGAATTGAATAACACGCCCAAATGTTCACCAGAGAAAGGAAGGCGTAAGTTAGATGGTAATGTAAGTTTCTAATGTTCTTTGCGTGTTGTTTGTAGCTGATTTGAAACACTGAGGAAACGTAAGCCTATAATTAGTAATTATGAGTTTCTATAATTTGTTATGTTAAATACAAATTCAGTCATTAGGCTGCTTTTAGCCTTACTCTGGAGTTGGTTCACTTTCTCGCAATGAAACTAACTTAAGTAAATAATTACATAAATTAGCATATAATATCGGCGATCTCACAGGCTGACGATAGGACGATATGAAAATGGAGCATATCGCCCAACACTACCACTGATTGATTCAAACGCGAGTTTTGAGCGGTGTAGAGTAGTGCTTGTTGTTTGTCCTTTCTCCGATCACAAATGCAGACATGGTTTATGTGGCGCGATGCAACGCAACGAGTAAAAAGACAATATAAGTCATAATCAGTAATTATGTCCCCATTGGATGCAGCAAATGCCTCGTTTGTAATGGTTTTATTGGTTTTGTCTCTCACACAGCTACAGAAGGTATGGTACACGTAAAACATCTTCGTGCACACGTGGAGGAATCGCCCAATCACAAGCATGAGGCTGACCAATCCGGCAAACCTCACTTTCGAACGAGAGCTTTAAAATCCAACAATTTCAGAAAGGCAGGCATCGAGGAGAAACACAATAAGTACAGTAATGAGGAAAACAGTGTTAGATTTGTATATGTAGATTGCCTCATTAGCGACGTAAATGGGCGCCATACGTAAGCCTGTCGCGATATTCGAAGGGGACGTCTTACCTTACAGTAACATAAGTACCAAGGTTACCAATAAACTTTAATTTTGAGGTAAAGGCGTAGAGTGCTATTTTAAAGGATCTTCTTTTGTGATTGGTATAACAGAATATGTTGTACAGCTTAAGTCAAAAAACACATTCTTTGTCAAATAGTCATGATGTAGGTCCTCTATGCCCCGCCTCTCTAAAACACGTCGTTTTCAACAAAGCCCTCTCATTTGACAAGCACAGTCTGCTCTGATTGGCCAGCTGACACAGTGCATTGTGATTGGCCGAACACAACAAGCACTCGTCGGAAATGTAACACCACTTACCATAATCGCGAGCGTCAGCTTCAAAGTAAATATCAAGACAGTTAATAATGTCGTTGGTTTTACCATCAGTTCAAGCCTGAAAAGGCAACAGAGTCGCGTGACAGACACATTGATGAGCGTACCAAGCCGAGGTTAAGACAGAGGACGTGGAGATTCTGACAGAGTTCACTCTCGTGATGGACCCTGTTCCCCTCACACACAAACGACGGGTACTCTGCGCTGCGCAAAACTGCATTGACAGTCAATAGCAATACTAAACTCATAACAAAACATAATTACAGCCGGATTCAGAAGCGCCCAGAGTCATAGCAAAGTCAGAATGACCCTTTTTCTTTTTAGAAATCGCTTTGCCAGTCTGTACTATTTAGGTTCAAAACTGCGTCATAAATGCGTTGAACAAATCGAAATCGGGGGTGTGCGGTGGTGGAAATAAATCTTACAAATGATTCCTAATGCATCTCTCCGGAAGGGCCAAAACAAAGGGCTGTTTTGCACTGAAACACAGTGTCTCTGACATGGCTGCATCAACCGAAGCGGTTCTGAAACCACGCTTTCTTTCTTGCGGCCAGTTGGGCGCATTATGCTAATAGTTCCATAGTGACGTAGATTGGGGGGGTGTGAGAACTAGCCGTTTTAGTGTAGCGTGCGCGTGCATTAACTTTGATGAAAGAATATCTCTTTGGATTTGAGACTTTAGGCTTTTGCAACTTTACAGATCTTCTTTATGCCCCAACAGCCTGTAACACTCCAAAGAGAAATGAAAAAAATGAAATCGCATCATATGACACCTTTAAAATATAAAAGACAAACCCACACCATTATCACCGGCAAAGGTTATCCCATTTCTCGGGAAATTAAATCCCGGACGTTTTACCACCATCGGCTGGGAGGGTTGTGGCATCTTAAAAATATTCAAACTTGATTCATATGGAAGGACGTCAAGTTGACCGTTGCAAGATGGCGGATGCATCTATGTGCTTGACGCGGTTGAATGGGGAATCTACCTATACATATCTATGTGGCGGATGGCTTATGTATAGCGGCCCATAGTAACAGTCGCTAATAAGGCATCTACAATAATTTATATGGCATGAGTCCTTTTACTCTGTGATAGCATGTGGATTCTGCACAAGGGCGCCTGGCAGTCCAGTCATCGAATGACAAAAGACATACTTACATGTTTTCTAGTGATAATATGGCCAATCCCTAAAAATAATACTTCTCTCAAAACAAATTTGTAGACATATGATAATCCAATTTTTTTCTACAGTGTACAGAAGTGTACTAGAGTTTTTTTCTAAATAGCATTTTAAATTGTAAATTGCAAAAAAATACTGTGCCAAGCCAACAGAACTGAACTGAACTGAAACCAGTAGTTAACAACCGAGGTATGTATTGATCTGCTGGCTAACTGTATTGCTGCACTGTGCAGACCTGCTAACCTTTGGAAAATATTTAACATTAAATCTTGCATTTTGCACTATTTTGACATTAGCAATCAAGGAGCTTCAGGTAGTAATGTCGATATCTAGGACTATAGGTACTCATAAAATTATTCCAAGGTTGGCAGGACTGCAAACATGTGAACCGATAACTTACATTTTAATATAAAGCAATAACAGGCTCTTCAGCGGTAAGAGATCATAAGGACTGCACGCATCATGCTTTTTGTATGTTCATTTTCATAGAAGTAATTAGCTACTGATCAATGAACATGTTTGCGTTGTGCTCTTGTAGTGAGTGAAGGCAACTTTATCCTTCTCATACTTCACCTCGTATAATGTCTATTGATTTTGCCTGTCTAAAAGCTGCCAGAGGAAACTCAGTGGGTGTCCAAGCTACCGTTTCCTTCTAACATTTGCTTCACCTGCCAAACAGAACAAACCCCAGGCTCTAGAAGCTCTTTAGGCTCGTACACAACTGTTTTGTTTGGCTGTGTGGTCAGCGCACAATCCTTAGATCCTTTTCCTCCACCCCACGCGGTCTCTGACCTGACGAGAGTAGGGTGACACTATTTTCAACCTTGAGAACATTGATGCGGACTTGCTGAATTTGTCTGGTTTATTTGCTTTAATGTCCACCTCAGGACATCAAGCACATGGAAGCAGAGAATCAAAACAAACACCGGCTCAGAGTGGATTTTGTGAAGTGTGTAGTTTTGATTCATCGTCCTTCATTAAATCCTCCCGCTGGCTAAAAGCTCTCTCACTGTATTCTTTTTATTATGCTCCCAGTGGTCAGTTTAAATCTTCACTGCCAGAAGTCTGAAGTCCTGTGGGTTACGATTATTCAATCTGACATCTGAAAAGCATGGTGACCCTTAATATAGAGTACAGAATGTGCCATTAAAAATGGAAAAGTTCACCCAAAAATGAAAATAATTAATAATCCTTCAAGCCGCCTCATTGAGTTCCAAACATGACTTACTTTCTTCCATGGAACAGAAAAGGACAAATTATGAAGAAAGTAATGAGTTAGTACTCATTTGCATATAATAAAATTGACAGTCAAATGAATATGGAACGGTTCTAAAGGAATCTACACAAATCGAATTATTCAGTTATCAAACTCAATGTGTGAAAAAAACTTGGCAATTCCACCTGTGCGTAAACAAAGCTATGATAGCTTCTGATGGACTGGAGTTAGCGTGAAGGGACCATTCTTATGATGGATTACACGTTTTAAGTTGAAAGCTCCCCGTCCCAGTAATGCATGTGAAGAGCAACAGTACCTTATTACATTTATCGTCAATAGAAAAAGTCAGTCATGCAGGTTAGAACAAATTTATTATTATTATTTTTTTTTGGTAAAGGACCTAATGTCTTCGCACATCAGAATGTCTCCAAAGCTGAATGAGGAAATCTAAACATGTTTCCATGGATTCTTTTGGGGGTGTTGTGCAGAAAAGAGAGGATTGCGAGCCAATGAAACGAAATCTATCCTCAAAGGAGTTTGATGAGGAGCAGAGGACAGACGATTAATGAGAAGATAGGGTATGTCCCCATGTCCACTTTTATCTGTTATCACTCAAATCCTCCTACTGTGGTATGCCGTTATAAAATGCGCTCTGTTTAGGCCTTACGTTAATGAAAGGTGAGCTTGTGCCTTTCTGTTTGGCCTGACGATATTGTGATTACAAGTGTGGCTTTTGATATTGAAGGTTCATATGATCTGTTTTTAGGCGATGACCCATTTGCTGTGGTGGGAAGTGATGCAAGAATATCAGTAACGAAAAAGACTTCGGGCAGGAAAACAAGGATGGGGGCAGTAGAAGGCGAGCTGCACACCACAAAAAATTCAGCCTCGCGCACCACTTTTCTCAAGTTACTTTTTCTTACCCAAAATCACATAGGCACATCCCTTGCCATTGAGCTGCGTGTGGATTGGAGTCCTTTTGTGGGTTGTTTCTTTTATGACTTTTAAAACCATTGTGAAAGAATTTATGTACTGTGTGCAACAGCCATCCTACAGCTTTGCTTGTTTTAATGTATTAAACAGAGTTTGAAGATTTTGAAACAGCTAGCTACACTTTTAAAGAGCCAAATCACAAAGTGCGGACTCCTACCGGACAATCACTGGGTTTACTACAGGCTAATGAATGTGAATGCGAGTTCTTTTTTAAGTTATCAAGACATGTTCAAATTTTCAACTTAAATGTAGTTTTTAATGACACTAATCCAACAAAATACATATAAAAAAATGGTGGCTGTTATTATTTACACCTCACATGGAAGAAGTTCAAATTAGATTTATTTATTTTTTATAATTGGGCTTTGGCACATTCAGCACATGCTCAATCTCCTAGGTTGCCTATTTTAAATGTGATGTAAGCATTTGGTGTCAAAATGCTTGGTATGGTTACTGTAAGCATGCTTCTAGTTGGCAATTAAAAATGTCCCACAGCTCCAAACACAATAGCAAAATGAAACAACAGTGACAAAGCGCGATACAAAATATGTTATATAATTTGTAGTGTTTAATGACAGAACTACTCTCTAAAAATACATCATAATTCTGTTTTTAATTATTATTTTTGCAGTTGAGAACACCGCACACTGTGAGTTTGCCTACTTGCGGGATTTGCTCATCAGGTATTCAACAATTAAAAAAAAATTTTTTAGAGTATTTGTGTAACTACAGTTAATAAATACATTCTAATATAAGTGTTCTCTCTCGCTGTTTTCTAGAACTCATATGCAGAACATGCAAAAGATACACATAGCAGGCAATCATATGAGATGTACCGCGTGCGCAGACTCAATGAGAATAACACAAAACCAAACGGGCAGCCAGCAATCCACGCCAATGGCGTACCTGAGCATAAGTTACTCTCCAGAGATGTAGATGTCTGTCTGACCATCCATGTATCCACCCATCCATCCATCCATCAGTCCGTCCATCTAGCTTTCTTTCCTTCAATATCTTAATTTTCAACAGTCACTTCCTCAGTTCATTCTGCCTTCATCATTTTGCCTGGCTCTGTCTGTTGACTATTGTTTTATAACACCAAAACTATTTCCGATCTGTGGAATATGAATCTTTAAATGTGTAGCAAAATGTGATGTTTTGTAATGAGATTTGTATTAAATATGTGTTATAATGTTTTTTCAATGTTCTCATTTATGTTAACATCTTAGAGCTCAGAAAAAAATTGCATCTGTCAGAAGTTCAACATACAGTACCATAAAGCTCTCACTTAATCATTACAAATAACACAAGTGGTTAAGTTGCAATTTGAACAAAATCATACTTTGACTATTTGGCTATAAAAATGATGGGCTCTAGAGCATAAAAATCCAAATAAATAATATTTTTCACTTTTTAAAAATATAATGGAACAAAGACAAGTGGAAAATGATTTAGGTCTTCTGACTGTGTAGTCACACACTTTTAGGCAAGAGTTTTTTGATCTTGATTAAAACGTATGAATATAATTTTAGTTGAGTATAAACATAATGCAGTTTCAGTATCCCCCTTTTTTTAGTGACTATGCCCTGTGTGGTATCTTTACCTATCTATGAAATTCTCGTGTGCTTTGTGCCATGTTCACATTTGTTTTTTTCAAGCATCGTTCATTTATTTTGTCATTGTAATTATTGTTGTGCTTTTTAATTGTAAAGGCCTTGACATACTTATGTGAAATTAAATGTTATTTTTGTTTTAAAGAGAGCCAGACATCTTTTAGTATGTAAAGAGTTATGTATTTATATACAGAATCATGTTACCTGAATGTTATAGTGTAGCTTTTGTCAACTGTTTAGATTTCCAGAAAGCCACCATTGACCCAAAGCACCTGTACTTACGGTTCTTTCTTTCGTGACTCTCAGTATTCAGTAAAGCAAATCCTGAGCCATTTTGTTCTCTATCTATATACATGTGACCATGATTTATTGATAGATGTATTTCATGTTGTCACCATGCAGTGAACCCCAAACCCCAAAAAATTTCTTACCATGTGGACACAATTAATATCTTAGCCTAGGGGTGTCAAACTCAATTCCTGGAGAGCCCGGAGCCCTGCAGAGTTTTGTTCCAACCCTGCTCTGACGTACATACCATCCGTGTTCCATTCGGAAGGGATCATCCCTATGCCCTAATCCCTTCAAAGGGTTTACTCTCCGGAGTGAGAGCTTCAAAGGGTTGAAGGGTGTAGGGGACCAAACAACTGTTTCTTGAAGTGCCCTTCTGCATCATCATCCCGTGCCCAGACTGAGGCGCCGTCATCATGGAAAGAATCTGCGCAAACGATCATGGGAGACCAAAGTGTCCATCAGTTGTACTCTTCGAAATCCTTCATTCCGAAGGGCCCTTTGAAGTGGCCAGTTTTGAGCAGGTTGGTTTGGAAAGACCCTTCAATATGGTGGCCATGATTGTTTTCACTCCGAAGTGCCCTTCGGAAGGCGATATATCCCGTTTGGAACGCACCCCATGTAGTTTTCAAATAAGTCCGAAGGACTTGATTAGTTGGATCAGATGTGATTAATTAGGGTTGAATCTAAACTCTGCAGGGTTCTGGCCCTCTGGCCCTCCAGGAATTGAGTTTGACACCCCTGTCTTAGCCCATTCACAGATGACCTGTCACTTATTTTGCTTACGTAGTGTATACTTAAGGGGATGTAAATTTGTTACTTTTGTTGTTGTTGTTTTTTTACCAAAAGATTATGCATACTGCTTAAAAGATATGGGGACAGTTTTGATTCTAGTCTCAGGTTCCTTAGTCCAGCCCAGTGCTACCTAATGATTAGCAAAACAATTGAAAAATGACATGGTTGTCTAAATCCTGGTTGTCATAAAAGTTTTGGTGTCAATCATGTTATTTTGTAGCAATAAAGAACGGAAACCAAATATCCTAGTCTCATAGACTTATAATGTTCTGTTCAACCCATATTGTGCAATTTCATGCCCCAAATATCCAGAAATATTCTATACGTTAAAACGGATTATTTTATGATTATTGTACACTCATTTTATTTTGTTGTAGTATAAGGTAAGATTTATCTTATTATTGTAGATTTGGAAAAAATAAAGATTGCTATTTTTATTGTCATTTAATTTTGTATCTGATTATTTCTTAGTCTTAACAAAGAATTGGTTGAATTAGGAAATATATTTTCATTCACTACAGATTGTAGGAGAAAATGCATTCTATACAATAGCTAAATTAAGAGACTGCTGGGCTTGTGATTTGTTCTGCATATCATCACATATTGATGTAAGTTTATGAATCAGATGGTAATATGTTCCTTATAAGGGCTCTTGAGGTAATGATTATTAATGTCATAGTGAAAATATAATTTTTAAAACCAAGAGATGAAACCTAATGAACATGGGAACCATTTATTTATAACTATTATATGTAAATAATTTAAATGTAATTTCCCCAGGAGGAGAGGGAGAGAGAATATGATAGTAAATGAAAGTAAATTAAGTAATCTGTATCCTTGGGCATGGTGTATAGTGTAAGTACAAAAAAAAAAAGACCATGTGGGGGGGGGGGGGGGGTGGCCTATGAAGGGCCGTCAAAGCATTAAACATTATGGAGCTCTAACATTCTCTTTTACATACTGACATATGGCATATTTGCTTTTGACACAATCAGTATTGTATAAAGCTCTATACAAATAAAGGTGACTTGACTATATTTCTACTCTCACACTCTTTTCACATTCATACATTTTTGCTCTCATAGTCACATATTTATTTTAACGAACACAATCATACATTTCATCTTATCATTCATATATTTTACACACACGTTATACATTATATGGCAATAGCAACAGCACTACAGTGGATAGAGGAGACTCAGATCAAAAAGGTTATACTTTGTACAGATTCACGTGCGGCATTAAAGTCATGCAATCATTCCACATCCTAATCAGTAGGACAGGATAGTAATAGTAAGATGAGATGTATGCAAACTGTATAGATAAGAAGTTGAACATCATGAGAATATAGTGGTACCAGCTATAGGGGGATAAAGGTTAATTGAAAGGTTGTCGGGAGTTAGCAAAACCAGCTTGGAAAAACGAGGAGATCATGGTATGTCATTAGTAAATATGAAGCAAAAGCAGTAATTAAAGCATATACCACTAAGGAGTGGCAACATAAATGGGATACAGGAAATACAGGTTACCAGGTTGATTAAACCAGAAAAATGTCAAATAAATGAACAAAAACTATTTTTAAAGTTTGGGATCCTAAACGTTAGATCACTCGCACCCAAAGCAGTTACTGTAAATGAAATTATCACAGATAATAGCTTTGATGTACTCTGATTGACTGAAACCTGGCTAAAACCAAAAGATTATATTGGTCTAAGGAGGTTACATCCACAAGCTCGTTATAAGCATGAGCCCCGTCGACAGTCGTGGCGTCGGAGTTGCAACAAATATAGTGATATTCAATGTTACGCAGAAAGACAGGATACAGGTTAAACTCATCTAAATAAGTATGCTTAATGTTACCCTATAGATCGCAAAGAATAGCATGTATCCTGCTCTGGTACGTGTATAGAACCCACGGGCCGTCGTATACTAGATTCCTAAAATAATTGCGATTTCTCCGACCTATGGGACGTTGGACTTTAAAGCGCTAATTGTCTAGATTTAACATTCACGTTGATACTACAAATGATGATGGACTTGTGTTACTGACCTAATCAAACTTTGAGTCAAGCAAAAGTCACCTGCACCAATCATCGTTTTTAATCATATGCAAGATGAATATATAGCATGGGAATTGCTCGTACTGCTCTGATATGTACCTCAACGTGATGAGGTTACTGACCCTTTTCCTTGATGTGCAGCTGATATTATGTATATATATATGGCTAGGAAATACCATTCTCAAGAAAAAAAAACTCGTAGAATGAGTCAATGGAGAACCAACTAACTGGAAGTTTAGAATTGCATGTAAAAAACAGTACTATGTCCAGCATAGAAGGCCTAAAAGCTGCCAGTGGCGAGCTATCAACAAACTCATTGAGAAAATACCAACACAATATAAGGTTATACTTTAGCACAGTGGCTAGATTAACAAATCACCAGACGCCACCCGATCTAAATATTACCCTCACTGTTTGTGTTTAATAGTAATGACTTTATGAATTACTTCACTGATAAAATAGATAACATCAGAAATACAATAACACATTTAGATTCTACAGCGTATAATACTTCATCTTCATTCATCGCACCAAAATATAAACTGCAGTGCTTTATAATTAGGACAGGAAGAGCTAAATAAACTTATCACTGTATCTAAACCAACAACATGCCTGTTAGAGCCTGTACCCACTAAATTACTGAAAGAGTGGTTACCTGTAGCAGAAGAACCGCTTCAATATTATTAACTCGTCCGTTGTCTTTTGGTCACGTCCCAAAACAATTCAAGCTGGCGGTCATTAAGCCTCTCATTAAGAAACCACAACTAGATCCTAGAGAACTGGCAAATTACAGACACATTTACAATCTTCCTTTTATGTCTAAAATTTTAAAAAAAGTTGTGTCTGCTCAATTGTGCTCCTTCCTGCAAAAAAAATTATCTCTATGAAGAATTTCAGTCAGGTTTCAGGCTCCATCATAGCACAGAAACTGCTCTTGTTAAAATTACAAATGACTTGATTCTTGTGTCAGACCAAGGCTGTTTCTCATTGCTAGTTTTACTTGATCTTATTGCTGCGTTCAACATTATAGATCATGGCATATTCATAGATCGATTACAAAACTATACATTTATTCAAGGGCAGGATTTAAGATGGTTTAGATCCTACCTGTCCGATCGCTACCATTTTGTTCATTTAAATGGGGAGTCATCTCAATTATCACCAGTAAAATATGGATAATATCCTAGGTCCTCTGCTATTTTCAATATACATTTTGCCCCTTGGTAATATTATTAGAAAAAGGGATTAGTTTCCACTGTTATGCTGACGATACTCAACATATATCTCAACAAGACCAGATGAACTTCTAAATTATCTAAGCTAACAGAGTGTGTTAAAAATGTAAAAGATTTGATGACCAATAATTTTCCTATAAATTTGGATAAGACAGAGATATTATTATTGGACCAAAAGACAGTACACATAATCTCTTGTATTACAATTTGCAACTAGACAGATGTACAGTTACTTCCTCTACAGTCAAAAATCTGGGTGTTATATAGATAGCAACTTGTCTTTTGAAAATCATATCTCCCATGTTACAAAAACAGCATTCTTCATCTTAGAAACACTGCCAAGTATGAAACATGTTACCTGTGTTGAGCAGAAGAGCTAGTTCGCATTGCCTCAGGACTGGACTATGTAAGCATGCTAGGTGGTTGTCCTGCTTCTTCAATAAACAAGTTACAGGTAGTTCAAAATGCAGCGGTTAGAGTCCTTGCCAGGGCAAGAAAATATGATCATATTACGCCAATTTTACAGTCTCTGCACTGGTTACCTATTAAGTTCTGTATCAGTTACTAAATATTATTACTTGCCTATAAGGCCTTTAATGGTTTAGCTCCTGCGTACCTAACTTGTCTTTTACCACGCTACAATCCATCATGCTCCCAAAGGTCGCAAAACTCTGGACTTTTTGTAGTACCTAGGATATCAAAGTCCACAAAAGGAGGTAAAGCTTTGCATGTGGTCAAAACTCCGGGCAATAGCATTCGGAAACTTCGGGTCAGACACCTCTCTCGTTTAATCTAGATTAACAGAATCTCTTTGGCCAACATAAACGTAAAGCATCTCAACCCTGTAAGCTTTATATTTGATCAACATGCACCTATTTCCTTTTCAATTGGGTTCAACAACTCAAGTTTGCATGTGGAACAGCCGCTATCGCTAATTATGTCTCTATTGTTCGATGTTGTTGCCAGGGATTGAAATCCGGTTGTACTAGGATTGAAACAAGCTTCAAGTCGGGACCAGAACCACCTGAAAAGACGATTGATGCCCACCCTCAGCCGACTCAGATTGATGCCAACCCTGAAAACAAACTACAGATACTACTAATGCTATAAGTGTGATTGCATTAAGATATACTTGCTGTAATAGATTCATCGCTGCTTGAGTCCGTCTGTGAATTGATTTTCCATACATTCTGCCATTATGTACATTAACGACAGTCACATGTAAGCTACCACTAAATCTGTAGAAACTTAATTGTGTTAAGTGCTTTGCACGATTTGTATCCGTGTGAAAGCACTCTCCAAATAACTTGAATTTCATTTAATTGAAAAAACACATGAAAATCAGCATGCAGGTGTAATCCCGCTGCCGACAGTATTTTTTAATGTTATTAATTAATTCTTGGAGTCTCTTTTTATAGTTTTGTCAACATAACAATGTAGGCTATCTGGATTCGCTATTCTTTCTTACTGACTTGTGCTGGCTACTTGACAATTCATAATAATTCATGGGGGAAGCCCTCAGGAAATTGATGTTTGTATCCCACCATCCAGTATGCTTTGGGACACATCGGTTTCCAGTGAATGCACGCTGCAGTGTCTGCCTGAAATGTTTGTGCTCATGCAGTGTTTGCATCCGCAAACTGAAAATCTAATTAAATTATTCCCTGCCGGTCCTCCGCCAGTTTATCGTGAAGTCACAATGAACAAGCACCGAGGTGCCTGGAAGGCAATTCCCTAGTAGATCATTAGAAGCATGGAAGAGCTTCCAAGTGTCTCAAGTGGTTCCTGGTTAAGGTTACAGACTTCAGGTTTGGGTCTCGCCCCCGGTTGGGACCTTCGAGCTTGTTGTCGCTCAGTCCGCTTACAAGTTAGCTCTGACTCCATCTCCCAGCAGGCATTGCAGGACCAAGAGAGTTAATTTGCTTTGCCCTGTTACAGGCCTGGGCGATTTCGGACGGCAGTCCTCTCAATGAGGAGGTAAAACGTTATGGTGTGTTTCGGGCTGCCCAGGAAGGGATCCCCCAGCCTCTAAGAAAACAATTAGTAATTGGATCGTTGAAGCAATTTCTTTGGCCTACAGGTGCAAGGCATGAATTCCCTTTGCATTCCACTAGAAGTATGGATTCTCTAAAGCTCTTTGGAGGTCTCCTGCAGGAAATATGGGGGATGTTGGCTTGGCACCCACATACTTTAAGGAGATTTAAAGGTCCTAATTGCCACCTTTCTGGGAATTTTATTGAGGTTTTGATTCCCTTAAGAATATATATTGGCGGTATAAGTACCAAAAACCATCTCAAAATATTTTTACAGCTCCTCTCTCAGGAACTCTACTGAGAACAGGTCGATTTTGTTCTAATTAATATTCATGAGCCTCTCTTCTGATTGGTCTGTTGTTTTCTGAGTGACGCACGGCCAGGCCAACCACAGGTAACTAGGGTCAGAGACGTCACAGCGCTAGCTGGAGGCAAAACAAAAGGAAAACTGGAGGCGGGCAATTCAAACCAACACAGATTCAGCTACACAAGGAGCTTAAAATATAATCTTGTTGTGATGTTGGCTGCCAGAAGCGACGTAATACAGCCTCAAATTAGAAATATGATCGCATATCTGCTGCCACTGCCAGACAACAAAAACCGACGACGCATAGTTAAACGCAATTAACACGAGCAGATGGCAGTGAAAGGCATCGGCAAAAATGCTCACGTTTGCAGCGCACATTTCTTATCAGAAAAGGTTCAAGAAAGTATTGTTTTTTGTTATGGGCGCGTCTACAGATTTCTTGCATTATGTCTATGTTTCTTGCATCTCACGCCTATGTCGTGTATGAACTAATGTCTGTGTGCATGTGTGTAAAAAAAACAAACTGACAATTTATATATAATCACTTGTAATTGTATATACATTGTTGTGAATAATTGTGGCTGGAACAATAATGTAGACTAAAAATAGTTGCCTGCTGAAATTGAAAAATATATACATCAGCAGGCTACAGGTGAATCTCAATAAATTAGATAGTGTGGAAATTCTTCTATTGCAGTAATCACTCAAATGTGAAAACCGTTGTATTAAATAAATTCCAATGCCCAGACTGAAGTAGTTAAGATGGTCAATTGTGATGATTTTGGCTCCCATTTAACAAAATCCCACCATTTCACTATCTCAACAAATTGTAATACTTCATAAGACCAATAAAAAAACATTTTTACTGAATTGTTGGCCTTCTGGAAAGTAAAATACTGTACATGTACTCAATACTTGGTAGGAGCTCCTTTGGCTTTAATTATGCCAGATGGCGTGGCATGGAGGTGATCAGTTTGTGGCAGTGCTGAGGTGGTATGGAAGCCTAGGTTTATTTGACAGTGGCCTTCAGCTCATATGCATTTTTTGGTCTCTTGTTTCTCATTTCCTCTGACAATACCTCATAGATTCTCTAGGGGGTTCAGGTCTGGTGAGTTTGCTGGCCAGACAAGCACACCAACACCATGGTCATTTAAAAAACTTTTGGTGTTTTTGGCAGTGTGGACAGGTGCCAAATCCTTCTGGAATATGAAATCAGCATCTTCAAAAAGCTGGTCAGCAGAAGGAAGGAAGCATGAAGTGCTCTAAAATTTCCTGGTAGATGGGTGCGTTGACTGTGGACTTCAGAAAACACTGTGGACCAACACTAGCAGATGACATGGCAGCCCAAATCATTACAGACTGTGGAAACTAACACTGGACTTCAAGCAACTTGGGAAGGGCTCCACCCTTCCTCCAGACTCTAGGGACCTTGGTTTCCAAATGAAATACAAAAAAAATCTGAAAAGAGGACTTTGGACCACCATGGGCAACAGTCCGGTTCTTCTTCTCCTTAGCCCAGGCTAAGAAAACGTGGTCAGGAGTGGTTAACAGAGGACAGAGGAATACGACAAATGTAGCCAAACCTTGACCGTCTGGTGTGTGGCTCTGATGCCTGACCCAGTCCCCAGTCCATTCCTTTTTAACTGGTGAAGTTCTTCGAATCAATTTTGCTTGGACAATTCTCAATAAGGCGGCGGTTCTTCAGTTGGTTGTGCTCTTTTTCTCCACACTTTTTCCTTACGGCTTCTATTTTGTAAACATGCTTGGATCTAGCACTATGGGAAACGAGCCAGCTTGTCTGGGGCCAAGATGTTTGTGGTTACAACCTTGGGAAGGTTCAATGATTGTCGTCTGGAAAACTGTCAGATAGCAGTCTCCCCAGATGTGTAGCCTAGTGAACCAAAACGAGAGAGGCTCAGAACCCTTGCAGGTTAGGGAAGTTGATTAGTTATGGCATGCACCAATTCAATGTGAGATAGGAATGGGTGGGTTGTTAAATGTGAGCCAAAAATCATCACAATTAAAAGAACCAAAGATTAAACTACTTCAGTCTGTGTGCACTAAATTTAATTTCTGTTTACTACACGAGTCACAATTGAGTTGAATACTGCAAGAAATAACTTTCACGACATTTAATTTGAGATGCACCTGGAGATAGATCACGGGAAGTTTGTCTTCTCCTACCGTTAGATGTGACAACTATAGTAACAATCCTGTCAGAGTGTCCACCTTGAGTGAGGTGCGTAACGGTACAGGTACGCGATTGGTTTCATGGTTAAGTTACCCTTTTCGACATGTTTCGCGTGTTGTCCTTGCGTCAGCAAAAGAGGACGCGAGGGTATGGGGGTTCGGCAAACAGAAAGTGGGAGGTGGGCGGTGCGCGCGGTGTGGTGACGGAAGGCAGTGATGTGTAGGTCTGACGTCAACTTTTCGGAGAGGCACAAAGGTTCGTGAAAACAGGGAACCTTAAGAGGCTGTGTGAATTGACTGTGGAACTGAGGTTTTGAAACTATATGGTATTTAAATAGCCCTTAGACCCTCAGTAATTGTGAAAACGCAGGATTTCAGTTTGGACGATATGGGATCGTAATGTCGCACTCCCTCTAGGCGTGTGGAGGCTGCACGTGCTAAGTTGTGCCTGAACAGTCACGATCGGACAGGCATATCCAGGTGGACAGTGGGCATCGTCTCCAAATTGTCATCATATGAGCAGCGAATTCCCTTGAAGGGGAAGAGTAACCCTGTCCATGAGAAGTGAAGAGATGCTGCACCTCTATGGCAACCAGTTGGCTGAGGGAGACTGCTCCAACCTAGAAAGCATCTATATGGTACCGGCATATTTTGAAGTTTCGGTGTCTGTCGTCACATACACGTCACTCGCGAAACATGACGCAACCACAATCAGGATGGACTACTTCACACTGCTTCAGATGCTGCACACCAAAGGTGTTCCCAAAGTGTATCATAGACGCAGCATTCTCGTTCCCTTTTCGGGGTACAGTGCAAACCCGAGACATTTGGATGGTAGGGCCAGCGGTATTTTTGGCACATTGAATATCCTGAAAGCACACAGAAAAACCAGTTACCTGAAGAAGGCAAAGAGGGGTCCTATGATCCTGGTGGCAGTGCCATGGAGGAAATAACGACCACGTTAGTCGAAAGCCATGAGAGTAGGCTAAAATATTATCAGGAGCAAACTGCGTGGTGGTAGTACGCACAGGAATAGAGGGGCCCCCTAGCCATGGCACCACTCTTCAACGTGGATTAGCATAAGTCGGGTTGCAATGTCAAATTTGTCCCCAGGGAGAGTTCAGGAGAAGCACATGATGGAGTTAGGGAGGTACCATTGCTGTTGAAGAGGAAGCTATTATTGTATGGATGGAAAATAAGTTTAAAATTTAGAGTTGTGAAGGGCATGGGCGGCCCGGGGTCAGGACAGAGAATTAAAGACGACAGAGAATAAAGATAGGGACGGCGTGCACTGATAGACTATAATGGCCAAATTTAAGAATATAGAACTATAACTACAACTATCTATTGCAAAACCCTAGGAAGACACTGAACTCCACTCCGTCCCTTGGATTTTCTTCAGACGATATTCTAGCCCGGAATGATGGGGCTGAGGAAATTCACATTTTCTATGCCTGCGCGAATAGGGGGAATTTCCAGCCTTGCCAACAAAAACCCGAACATGTGATGTGCTGGGGCGTTCTGGGAGACAGGTACATAAGAACAGCTGCAGTTTTGGAGCCGCAGACACGTTTCTACTACGGCCGACAGCATGCTTTCTAGGCATCAGTGGGCAGACCTTGAAGGTGATGTCCTTACACACAGCCTCAGAAGTGAGCACTTAACCAAAACTCTACAAATAACAGTATGCCAAATGATATAAGCAGCACCTGATCACGAATAAATAGAGAAATGTAAACATTCACACAATTTGCCTTTCTGTTGGACAATCAGGAGCTGGCAACACAATCGCGTACCAATACTGACTATTAGTAGTAAATGATGCCCGTCATGTTCACCTTAAATGCCCAATACAATATAGCTCACCAGAGTTTCTTCATGTGGTGTTATGTCAGGACATAGGATCAAGTTCGATCTAAACAGATTCTTAAATTTGTAATCCAACAAGGTGGAGCTGACAGCAGAGCGCACCAGAGATGAAATTGCCAGCTAAGAGACAAGGAGGATACTGTAAGTGAGAGACCAGGAACAGTAAGATTCACACCCGTGAGAAAAGGTGAGTGGCAAAGGTTGGGAGTTGTAGCAACTCACCTCAGGTCTTGGAGGACAGATGAGACCATCACCATTGTCCATCACCTCAATACAGGCAAAGTCTCTGGGTCAGCTGCCATTAGTGCTCTGTCTGTGACAGTCAAGAAGAGTCCATTTTCATAGGTTCACAGACTGGTTTTGAAGAGTCTGTGGTGGTAGGAAGTCACGGAGCAGGCAGAGGTTGCAGAGCAGGCATTTCTATCAAGCAGGCTTTCATACAGTGAGCAACATGGGTGGAGAGTTGTATGAATTTTTCTAATCCATTTGAATCATCATAGGTGGCGAGATACAACCACAGAGTGTGGGCTACTTCTCGATAGGTGGTGAGGAGACCTGGCACATTCCAGCTACCTTGCTGCCATATGTTTTTTTTTACCTATTGTAGAGCTCTTCCTCTTAGCAGTGAAAGCACAAAAAAGATTTTCGATCAATCATTTGTAAAACGATGTGGTTGCATCTTGAGTGATAATTAACACTCTAGTAAAAAAGCCACTGCATTAATCTGGAGTGCTTTGGAGAATGGAGCTAGATTAAACACGGGACTGGAAGTCTATATTGGGTGAGTAACAGGTACCGGTGATGTGATGGTGGGGACAGGAGGTGCTGGGTTTGGTGGAGGAGTGAGAGCTCTTCGTAGAGCAACAACCATCTCTTGAAAGGAATCATCTGATCATCTGAATCATCTGTTACAAAAAATTTAAGACAAGATGGTAAATTTGTCAAGTCAAGTCACATTTAATTTATAAAGCTGTGGTGAACAACAGTCAAGATGGCATTCCAGGGATCAGTTTATGGCAGGGCCCCTCTCTAACTGCAGTGTGGAGGGAGATGTGCAACACTGTGATTGGATTTTGGTGGAGGAACATAAACAAATGTTCAGAAACATCAGATAGGATGCCAAGATAATTGCCAGACAACTCTAGCAGGAAGGGGAGAAAATAGGCCTTTTGTGTACATAGAAAAAGTCTTAGATCTTTGAGTTCAGCTCATGAAACGGGGGGAAAGAGAAACAAAGTGTGCGTTAATTTTGTCAGGTATCTATCTGAACTCCAGCTTTTGAATGGTATAGTGCTACATGCTGATCTTTCTATTCATCAAAGGATCCTAAAAATATGTACTTGACTGTTTTAAATATTGATAATAATAATAATAATAATAATATAATAATAATAATAAATGTTTCTTGAGCAGCAAATCAGCATATTAGAATGTGACACTGAAGACTGGAGTAATGATGCTGAAAATTCAGCTTTGCATCACAGAAATAAATTACATTTTAAAATATTTTCAAATAGAAAGCAGTTATTTTAAATAGTAAAAAAATTTCACAATATTACGGCTTTGGTACTTGGGATAAAAAAAATGCCGACTTGTGAGAAGAAGAGAGAATAGTACTAATCGTACTGTTCAAAAACTTTTGACTGGTAGTGTAAGTTTATAGTTTTAACAAGATGTTTTTTCACCTTATAAAAATAGTTTTGTTATTAGGATATACAAAAATATTTTATAGCAGGAAACTTTTCTATACAATTGTGTTTAACTCAAGCATGAAGTATAGAAATAATCAAATTGTGTATATCGTGTATTAAAAAATAATGTGCATTAAAAAATGTCAATGTTGCACACGAAAAAGTAAAAATAAGATAAATACATGTGGGAATGAATAAATATATATAAAAAAATGAATGAATGCATAAATAAACTTAAAAATAAATTAATTAATTAATTAAAATAAATAAATAAAGGAAATAAAAGTTAGAATAAAAATAAATGTTAAAAATAAATACAGAAAATAATCATTGAAGAAAAAATGTAATAAAAATTAATTCAGGATACAATTTTATTACAAGTGAATTATATTTGTTTAATCAAATCATTTATTCCTTTATTTATTTTTCTATTACATGAAATATTACAAAAAAATGGTTTATTATTATTATGGTTATTCCTTTTTGCTGTAGTGTGTCAGTGGAAATATCGGTTTACATTTCCAAACATTCATTTTGCCATAAATTGTAATAATCCAGTGAGATTTTTGTTTGCAAAAGGAGTCTGACAGCAACCAGTGCTCCACACAGAGATCTGATCAGATCATCATCCAGTCTGTCTGGAATGACATGAAGAAACAGAACAAACTGAGACAGACTAAGAACTGTGTCCAGAAGAACTGTGGCAATGTTCATGCTCGAATACCCTCCAATGTGGCTGAATTAAAACAAACCTGCAAAGAAGAGTGGGCCAACATTCCTCCACAGCAATGTGAAAGACTCACTGCCAGTTATCACAAACACTTGATTGCAGATGTTGCTGCAAAGCGTGGCACAACAATTTATTAGATTTAGGGGGCAATTACTTATTCATACACAGGGGCCATGTAGTTGGGGATTAGTTTTCCCTAATTATAAAACCTTTATTTAAAAAAATGCATTTTGTGTTGACTGTGTTATTCTTCTTTGATAATATTTAAATTTGTTGGATGAGGCTGAAACATAAAGGTGACAAACATGCAAAACATAAGAAATTCCGGACGGGGCCAACACTTTTTCACCACCGGGTTGGATATATTATAAAAGATATATAATATATATATATTATATATCTATCTAACATTTATGTCCCCTCACTTCTGAATGAGGCTACGGCCCCTGAACTAAAGGACGCGTACACAATATTACAAGAGTGGCAAATATTAATGACACTCAAGAAGGAAAACAGGATGGCATTATTAGAGCCAGAGGGTGTACACTTTTGAACCGGATTATGATGTGTAAATTTTGTTTAAAGATTTTTCATTTAGTACTACACTTCAGTAGCCATAAATAATTGCATGTTTCCCAAAAGACAAAATATGTACAATTTACCCTAATCATCCATTTCAAAAAGTTTCCAACTCCTGGCTCTTAATGCTTTGTGTTTCCTTCTTAAGCATCAGAAAATGTTTTCACCTTTTTGTAATAGTTGTGTACGAGTTCCTCAATTGTCCTCCGTGTAAAAGATGGATCTCAAAATCATAAAGTCACTGTTGGAAAGAGTTCACATATGCAGAAGATGCTGGAAAACCAAAGAATTTGTGTGAGCTGAAGGGTTTTTCTGAAGAACAGCAGTGGGTTTAACTGTTCAGGACAAACAAGAGACAAGGGACTAATGAACAACTATCACAAAAGATAAAAACAGTCGTGGATCACCCAGGAAACAACAGTATTAACCTCCTGGGGTCGACGGTGGCGCCAATTGCGGATTTTAATGATAACAGCGAAAATAACTTAAAATGCTCCGTCATATTTGATCGTACATATAAGAGTAATACATCATTTAAAATCATAAGGGTCTTTTTTAAAACTTTTATTTGTTCACACTCACAATATTAACAAAACAGTGTGCTTTTGTAAAATAAAGAAATAAGGCAGGGTGTGCTGTCAGCAGGAAACAAAAACACAGTATGAGATTTCCAAATTGTGTTTTACCCCCCGAATGCGATTTTTACTGGGGGCCCCCCCCCCCCTTGAAAGCAATTGGGTTATTTTCAGGCTAGTTTTGAGTAGTAACTGGGCGGGTTTTGTAACGAAAAACCTGGCAACCCTGCACCAGACAAAGCTGTCGGCGATTCTTCCTATTGTAAAGTCATGCGGTGTGTATCTGAGTGTGAACAACAGCAACAAATGAATGCGACCCAGCTAGGGTTCGTTGAGGGGAAACCAACAGTGATGTGACGTCCTTTGAAAATCGTGCAAGTGAACTCGGATAAGGCACACCTGTGCAATAATCATGCGTCTAATCAGCATCTTGATATGCTACACCTGTGAGGCGGATGGTTTATCTCGGCAAAGGAGAAGTGCTCAATAACACAGATTTAAACAGATTTGTGAACAAATAGGGCCTTGTGGACCTGAAAACTTAGATCTTGAGTGCAGCTCATGAAAAAATGGGGGCAAAACAATATATATATATATAATTTTTTATTTTGGAAAGAAATTATAGAACATAGAGATGCCTTCAAAGTGATCAAAACTGATGATTAAAGACATTAGAATGTTACAAAAATCTGTTTTAAATAAATGCTGTTGTTTTGAACTTTATATTCATCAAAGAAACATGAAAAAAATTCTACTCAGCTGTTTTCAACATAATAATAAATGTGGTTGAGCAGCGAATCAGCATATTAATGATTTCTGAAGGATCATGTGACCTGAGTAATGATGCTTAAAATTCAGCTTTACATCACAGGAATAAAATAAATTTTAAAATAAATCAAATAGAAAACGTTATTCAATATAGGTCGACCGATGTATCAGTTTTGCCAATTAATCGGCACCGATAGTTGATTGCTGGAACTATCGGTTATCGACAAAAATCCATGCCGATAGTTTTCCGGGTTGCGTCCATTGCTGGAGCGGCTGAGAAGGGTCTGCTGTCATTACACAGTGCAAGAGCGGCCTCTAGTGATTGAAATCATTGACAGCATGTGCTATTTGTTTAGACACGTGATACTGCACTCTGAACAGAGCGGGAAACTTCAGACGCGGATTTGAATGCAGCCGACAGAAAATCCTGCCGTGGAACAGAGCGCCATTCACATAGTTTTCCTTTAAATTACATTATATTGGTCCCGAATCGTTGTTGATGTACATAATGAATTGTGTATCGTGCATTTTCAGCAAAACGTTTGTCTTTCTGGGGATTGAATAAAGTCTGTGTGCTTCATTTATAGAGCTATAGAGAATACGAAACGATGTCACGCTGCGTTGCATGCTGGGGCGGCGCCGCCATTATAGCAGGATCGCCCTCCTCTAGTGTTAACACTGATACTTTGTTTTGATTGTGTAAAGCGTTGAAATCTTGATGGAGAAGGAAGTATATGGAGAAGCGAAAAGAAAAGGAAAGTGGGCCCTACCGGGACAAACTAAATGCCAACGCCAAGCAACGGTATTTCGAAAAATTTAAGACAATTTACGACGTAGATCCATACGAGTTGCCAGCCCCAGAATGGATTTCAGATCCCGAAGCACTACCTCCACTGACATATCCGGACATCGTGAACTACCTCGTATTTGGTCTGAGTGCCTACACCATTACTCAGTTCAAATGCTACAAATCCCTAGATGCTTACGAACAATTCTGCAGTGGCTGGGTGCAAGATCTGCTAAGCCACAGGCCTGCAAACTGTGATTTCACAGTTGTACTTGCAAAAGTAAGGTGTCACTCTTATTTTTGTTAATTATTCAATTAAACCAATCAAAATTAAAATACTCAGCTATTTGAATGTTTGTGTCATGGGCAATTGGTTTACTTAGCTAATTTATTTTTATTAATAATCCAATTATGATCTTTCAGCCTCGTTTGAAAACCATAGGTTTTACAACTTTCAGTGGGAAGATGATTAGTATTTTGTGATGAGTAAACATTGATGTGCCCCTGCAGTTACTCATCTATTGTTCACTTATTTATTACACAACACCCTTAATTACATTTCTTTTGTAAAACAGGTAATGCACTCACAGCGCCTAAGTGAAGCACCTCTGAAGGCTTGGGTTATCATCAGCTCCACTGGTGAAGTTTCCTCAGCCCATTGTACATGCATGGCGGGTGTTACAGAGACATGCACTCACGTTGGGGCCTTGCTTTTCAAAGTGGAAGCAACTGTTAGGTGCAGGGAAATGAGAACCATCACTGACAAACCTGCATATTGGATCTTACCAAGTAATGTAAACAAAGTACATTCTGAGGTAGGCCACCAGATTGACTATACTTCTGCCACACGAAAATCACTAAACTGTCTTCTTAATGCTGAGACTGTTAGGAGGCCTGGTTTGAGGACTTGTGCCAGGAAGCTCACTACACCACCACCAACACACTCAGAGTTAACACAATTCTATGCAGATCTTCATAAAGCTGATGGCAAATCTGCTATACTGAGTGTGCTGCCAAAATATTGCGAAGAGTTCAAGGATCCTGTGCAGCCTGTCACAAATGTTCAATCCCTTCTCTGTCTACGTGACACTAGTCTTGACGAATGTGATTTCACAATTGTGGCACAGCACTGTCAGGCGAAAAAAAAAAAAAAGCTTATGTTTCAGAACAACAGGCTGAACAAATCGAAAAGACTACACGCACACAGCATAAATCTTCTTTTTGGTTTGCTGCTCAAGCAGGCAGAATCACTGCCTCTAATATGCATGCTATTTATGCTACTGATGTCAGGTCACCAGCTCTGTCAGCTATAAAAATTATTTGCTATCCACAGGACAGCAAATGTATGACAGCCGATCTTACCTGGGGTACAACACATGAAGAGGATGCAAGGAAGGCCTACATTAAAAAAAAACAAAGGACAACATAATAACCATCACGTGTCAGCATGTGGGTTTTTCATAAACCCCACTTTCCCTGAAATTGGAGCATCACCTGATGGCATAGTGACATGCACTTGCTGTGGTAAAGGCTGCGTTGAGATCAAGTGTCCATCAAAGCACAAAACTAACACCATCCCAGAGGCATGTTTGGTCAAAGACTTCTACCTCGAACTTGTAGATGGAAAAGTACAATTAAAACAAAGCCACCAATATTACACACAAGTTCAAACACAAATATTTGTGACAAATAGTAACTACTGTGATTTTGAGGTTTGGACACTCAAAGACTGTGTCATTCTGTGAATAGATCCAAACCCAGAGTTTTGGAGGGCACGCCTACAGAAGGCACAACAATTTTTCATTGCAGTTTCCTCCCTGTGATAATTGCACAACACTTCACCAAAAAAGTCTCTAGAACATCTTTGCCTCTAGGAGAAATCCAACAGAATAATGTGAGAAAGACCAGTAACAGAGGTAAAAAAAACTGAATGCAAAGAAACAAAAACAGCTCTGGTGTCTCTGTAATGGACCTGAAGAGAAAGGAGACATGGTGGCATGTGATAATGAGAACTGTAGGGTCCAGTGGTTTCATCTGAGCTGTGTTGGACTTGAGGAGGCCCCTGCAGCAGATGATGTCTGGTTTTGTCTGGCTTGCATCACAAGTAAATGTGGTTTGTAGTTCATTCAAAAAATACATTTCTCTCATCATTTACGCCACCCTCATTCCATCCCCTATGCACATGACTTTCTTTTTGCAAAAAAAGTGATGGACTTTACTAAAAATATTTTTTTCTTAAAGTAAATTATGAGAGAAATTTCATTTTTAGATCAACTGTAAGTTTACTTATTTTGCACAATGTTGTGTTACAAACATTGCACCTGAGTTCAAAGTTATTACTTTGATTACAATTTATGGCTTCGGACCAAAGCTGTGATTTTTGAATTTTTTATTTATTTGCTTATTTAATTTGTACTTTGTATTTTATTATATTTTTATTTTTGATGAATAACATGTTTGTTTTGCTTATTGTAAGGTAAATCTATAACAATTATATATTTATGCAATTTTTTTGCTCACTTTACAATTTATTTTGCACATTATTACACAAGTGTTACAAACATTACATCTGAGGAGTAAGCTATGTAGTACTACTGATTATAATGCCCGGCATGTGTCCAAAAATGTCATTTGTTATTTAATTAGTATTTTATATTTGATTTCATGTATTTAAATGGTTAACAGGACTTTAAGTAATTTTTGGTTTGGTAATTATATTACAATATTTATGAATTTTTGCCCAATTCTTGTTTTTGAAGAAATACGCTTTTGCTAATGTCATTTCAAACTTTTATTATGTTTGATTCATGTATAGAAAGTTGTATAAAACGGTTTAGTCAAGCATTAAAGAATGTTTTTTCATCAAAAACATTGTACAAACTGTTCAATGTAAAGCACACAAATTCACATGGCTACAATGTTTAAAGTTTAAATGTTTAAATGTTCACCCAAAAATGAAAGTTGTCATCATTTACATACCCTTATGTTGTTCCAAACCTGTATGAGTTTCTTTCTTCAGCTGAACACAGAAGATGATATTTTGAAGAATGTTGGTAACCAAACAGTTGATAGTAGTAATCCCTGCAACACCCCCGTCCATAGTAAGGAAAAATAAAATACGCGTAAGAAGGCAATTGTACGCGGTCAACTGTTTGGTTACTGACATTCTTCAAAATATCATCTTCTGTGTTCAGCTGAAGAAAGAAACTCAAAAACAAAAGGGTGTGTAAATGAGAGAATTTTCATATTTGGGTGAACTATTCTTTAAGTAATTACTGTACAACACTTGGACACATGTTTGTTAGTGCACAGCAAACGTAACAACTTTTTCTAAAAATTTAAAATTTTCACATTCACAGGGAAGAACCATACTGATAGGAATTGTTGATGACAGGATTTTGTATTTGTTTCTTACAACACCAATGATTCTCTCCACATGTATCCTGCAGGTGAGCGTTGCGTCTTGTTTCCTCTACATTCTTCACTTCCAGCTGCTGTTGTCCCTTTGTAAATGCTGGAACTTTTACTTCAGCACACATCAATCCCACACTCTCTTTTATGTCAAACCCTCGATCCGCTAATACCAAGTCACCTGGCAGTAATCTGTCCAGAAATCCACAGTTCTCAGTAATTCGTTTGTCACTGGTACACCCACCCCATCCTTTGGAGATGAAAGAAATTACTCCTTGTGGAGTAATGCTTATTAGGTATTTCAGAGTGTGACTGTGCTTGTAACTTGAAAATGTCTGTGCCCTTGCCTGAAGATTTGAGGCTTGTTCAATAAAAACATCAAAGCAGTCCACAATGGCAGCAACGCGATTTCCAAATGCCTCCACAAACTGGTGTGGCATACTGACTCGCAAACTCTCTCTGTCTGGCCAGTGCACAAGTGGAGACAAGCGGGAATACAAAACACTCACAGTTTCCTTAAAGGCAGCACTAACAGTATCTCTGTGTACACTGAATAGATGGGCTATGTGTTGAATTGGCAGATCCAACCTGAGGATAAAGGTGAGAAGAACCATCTGAAAAGGTGTAACTTTTTTTCCTGGAGGCAGAAATGGCATGATGTGGCACAATAAAACCTGAAAGATGGCATAACTCGGAAGAGCAGTGTAATATTTTACTTTAACACCGTCATCTTTAAAAAAAATCCTCTATTATTTTGTGTTTATTAAGTTCTTGCTTCAGCTGTCTGTTTTCATTTAGTAGGCGATTTATTTCATCATGTCTAGACTGACAGAGCTCACATTCCTGTACTCCGTGGTCATGAGGATTTTGTACTGGGTCATCATCCTGTTGAGTCCGCTCCGTCTCCTCCATGTCCTGTCGTCTCACCTCCCTTTCCTCCACGACTGTCCCGTGTAAAAAAAAAAAAAAAAAAATCCCGTTTCCCTCTCCTCCATGTCCTGTCGTCTCACCTCCCTTTCCTCCACGTCCTGTCGTGTCCGCTCCCTCTCCTCCATGTCCTGTCTCACCTCCCTTTCCTCCACGTCCTGTCGTGTCCGCTCCCTCTCCTCCATGTCCTGTCTCACCTCCCTTTCCTCCACGTCCTGTCGTGTCCGCTCCCTCTCCTCCATGTCCTGTCTCCCCTCCCTCTCCTCCACGTCCTGTCTCACCTCCCTTTCCTCCACGTCCTATCGTGTCCGCTCCCTCTTCTCCATGTCCTGTCTCACCTCCCTTTCCTCCACGTCCTGTCGTGTCCGCTCCCTCTCCTCCATGTCCTGTCTCACCTCCCTCTCCTCCATGTCCTGTCTCACCTCCCTTTCCTCCACATCCTGTCGTGTCCGCTCCCTCTCCTCCATGTCCTGTCTCACCTCCCTTTCCTCCACATCCTGTCGTGTCCGCTCCCTCTCCTCCATGTCCTGTCTCACCTCCCTTTCCTCCACGTCCTGTCGTGTCCGCTCCCTCTCCTCCATGTCCTGTCTCACCTCCCTTTCCTCCACGTCCTGTCGTGTCCGCTCCCTCTTCTCCATTTCCTGTCTCACCTCTTCCATTACCTGCTGTTTCACCTCCACTTCCTCATTGAAAATCTGTTAAAGAGTGAACTTTTTTTTTTTATTGAACTTTCAAAATTAAAAATATCCAGCAAGTTCACAAGACATTTAACAATTGTAACTTTTTGAAACATTTTAACATTTTAAAACACAGCAATGACTTTCAAATTTTGAAATTAAAATGAAAGGGCATCCAAAACATTTTAAATTCATATAATAGTGGCACTGTTTTTAGGCTTTTTGATTTTTTTTTACTAAACTTTATATATTCTAAATAAACTTACAAAGATGTTTGGAATGCAGCAAAATTGGGTTTTGAGTTACAACATGTAGTCTGATGAAAATAAAAATGTCCTTAAAAAAAGGACAATATTTTTCTTTTGGAAAAAGTTGTGTTCATATACCATGTTACATCTTAAACAATAAAATGCATCTTCTCTTTCAGTTGTACCTCTTCATCTTCTTGTGCTTTCTCCACTGCTTCACTTTGCACCCTGTCATCCACTTTCTCTCCTGTTCGGACTCCAGACCTCCCATGTCTCCTTAAGTGACGTGCAAACCTGTTTTGGTCTGAAACTTTCACTTCATTGTGGCCCAAAAGCAAAGATGGTGCCCAGTCAGGATGGGTGTCAAACATTTCATACGCTGGCTATCCTATACACATAGAAATTTCATGTTATACATGCTGATGGAAACCTTTACATCATTTCAGCAGTATCTCAAGCTGACAGAAGACCCTAACAAAAATGAACCATGGTTTTACTACAATTAAAATATGTCAGCGCCATTGTTTTATCTCAAGATGCACAGCGGTTTGGTGGTTTTTTTCTATGCGTTTTTTTTTTAAATAAAAGCTGCTTACATAACCTAATTTTAACTAAGGCCTACTCCTGGCTTAAGCTAAGCCCTGTCTGTGAAACAGGGCCAAAAAGTTTGAACTTCATAGCGTCATAAGACCTGGTTTTTGAGGAAATTTCAAAACAAAAAGCAAACCATGGGACTCACCTGATTGAAAATGCAGAGAACACACTTTCATTGACTTAGAGATGTTGCTATAACTTATGTCTTTTCGTCTTGTTGCCGCAATCCACGCCATGCTATGTCTTCTCGTTACCTCCTCAACATGTTTTCCTTCATGATGTTTACAAGTTGGAAAATGGAAAAAACTTATCCGATTGTTCCGTTTTTTTTCTTGAACGACTGTGTGATTTGCTATTGCAGTTTTTAATGCAGCAGGAATTACCAACCATAACGATATTTTCCAAAATCGCAAAAGAAAGTCAAAACGCTGCATCAAACACACTAGCAGAAAATAAGCGTGATCCTTTCAATATGGCGTCTACCAACAAGGTTACCCAGAATTCAACGCGACGTGACATCACATTCATATTCTCTATAATATAGGTCGTGCTTTCTCTTTCCGTTTGCTCCATTTTTTAAACACCGAACTTCAAACTCATCCATGCCAAATTGTTCATTCTTGAAGTAAACTTGTGTCCGTTTGGTGATTAAATAAACTGTTTTAGACCGCTGCTCGAGTTGAACGTGACGCGTCTGGAGTGTGTGTGATACCGGTGAGTTCTCCTAGACTCAGCGCTGCGCTTTTATTTTGATTAGATAATCATCAAATGTTCAAGAATAGAAGCAGTTAAAGTGTGAGAGTATACATAAAATATCCATATGTATATAATTTTAATGCTATGGCCTTTGTGTATATATTTAAAAATGTGCATTTTTAAGCATGACTGTTGAAATGAAATGGTAACACTTTAAAATAAGAGTCCATTTGTAGCATTAAGATTAATGAAAGCTGTGTAAGTATTGTTCCTTGTTAGAGTGTGTTAATTTCAACATTTACTATTACTATTATTATTTTTTACTACTACTACTAGTATGGTTCAGTACTGTTTTTGTTAATAAAGCACTATTTTAGTTTTTGTTCAGTATCAATTTTAAAACTATCGGTTAATTAATCGGTATCGGCCAGTGTGGCCCAACGTAGCTATCGGTATTGGCAAAATCCACTATCGGTTGACCTCTAATTCTAAATAGTAAAAATATTTCAAAATGTTACTGTTTTTGCTGTACTTTGGATCAAATAAATGCAGTCTTGGTGAGCAGAAGAGACTTCTTTAATAATCTTTAACTTTTAACTGGTAATGTATCACATTATAACGTGACATTGATCCCCTTTTCTGGCCTGTCAGCAATATGTTGTTGCAAATTTGAAAACCCTTTAGGCAAGATGAGCCTACCTTCTGATAAGACATCATGACAGTCTGTATGAAGAGGCAGGATACAGGGCAGGGTCTGGAAAGCACAGAAAAGAGCACAGTATGAAAACATTGCATTCACTGCAGTACAGTGTTCGTTGCTAATCAAAGAAAAGACAAAACAGGCACAAAAAGAAAAGACAACTGTAAAAAGTTAGTTAATTAATAACTTACATTATTAGAAAAACAACAGGAAAGAAACAAAAATTCTGATCCACAAACCCTTGTTTAATCTTAGCCTGGTCAGTTAAAAACGTAAAATATTTAATTAATTAATTTAATTTAATTCATTAATCTTTTATATCAATTAGATATCATATAAATTAATGTTTTTAAAATATTTTATCGATAAGCAATTTAGATTTTTAGACCCCTTAACCTACCCCCAAACCCAAACATACCCATTTAATAACGAATATAAAAACATATGAAACCCCCCCCCCCCCCCCTTAAAGGACAGAAATAAGCAAGGAAATTACCATTTTAGTAACAACATAGCATTACAAAAAATATTTTGGGTCGCTAATCCCACTCCTACCTTTAAACCTAACCACAGCCATTTCCTACAGTAACGTTATGCTATAAATAAAAAAATGACGGACGGACAAGTGCAATCCTAATCATTTACGGCAAAAATGTCAAAAACATTACCAAAAGTAGTCCAAATGATGCGTTGCAGCCACAGGTGAAATACAATAGTTTTGTGTGAGGTACAGAGCAGAATTTAAATTGTTAATCGCTGAAAATATTATCCAGATTATCATCCGAACCACTCCGTTTTAAAAGCCCGCATCATTCAAACGACGCACCTCACCATAAACACGGCATGTCGCAATCTGTGACGAAGCAGGCGAGGACCAATGAGCGTTCAAGTTTACTGCCTTAGTTTTTTGAAGCGGCAAATTTTGAATTTTGAACGAGCATGTCAGCGCAGGCTGTTTATACGGTCATTGAGGATAGATGAAGATTGCTGAATAAACGGTTGAATTTGGGTTTGTGCCTCGCAGTCGTATGAATTCAGAAGACTTGGATTACAGTGCACGAATAAAATTGATTCCTTGTAATTATGTTGCGTTTTTGGTGTGTTTTATGGTTCTATTGTCAGTCACATCATGGCTTTTATGTTCCACGGCAAACAAAATAAATATTTAATTAAAAATGGAACTTAAATAATTACATAAATGTTATAAATTTTGTAGTCTTGTTGAACATTGTATTCTTCAAAAAGAGTTGACAGCAGAAATCACACAGAACAGACCAAAATATTATTTCATATTAAGTAAATTAATCTATTAAGTAAAAATGAGTAAACTTAATTTAATAAATGCACTTGAAAACTTCTTGCCTTGGTATGACAACAAATATAATAAAAATGTTAATGCCGTGATTGCAATATTCATAAGGATTTATGTTAAGCTATTGCTTAGATGCTGTAAATGTCAGTATATTTCAGTGTCTATGCAAACATAAGTATCTATGTTTTGTAGAACCCCATTTTACATCAAATAGATACAAATTATCATGAGATCATGTTGCTAAACTTTAATACTCACTTTAGCAAGGCAATGCCAATCAGCTAATCAACTCAAAACACCTGCAAAGGTTTCCTGAGCCTTCAAAATGGTCTCTCAGTTTGGTTCACTAGGCTACACAATCATGGGGAAGACTGCTGATCTGACAGTTGTCCAGAAGACAATCTTGACACCCTTCACAAGGAGGGTAAGCCACAAACATTCATTGCCAAAGAATCTGGCTGGTCACAGAGTGCTGTATCCAAGCATGTTAACAGAAAGTTGAGCAGAAGGAAAAAGTGTGGAAGAAAAAGATGCACAACCAACCGAGAGAACCGCAGCCTTATGAGGATTGTCAAGCAAAATCGATTCAAGAATTTGAGTGAACTTCAAAATGAATGGACTGAGGCTGGGGTCAAGGCATCAAGAGCCACCACACACAGACGTGTCAAGGAATTTGGCTACAGTTGTCGTATTCCTCTTGTTAAGCCACTCCTGAACCACAGACAACGTCAAAAAAAACTCTTACCTGGGCTAAGGAGAAGAAGAACTTGACTGTTGCCCAGTGGTCCAAAGTCCTCTTTCTGATGCGAGCAAGTTTTGTATTTCATTTGGAAACCTAGGTCCTAGAGTCTGGAGGAAGGGTGTTGAAGCTCATAGCCCAAGTTGCTTGAAGTTCAGTGTTAAGTTTCCACAGTCTGTGAAGATTTGGGGTGCAATGTCATCTGCTGGTGTTGGTCCATTGTGTTTTTTGAAAACCAAAGTCACTGCACCTGTTTACCAAGAAATTTTGGAGCACTTCATGCTTCCAGCTTTTTGAAGATGCTGATTTCGTTTTCCAGTAGGATTTGGCACCTGCCCACACTGCCAAAAGCACCAAAAGTTGGTTAATGACCATGGTGTTGGTGTGCTTGACTGCCAGCAAACTCACCAGACCTGAACCCCATAGAGATCTATGTGGTATTGTCAAGAGGAAAATGAGAAACAAGATACCAAAAAATGCAGATGAGCTGAAGGCCATTGTCAAAGAAACCTGGGCTTCCATACACCTCAGCAGTGCCATAAACTGATCACCTCCATGCCACGCCGAATTGAGGCAGTTAATTAAAGCAAAAGGAGCCCCTACCAGGTATTGGAGTACATGTACATAAATGAACATACTTCCAGAAGGCTAACAATTCACTAAAAACGTTTTTTATTGGTCTTATGAAGTATTAATTTGTTGAGATAGTGAATTGGTGGGTTTTTGTTAATGTGAGCCAAAATCATCACAATTAAAAGACCAAAGACTTTAACCCTTCAGTCTGTGTGCATTGGATTTATTTATGACCACGAATTCCACAATTTGAGTTGAATTACTGAAATAAAATGAACTTTTCCATGACATTCTATTTATTGAGATGCCATCCTGTATATATATATATATACTGAGAATTTAGCATTTTCACCTAGAGTAATGGGGGTCACCGTGATTTTGCCAAGTAAGACATGTTCCTGGATCAACATCTTTTGATGATCCTGGATCAAAATTATTGTCCAAAAATATAGACTTAGCCCAATCCCTACCCCTAAACCTAACCCTACCCATAATTTATTCCTAAAATCAGTGGGAAATGATAGCTGATTAACAAGGGTGTAGAAGCACCTAACCCTGATTGTAAGCCTAAAACAGATATTTCCTGAAAAGTGATCTCTCAATTCTGATTGGTTGATTGAAATGTTGATCCAGGATCAACAAAGGATGTTGTCCAGGAACAGTGTACTTGGTGAATCACTCTCACACGTGAAATGGTGCTCCAAGGTTTTTCCCACTGGATCAGAAGATATGTTGCAGCACAGTCCCAAATGAAATGTCCACATCTAACTAACAGGGAACTGTAAGGGAACGTTCTGTTAACGTCCCAAATGTCCTCTTTGTAACGTTGCTACTGTATGTGACCATAGAATAACCAATACAGAACGTCCTCCTAAAGTCATATCTGGAACGTAATTATATGACTAAAAGAGGACCATATGGGAATGTTCTGTTAACATCGCAAATGTCCTCTTTGTAACGTTGCTATTTGACCATAGAAAAAACAATATAGAACGTCCTAAAGTCATATTGGGAACATTGTTATATGACTAAAAGAGGACCATATGGGAATGTTCTGTTAATGTCCCAAACATCCTCTTTGTAACATTATTGTGTGACCATAGAATAACCAATACAGAATGTCCTCCTAAAGTCATATCTGGAACGTTATTATATACTAAAAGAGGACCATGTGAGAACGTTCTGTTAATGTCCCAAATGTCCTCTTTGTAACGTTGCTTATGTGACCATAGAAAAAACAATATAGAACGTCCTAAAGTCATATTGGGAACGTTATTATATGACTAAAAGAGGACCATGTGGGAATGTTCTGTTAATGTCCCAAATGTCCTCTTTGTAACGTTGCTTTGTGATCATAGAAAAACCAATATAGAATGTCCTCCTAAAGTCATATTGGGAACGTTATTATATATTAAAAGAGGACCAGATGGGAACGTTCTGTTAACGTCACAAATGTCCTCTTTGTAACGTTATTATGTAACCATAGAATAACCAATACATAACGTCTTCCTAAAGTCATATCTGTAACGTTATTATATACTAAAAGAGGACCATATGGGAACGTTCTGTTAACGTCCCAAACGTCCTCTTTGTAACGTTGCTATGTGACCATAGATTAACCAATATAGAACGTCCTCCTAAAGTCATATCCGGAACGTTATTATATGACTAAAAGAGGACCATGTGAGAACGTTCTGTTAACATCCCAAATGTCCTCTTTGTAACATTGCTATGTGACCATAGAATAACCAATATAGAACGTCCTCCTAAAGTCATATGCGTGTAGCGTCTGGACCAATCAAACACACAATATATATTTTGTTAGCTATATTTAACAAATACTCTGTAACACCCATCAGTTAACAAGCATGTGGACCCTTTCCCTGAAATGCGTCTTAACACCTCAGAAAGACGCCAGGTTCCATGGCAACCACGGCTGATAACACTGGTTTTATTGCTCAAAGGAATGCAGGAGAGAGACTCTCACTGCATTTTCCATAGGAAGAGACACACTGCACAGTAGAAATGGACTTTTCTACTAATTAATTCATAGGAAAACCTTTCTTTGAATGAACACACATATCCTTCAGGTCATTGTGTATGTTGTCTTTGATATTTTTAGACTATTTTATGCATGCTTATGATATAACCACTTTTTCATGTAACCTTACATATACCATGTTTATTATCTATGAATTTGTTTTCTGATGATCTAAACGAGAGTGTATTTTATATGTTGGTACATAGGCAATATATCAGTATTCTAAGAATCTTTAGTGATTTGATTTGAGTTCCATTTGCAAATTACCATGCCCTCACACAAAGGGTCGTAAAACCCTCCAGCAATTGCAACCTCCCGCTTTGGATCTCAGCCTTTCTCATTGGACAAGCCCATCTTGAGAGGCGTGAATCTTCTCAGACCTTAAAGGCCTCACATCAGTGACCCGCCCAGAGTCGGTGGTTCGGTTAGATTCTAAGATGAAGACATGAGCTAGAACGGTTCTGCAATCCACTAAGTTCGTGCCAGGCTTCATCCTTGACTTTTCCATTCACCAAGATTCTCTGACTCAAACTGGTTCTTTTTCATCAACCAACTTCAGCAAAGATCAACTTGAACCTTTGGATTGCATCAAGCCTTTCTTTCAGACAGACGAGACGTGCAAGTTTCAAACTTAGTCTTATTAATTGATACATTAGGTATCATTTGCACCTTTTTACAAAGGTGTGTTTGAACTAAGAATCTGATGTTTCCTTCAGGCGGTAGATCTGCTGAATATGCAAATGGTTCCATAACTTCATATTCTTATTTTCTCTCCTCTTTACTGAGTTAAGCTTTAACCCTTTCCTATACCAACTGTATGCGTGTGTGTGTATGTGTATGTTAGACTAGTTTAAGTGTTTATGTAGTTAATAAAGTCTTACTTGTATCACACTTGACGTTGTTCATTGTTTGCTCATAACTGAGTCACTTATTCATGCAGATTTATGCTACAAGCTCTGTGTAGAGTTGTACAGTATGAAAGTTATTTCCCTTAACCAGGAAATTAACGTTCTTAGAATTGACAGACAGTTGACCCTGAGAGGTCAAGTAAATATCTACAGCGGATCTAAATGTTTATAATTAATTATATCTAGTTATGATTAATTACTCATATTTCCCCATGAGCTGATTCGCTACATGCGGAACGTTATTATATGACTAAAAGAGAACCATGTCAGAATGTTCTGTTAACGTCCCAAATGTCCTCTTTGTAACATTGCTACTGTATGTGACCATAGAATAACAATACAGAACGTCCTCCTAAAGTCATATAAGGAACATTGAGCACCAGCACTTTCATAACCAAAAGAGGACATTTTAGGAACGTCCTTAATGTTCTGTAAAGGTTCGGGACTTTTGTCACCTTTAGAGAACTTTTAGGGAACGTTGCACAAGGTTGCGAGAACGTCCCCTCCTACGTGGGTAGGGTGGGGAATACCATGGTCACCTCAGACACAAGTGGTCAATTACATTCCAGGAATGGAGAGGCACCATATTCCAATCTCCTCCTCATCAGAAAGGGATAAATGTGCCCTTTCAACAGACACTCCTTGTTCTGAGTCTTCAGCCAGTGAAAGTGAGACAATAGCAGATACACCGTTCTGAGTCTTTCGTCCAGAGAGACAATAGCAGAAACAACGTTCTGTGTTTCCAACTCAATGGGGAAGGAGACATTAACAGACACCACAGTCTAAGTTTCTGGCCTGACAAGGAAAGAGACTTCAAGGCAGTTAAGGTTCAGCTCAGCTCTTGAGTAAACCTTCTATATTGCATTCAGCTGCCCTTCGGTGGCAAAGGACCCAGCAGTGATGAACCTCGTCTGACTCTTTTCGCTCCAAAAGCAGCACAGCCCAGTCCGTAAAGGACCTCCGCATTGGCACACACTGCCTGAAATACACGGCTCCTCAGCAATGCAGCCAGACTGCAAAGGAAGACCCATCTGACCCAGTCATGTGGGTGAGCGGTTTGCTGATGTCAACGT